>JAJGOT010000132.1:242500-317500 GCA_022457155.1 Cladopsammia gracilis | reverse complement strand
GCGTGTCGAATGTGTCTCATCTTCCAGCAGTAAATCAGTGGATTGAGAGATGAATTCAGAAACACCAGTGTCAAAGTGTAAAGTTGCAATCCATTTATAGTGGTACTTGGTCCAGAGATTGCAAAGGCAACTATGATACAGAGGTTTGGCAAATAACAGACTAAAAACGCGAGGTACACAATGAATGTGCTAACTAAAAATTTTCTTTGCCTCTCATCAGTTTCTATTTCGCCATTCCGTGCTACTTGTTGCACTTGCAGGACTCTTATCTGGGTAACATGGTGTCGAACGGTTTTATATATCTTGTAGTAAAGCGTTGTTGTAGTTAAAAGGCAAGAGGCAGCAATAATACCAAAAATAGCGTAACTAATATCTTTTGGGATCCACAACCTACCTGATGAAAGTAATGCGCTGAAAACCCATATTGAAATCACCCCAGCAACAACGCGCTTGTGAGTCACAAGTTCCTGGTATCTGAGATGAAGATGAACAGCCAAGAATCTGTCTGCACTTAGAGCCATCACACCAAAGAATGACGCAAAAGTTAATACATTTGCCAAAGTCAGCTTTACCATGTACATGTTGTTATAAGTTGCACTGTTTCCAGTGTTCTGTTTGAGCTGCATGGCAGTCAGTGCGGCAATCTGCAAAGGTTGCACCAGTAAACCAACACCAAGATCAGAAACAGCCAGACTCAGGAGCAGTGTTTTTAAAGGTTTTGGTAGCGACGATGTTTTTCTCAAGGCGTGGATTGTGACACTGTTCAACGTGATGGCGGTATAAGATAAAAAAGCGTTTAAGATGCAAGTAACAATGTACGACAAGTATAATTCTTCACCCTTCATGGTTTAGAAATGTCTTACAGAACTATGAAAGTGAAGGCCTTCCCGAAGGCACTTTCCAGGCTTTGTTTTCGTAGGGATAGTTTGGTTTAGATCTGCGAAGCTGTCTGGTTAAGATTTTCAGTCCTCTTGGAAGTTATTCTACGCGTGTACTTGACCATTCAATTGTCGGATTTTTTAAGTATCTTCCCTTTCTCGCTGTTCATGTCTGTTGAATGGTCAGTTTAGGTAGATCTATAACTTAAAAAGCGCAAACGTGAAACCGGCACAATCGTCGCTTGAAAAAAATTGGTTCACAGATCTTCCAGCCTGCTTTTAAAACTCAGTGGAATTGTTCTTGAAACAGATGTCCCTTAAAGTACTTTGTCATTAAAATACTTGGCTGATTTCAATATCTATTTCTTAAATGAAAATAAAAAGACAGGCTCCTAACAAGCTGTATTCAGTTAGAAAGCGGGAAATTGTTATTATTTAGAAAACTGGGGCAATTTTAATTAATTTTTTTTTACAAAATAAGCCTTTAAATGCATGGCCCTATATGATCAGGTGCACAGAAATAAAGATGCAAGAAAAAAATTAGACGCGAGCAGAAACGGATCGTGTACTCAATGTCTTTCTTAATGCTGTGTACGAAGAAAAGTTTTTTTAAAGCATAAAAGGCATCTAAAATGTTCACTCGATTCAACCAAAGCGTAAAAATCATCTGCTGTTTTACTCTGCAGTGTCACCAACCGTGAACGATTATTGTGTTTTTACATTTTTAGAACCAGCAAATGACAAGCGTGATTGGAATTGATTTTTTATTACCTTACGTGTCATTGTAATTAAAAATGCCTGTGACATTGGGTTACGAAATTGCCACTGAATTTAACATACATATGAGAATACCCGCACAGTATTCTGTTATTTTGGTTATTAGTGGATGGTCGCCTACAACTGAATGTAAGGTTCATTGGACGAAATGTCAAAAGTATATCTCTGTTTTTATTATAAAAGTCTAATTGTCAATTGGTAATCGGCTACAACTGATAATCAAAAATTTCTCCCTGGCTGGGAAAAATCGTCAACAAAATGGATCCTGGCTGGCAACTACGACTATTAATCTATTGCTATTTGGCTCTGAAGAGAGGATTTAATTTTCCCATGGTCGTTTAATGTTAACCGCAAATGTCTCTACGGATGCCCTAGCCTGTTCCAGGGCTTCCCAATTCGAACTCATCGTCATCATCAATAATGTCATTGTAACTATCGTATAAATACTCTTATTTTCCACCTAGCTCGGTTTTCTTTGTTCTTTTCAGGGGAATATATCACATAACCCCGTTCATTACAGTGTCTGAAAAGCTGGGTGCGGCTTTGATTGTAACAGGGGAGAGGCGGGGCTGAAAACAATAGCTGATAACAATAGCAAAACAAAGGATTATATATTCCCCTCAACATATTCCCCTCAACATATTCCCCCCAAGATATTCCCCCCGACATATTCCCCTCGACATATTCCCCTCGACATATTCCCCTCGCCTTAGTCCCCTCGACTTATTCCCCTCATAATAGAATAACACAAACGGGAAGACAAAATAGGGCGTAACAAGGAAAACGCTCTAGCTAGCATCGGTCAATTTTTTTGTTTACAAAAGAAGACAACTTCATCAATCATATTCCTACGTAATTAACTTGCCGGTCGCGACCAAAAAGCGAAATGTTAATAACATTATTCGATGGCATCGTACCTCGATTCAGGTTTCGGGTCTTCAATAATGTATGACGCCTCGTTTTACGCTTGAACCTGAATATGTTTCTGCCGCTTTCCCTTGGAAAACACACCGCAACCACTCCATTGATCTTCGAAAGATGAAGGCGGGCAGTTGGGCCATGGCGAGACCATGAGCACTGTTCATACATTTTCTTCTCTCTCTCCTTCTACTCATAACGAAGCAACGTGCTCAATGCAAATTTGACAAAAGCAAAACATGTTTACCGTCTCACTTTGTAATGTGCCGTGATTCCAATGCGGCCTTGCGGAATCATGGTTTTTTGCATTTGAATTGAACGGAATGTTACTCTCCGAAAAATTAATAGTTTCTTTGTTTTAGAAAACCTCACAAGGTGGAAAATAAGCATGTTATTGACCAGGAGCGAGGGGATATGTGATATATTCCCTTCGTGGCGTTCCCTCGGGCTACGCCCTCGGGTACGCCACGAGGGGAATATATCACATATCCCCTCGCTCCTGGTCAATAACCCTTACTTATTAATACTTCAGAAAAAAATGGAACAGTTACGTTAACATTTGATGAGAGAGAGAAATAGTACTATGATTAAAGTTCTAGTTCTGCACTCTACATGCCTTACACGTTCCCGCTAATTTTTTTTTATTTGAAGTCGGAAGTGTTTAAATCTAGGAAACAAGGAAAAGTAGAGGGGGCTTTAATAACCGTTTGAATGGGCCTATAAGCTGGCGGGGGGGGGGGGGGGGGGGGTTGGGGTTGAAGTAGTATTAGTGCAGGTATCAACAACGCGTTGGAACGGGTAATAAAAAAAACGAATAAAGTTGATAAATATGTTCATCATTAATGGAAAAGAAAAAAACCGCACTAATCGCTAAACTATAGGTTTCTACACTGAACAAACAGAAACAATCACACTATTGAGCACACCATGGTGTTCCCCGAGGGAGGGAGGTACGTCTCAAATATTTGTTGTGGGGGCAGGGGGGGGGGGGGGGAGGGGGGCGCTTACCATTTTCAGATCAAAATATACGATTTTCGCTGCATTTTTTTAAACTTGAAGTTTATTTATCAGTAATACTGCTTACAAGTACAGTACTTACAACACTACTACTATTTTACTTACAGCACTATTAACTTTAGCCTGTACATATTTCTTTTGAAAATTACACATTTGTTTTTTAATCAAATTCATAGGACTTTAACGTACGTATCTTTAACCAACGTTGCAAATTTACATTAAATTACAAAACATTGAACACACATAAGCTTGCGTTATGTGTAAAACTGATCTTTACACAATTATCCTATCTCTTACAAAATCAAAAAATTGAGAGAGATTCAGAGAGATGTTTTAAAATTACCACCAAATCTTTTATTGATAACAAAGCTAACTAAAAAATCTTATTTTACAATTAATTTCACTTAAAAAACTATTCAGTCAGAACACTTTTTACATTATTCCTTTCGATTAATAATTCTCAAACAATCTTACGTTTACAATTATTGATCTACTAGAATGCTAAAAATATTCATAATTACAATCCGTATAAATATTGTAAAAGTAATGCTAAAAAAAAAGTTATGTAAGACGTTTGTATTTACAAGGTGACGGCGATAAAGTATTCTTAGCATTACATTATGGCCCCTTCTTGGATTTCAATGTCAATATCTATGTTCTTAAAATCACAAAAGGCTCTTCTTCTAACTCTCGATCCTCTAAGGCAGATTAGTGCGGATCTAATAATAATAATAATAATAATAATAATAATAATAATAATAATAATAATAATAATAATAATAATACTTTGGTTGTTTCACCAGCCAATCACTTCG
Organism: Cladopsammia gracilis; assembly: GCA_022457155.1. Lineage (NCBI taxonomy): Eukaryota > Metazoa > Cnidaria > Anthozoa > Scleractinia > Dendrophylliidae > Cladopsammia > Cladopsammia gracilis. The sequence goes on along the minus strand of JAJGOT010000132.1, from coordinate 313,095 downwards.
ATCGAAAACTTTTGAATTATACTACAGGTAACAAACATATGTGATAGTGTTTCTAGCAAGTTACAAAATTACAAAGAGGAGAGTCTACGATCTTCATTTTATATGATCTATTACCGTATGGTAGGATATTATGAATGATCTTAAATTGAAACATGCATAATTTTGTTTCTTTAGTTATTTTAAAAGGAAGCATGTAAATTGCATCAAGCTTACAAGCATCTACTCCTTGTCTACAGATCCTAGTATTGGCTAGTGGTTCGTCAAATTTTCTTTGAATAAAGATATTTCGAGCACGCTTACAAGTGAGTTTATTGGCATATACAGAATGTTTTTCTTTCGCGTGTGGTGTATTTATGTTACAAACTAATCTCAGAGCACGCTTCCATTTACAAGGAAAAGCAGATATCAAACCATACAACTTATTATAGGGTGCTTTAAGACCAGTTTTCGAGCAGAGTTTGTTAAATGTAAGAAACATGTTATTTTCATCTAGCAATATATGTAGCTGGGTTCTTTTTACATTCCAAGGGCTTTCCTCCTGTTTCCTCAGTTGTGGCTTCTCAGCATATTCCTCACAATGTTCATAACAGCGTGTCGAATGTGTCTCATCTTCCAGCAGTAAATCAGTGGATTTAACGATGAATTTAGAAAAATGAGAGTCATTGCGTAGTATCGCAAAACGTTCATAGTGGTACTTGACCCAGAAATCATAAAACTAACTAGTCTACAAGTATTAGGTAAATAACAAACCAAAAAAGTAATATATATGAAGAATGTTCCGATTGCAAATTTCCTCAGCCTCGCGGCATTTGCCATCTCGCCATTCTGTGCTTCTTGTTGTACTTGCAGAGCTTGAATCTGGTTGGCTTGGTGTCGCACGGCTACATATATCTTGTAGTTAAGCAATGTTGTTGTTGACAGGCAAAAAACAACAACAATGAAAAAAATCGCATAGCTGACATCCCTTGTAGTCCCAAATCTAATTATCGAAAGAAACGCACTGAAGACCCATATTAAAAACACTCCAGCAACAACACGCTTCTGAGTTACAATTTCATGGTACCTGAGGTGAAGATAAACAGCAAAAAAGCTGTCTGCACTTAGGGCCATCACACCAATGAACGAAGCCGAAGCAAAAAAATTCACCGAGGTGCTAAACGCGATGTACGTAGTTTTAAAAGTCGAACTGTTTTTGTTGTTTGGTTCCAACTCCATGACAAGAATGACAATATACAAAGGCTGAACCAATAAACCAACACCAAGGTCAGAAACCGCCAGACTCAGGAGCAGTGTTTTAAAATGTTTTGGTAGCGACGGAGTTTTTCTTAAGGCGTGGATTGTAACACTGTTCAGCGTGATGGCGGTGTAGGATAGGAAAGCGTTGAAAACGCAGTTGATGATGTACGTTGTATATAATTCTTCGGCTTCTGTCATTATATGCAACTTGCTAACAGATCCCTGAATATAAAAAGAAAATAGAAGGCACTCTGTTGGTTTCACCTGCTCAGGAGAAGTTTGGCTTGATGAGGCCGCCGTAGACGATTATGTCGCTATGTTGTTTTTAGACGTTCTTAACAATCCAATTTCATGCGTTATCTCCGCTGTCCTACTGTTCACCTCCGTTAAAAATTACAAATAAACTTTAACTAATCCATCTTTGTAACTTCAAAAAAGGACAAATGCTTAAACCCAGTTCAAAATGATTTAGTTCCAGCCTACTCAACACCAATTCTTTGTTCTTAAAACAAATGTTATAGATATGTAGATTTTTACCAAGAAAAAAATTGCACGATTTGATTATCTATTTCATTAATGATAATGAAAAGGCAGCCGCCAGAGAAGCAACAGCAGGGATCTATTTTGATTTTAGAACTAAATTTAATTTTTGTCTTTGTGCGTCTGTCTGGTCTGTGTGTGTGTGTGCAGGTTTCCCTCATTGCAACATAATGTGAGCTTGGCTCTATGATTATGTCTTCACAAATAAGAACTATAGGAAAGAATTACAGCTCTACGCTAACTTAAAATTTGTACAACAAAACATAAAAGGTATGAAAAATCTTGACCAGTTTCGAATAAAGCGTGAAAATCATTTGTTGTGTTGCTGTGTAGACTCTCCAACTGTGAGCCAATCATAAGCGTGATTCAAAATAATTCTAAATGATATGAAATTGAACGCCTTGCCTTTAATATGATTAAATGTACGGTTGTATTCTAGAAATGTCGATTATATTGTTTAACCTGTTCGCTTCTTCAGTCACTGAAACCTTGAGTTGTGCAATGTGGTTCTACGGTTTCGGTTTGTGAATGAAATTGAAATGAAATCTACTGAGCAGTACTTTCCTGTGGTGCTGTATATTATGCTGTACAAGGTGGTTTTAACTTTAGAATCTGTGATGAAATCCTGTAGTGTGACCATTCAAATGAAATCTACTGAGCAGTACTTTCCTGTGGTGCTGTATATTATGCTGTACAATGGGATTCTAAATTTTGAGTCTGTGGATGAAATCCTAAAGTGTGACCATTCAAATGAAAGCTACTGAGAAGTACTTTCCTATGGTGCTGTTTATTATGCTGTACAGTGATTATAACTTTTGAGTCTGTGGATGAAATCCTAAAGTGTAACCATTCAAACGAAAGCTACAGAGCAGTACTTTCCTGTGGTACTGTTTATTATGCTATACAAGGTGATTCTAACTTTTGAGTCTGTGGATGAAATCCTAAAGTGTGACCATTCAAATGAAAGCTACTGAGCAGTACTTTCCTGTGGTACTGTTTATTATGCTGTACAAGGTGGTTCTAACTTTTGAGTCTGTGGATGAAATCCTAAAGTGTGACCATTCAAATGAAAGCTATTGAGTAGCACTTACCTGCGGTGCTGTTTATTGTGCTGTGCATGGTGGTTATAGGTTTTCAATCTGTAGTTAAAATCTTAGTGTGATCATTTAACTGACGAAAGCTACAGAGCAGCACTTTCCTGTGGTACTGTTTATTATGCTGTACAAGATGGTTGTAACGTTTGAGTCTGTGGGTGAAATCCTAAAGTGTGACCATTCAAATGAAAGCTACTAAGCAGTACTTTCCTGCGGTTCTGTTTATTATCCTGTACAAGGTGGTTCTAACTTTTGAGTCCCTGGGTGAAATCCTAAAGTGTGACCATTCAAATGAAAGCTATTGAGCAGTACTTTCTGATGGTACTGTTTATTACGCTGTACAAGGTGATTATGCTGTACAAGATGGTTGTAACGTTTGAGTGTGTAAATAAAAAACCTAAAGTGTGACCATTCAAATGAAAGCTACTGAGCATTACTTTCTTGTGGTACTGTTTATTATGCCGTACAAGGTGGTTGTAACGTTTGAGTCTGTGAATGAAATCCAAAAGTGTCGCCTTTTAAATGAAAGCTATCGATTAGTTCTTTCCTATGGTGCTGTTTATAAAAGTGCTTATCACACGCGATTGGAGTTTTCTTATGTTAATGGCCACTGGATAGTCGACTATAATATCATTACGGAAATAATAAACGCGACCAAGTGCATGCGTAATCACGCCTGAATTAAAAATAAAAAAAACCGAGTAAAGTGTTTAGAGAAGTGGCGAGTGCTTCTCGCACTTCTCGAGTATTTTTCTTATTGTTTAGTATTTGATCGGACTTGAAGTAGTGATTAGATTGCGTGCAATTCTTCGAATTTTTTATAAATGAACGATTATAAATGTCACAAGTATTCCTTTTTAAAACGTGTGTGATAACCTTTTTGTTTTTGATGAGAAAAGCATATTGTATGATTAAATTTGTACAACAATTATGTAGCTCTGTTGTATCTACATTCATAACCTTTCCTCAGTTTATCTTCGCAATATATTCCGCAGTATGTTCATGACAGCGTGTCGAATGTGTCTCATCTTCCAGGAGTAAATCAGCGGATTGAGAGATGAATTCATAAACGCGAGAGTCAAAGTGTAAACTCTCAAAGCCGTTGTAGTAGTACTTGTTCCATAGATTGCAACGATAATCAAGGTACACATTCTTGGCAAATAACAAACCAAAAACGCGAGATATACGAAGAATGTCCCGACTGTAAATTTTCTAAGCCTCGCATGATTTTCCATTTCGCCATTCTGTGCTTCTTGTTGCACTTGCAGGGCTTGAATCTGATTGGTGTGGCGTCGCACAGTTACATATATCTTGTAGTTAAGCAGCGTTGAAGATAAGAGACAAAATGTAGCAACAATGGCGAAAATTGCGTAGCTAATGGATCTTGGGATCCACAACCTAACTAACGAACAAAACGAGCTGGAAACCCATATTGTAATGACTGCGGCAACAGTTCGCTTGTGAGTCACCAGTTCCTGGTATCTGAGATGAAGATGAATAGCCAAGAATCTGTCTGCACTTAGAACCATCACACCACTGAATGAAGCCAAAGTAAATAAATTCACCGCAGTGATAAATGCGATGTACGTTTTATCAAAAGTAGAACTGTGTTCAGTGTTTTGTTCTAACTTAATGGCAATAACTGCAATGTACAAAGGTTGGACAATTAAACCAACACTAAGATCAGAAACAGCCAGACTCAGGAGCAGTGTTTTTAAAGGTTTTGGTAGCGACGATGTTTTTCTCAAGGCGTGGATTGTGACACTATTGAGCAAGATGGCGGTGTAAGATAAGACAACGTTGAAGACGCTGTTGGCAATGTATGATTCGTGAAGCTCTTCATCTTCTTCCATTGTAAATCAATCAGCGCTTTTCAGGATCTATATGCGCACAGTGTATATAGATCACAGACGTCGCCTCACCTCATTTTCTGTTTAACTTTGTAACCAATTCAATTCTTCCCTCGGTCGATATGCATTCAACCCAACACAAGCTTCTTTTTGATCTATCGAACTATCAGTTTAGCTCCGCTTCGCTGTGGGTGCTTTTAAAAACAGATGTTTGTCGATATGTACCTTCTCACACTGGCATCTTTAAACTTGGCTGATTTGAATATCTATTTCTTTTAAGAGTAATAAGATAAATAAGGCGATGAGAGGCATTACTTTATTTAAGCAACAGTAGTATCATCCAGTTGGGAAGCAGGAAACTGTCATAATACAAGACAATATAATTGGTGAGTGTGTGTGTTTTATTTATTGGGACTAAAAGTAATCTTGCAGCTGGCGCCATAGGATGACGTGCTTAAATAAAAACGCTCTTTCATGCCCGTTTTAACGGTAATACATGTCTAAAGAATCTCTGAAGTGAGTGTTAGGTCTGCATTTGTAAAGGTCAGTGAAACAAATGGCACAATTGACCGTTCATTGGAGGCGAATTTGTAAGTTGACAAAGCGCTCATGATAACTTTCTTTTTTTTTGTTTTTAATCAGAATAGCTTGACAGTTTATAATACTATATATCAACACAGCGATAGTCACTTTACTCAGTTATGCTTCTTCGAGGAATTAAAAGGCTGGCAATTGCTTCCACCAATTTAATGTGTCACTTTTAAAAGCCAAAAGGCGTATTTGCATAAATGGAGATCCAATTTCGTTTAAAATTATATACTCTACGAGTACACTGAAAATAGCAACAAACCTCTCTGAGATTATTACAATGGAATCGAAAGAGTGCTTCAAGTCGGCGGTGAATGTCCACCTTAAGTAATAACGATGAGAGGCCATACTTTATTTAAGCAACAGTAGGATCATCCAGTTAGGAAGCGAGAAAATGTCATAATAGAAGACAACATAATTTGTGAGTGTGTGTGTTTCACTTTTTGGGACTAAAAGTAATCTTGCAGCTGGCCCCATATGATGACGTGCTTAAATAAAAACGCTCTTTCATGCCAGTTTTAAAGGTAATACATGTCTAAAGAATCTCTCCAGTGAGTGTTAGTGTGTGTGTGTGTGTGTGTTTCACTTATTGGGACTAAAAGTAATCTTGCAGCTGGCCCCATATGATGATGTGCTTAAATAAAAACGCTCTTTCATGCCAGTTTTAACGGTAATACATGTCTAAAGAATCTCTCCAGTGAGTGTTAGGTCTGCATATGTAAAAGGCAATGAAACAAATGGCTTAATTGACCGTTGATTGGAGGCGAATTTGTGAGTTGACAAAGCGCTCATGATAACTTTTTCTCTTTTTTATTTTTAATCAGAACAGCTTTACAATGTATATAAATTATCTTCACTGCAGCGATTGTCACTTTACTTATGCTTCTTTGAGGAACCCAAGGCTGGTTATTGCTTTCGCCAATTTTATTTTAACTTTTAGCCAGCACTGCACATACCCCAGTTTTATTGCACTTCTTATCGCACTTGCGTAACTGACCTGGCAAGGATTTTGCAAGTTATATGTCGATGCAGATGAAGACAGATAGCCAGCATGGAAATGGATTACAACTTTAAAAAAAGTTGGACCAATTAATTTTTTCAACTTTGTTCCTTATGTTTTGCAAAATTTGCTAAAAACTTATTATGGTTTGTTCTCCCTTTAAGAATTCATTTGATATCTTCAAGTTCTTCTTGGTATTCTAAGAGCATTCCTTGTTTGTTAAAAAAAATGTTTAGTTTTAATTCTAGTGTAGTCTGAGTTAAAAACACAAAAATCGCCATAACTAACAGATGAAATCCCCAAAAGCAACAAAGAGACAGTCAAAATGAAACGGGAGTAAATAATTTAGTTCTTCGTAAAACTTGCCACCTGCCGCGCGATGTAGCAGCTCTCGTAAGGTCTCACACTACTGGTCCGATACCCTTCGAGAGAACAATACAACAGACGACAGAAACAATGGCTCCTAGCCCGAAAACCAAAAGCAGCCGCAACACCTAAAACAATGGAGCTGCTATACTACTGCACCTGCTATGAACGTCATTGCCACCTAAATTTTTCTGATCTGATATCCTTCGAGAACCGCTCACACTTCTTCTAGTTAGTTTAACACGTTAACAAGCTTTACCCTATTAATCCCCAATAGGTCTTGTTAAAAAAGTTGAAATGGTCTTAAAACTAACAACACTTGTCATCCATATTGGAAAAATAAGATCAGAAAAACAAGAACAAGAACACGAAAAGACAGAGCTGAAGCTCAGCTAGTCGGTTTTATTTGCGTTCACCGTCTTTCGCTTCCTTAAATCCGGCTTCGCGATATATTCCGTAGTATTTCCATAACAGCGTGTCGAATGTGTCTCACTTTCCAGCAGAAAATGAGAGGATTTAGAGACGACTTTATAAACACCAATGTCAAAGTGTAAAGACGCAAAACCTTTATAGTGGCATTTGTCCCAAAGATTATAAAGACAGCTAGTCTACAAGTGTTTGGAAAATAACAAACCAGAAACTACCCTGGGTACCAGAGGTTTTTCTTGCGCGGTTTCCGGTGTCGGTTATGTCTCTATTGTGACCCGCGCGAAAAACCTCTGGAGCAGAGCGCTATTGCTTTGATAGCGCCGAGCCAATGACAAGCCTGTTTAAATCGATCTCGTCCAGAATTTGGACGAGACAGCCGATTGGCTTCTAACGACTTCCCATGGGCTTTCTAATGCAACCGACTCTGCGATTGGTTTATAAGAATAGAGTACACTGCGGGAAAGAAACCTGTGAAATGAGAAATTATTTCTTTGTGATGTGTGTTGAAATGTCGGTTGTTCTTGAGATACTAAAAGATTTGAGAAGGCTCTGGAGGAAGTCATAACAAAGGTTCTTGAAACCTTCGACGGTTTCGATACGTTAAGCGCCGAGCAAACGGATGGGATTTGCAATTTTATATGCCGCAAGGATGTTTATTTTAAGTATCTCGCCAGAACGGGTATCGCTAGCCGACGAACAAGACTTGTACTTTTTTATTCCTTTACCAGGCGAGCTTGAACATTGCTTTGATCACGTGCTATCCACTTCAGTTTTCCAGCGGGCCACATTTCCCTTGCAATGTTCATTCAAGTGGTTAGATCTTCGATAGTCGCTTCGCATTTTTCAATTCGGCGGTAGCACTTTTTGCATAACACATGCGGCCCGACAGTGAGATTGTCTTCTTGGGCGTCGAAAATCACCGTAATACGTCCGAAAATGTTAGGTTTTTTTTTTTTTTTTTTGCGTTTGCGTCAATTAGGCTGTAGTAGCCCCCACTGGAAATTACATTCACTTCGTATAAACGGCACGACAGCGAAAACTTTGAGTTTGGAACAGTTTTCACGGGAGTCGGAATTTGAAAGCCGTAAACAAACGCGTCATTTGGCAGGCCATTTGACACCTTGTAATTAGCTCCTGTCAAAGCTGTCATATCTTCACGCGCCAGCACGTGCCAGTGCATGTGAACACAGTGGGAGGTCTTCGCTGTGATTGGTTTAGATATAACTGGATGAAGACGATCAAAGTTCACCGAGAACGGTAAACCAAACCGCTTTGGGCCAGAGGTTTTCTCGCGGCTTCGCCACTCGTTGATCGGCCTTCGGCCGGCAAGTCACGAAGCTCGCCGCGAGAATACCTCTGGAACCCAGGGTAACCAGAAACACAAGATATAAGAAGAATGAAGCGACTGCAAATTTCCTCAGTCTCGCAGCATTTTCTATTTTGCCATTCTGTTCTACTTGTTGTACTTGGTGGGCTTGAATCTAATTTGCGTGGCGTCGCATGGCTACATATAGCTTGTAGTTAAGCAGTGGTGTAATTAATAAAGAGGAGGCAAGGATAATGGCGAAAATCCCATAGCTTATATCTTTTGGGACGATCCACAAGCTAATTAACGAAAGACATCCGCTGAAACTCCATATTGAAATCATTACTGCGACAACGCGCTCATGAGTCACAAGTTCTTGGTATCTGAGATGAAAACGAATCGCCAAGAATCTGTCTGCAGTCAGTGCCATCACACCAAAATATGACGCAAATGCATATAAATTCACCGTAATGTAAAAAGCAGTGTTCGTTGTATTATACTGACTCTGAATGTGTTCGGTTCTATGTTTCAACTCAATATTAACAGAAAGTGCAATGAACAAAGGTTGCACCAGTAAACCAACACCAAGATCAGAAGCAGTCAGACTCAGGGTTAGGTTTTGGTAGCGACGAAGTTTTTCTTAAGGCGCAGATTGTAACACTGTTTAGCACAATTGCGGCATAAGATAAGAATGCATTGAAGACGCAGTTAGTAAATGTATGATGATTGGAGGTCTTTGTCTTCTTTCATTGTAAAATTTTCTGTAGGAACGTGTGCAATTGTAAATCTTTTCCAGTTAGCACTTTAAACATCTATACCATTCACCTCATTCTCTGTTTAACTTTGTTTGTGACAAATTCAATTCTTCCCTCGGTCGATGTCAAGCAGAGATGCATTTCAGCCAACACAAACTTCTTTCTGATCTTTCGAACTATCAGTTTAGCGCGGCTTCGCTGTGGGTGCTTTCAAAAACAGATGGCCATAGATACCCGTCCTTTTTGTCATCTTTAAACTTGGATGATTTGAATATAATTTCTTAAGTAATAATGATGAGAGACCATAATCTATTAATGCATGATTTACTTATTGTGACTAAAAGTAATCTTGCAACTGGTCCCATATAACGAAGACGCTCTCAGGCGTTTGTTTTTTAACACCCGTTTTAACGGTAATACATGTCTAAAGAATCTCTCCAGTGAGTGTTAGGTGGTCGTTTGAATAGACTATCCACAGCCTCTCTATTTTCTCAGAGTACGTCGCGTAGCGAGCGCGGTGCACGCTTCGCTCGCCGGCAGTTCTGGTACTCGACGAACTCTGAGAAAACAGAGAGGCTGTGGACAGTCTACCGTTTGTAAAAGTCAGTGAAAAAGAAATGGCACAATTGATCGTTGATTGGAGGCGATTTTGTAAGCCAGTTGACAAAGCGCTCGTGATAACTTTCTATCTTTTTTTTTTTATGTAGAACAGCTTGTATAATAACCTTCAATACAGCGTTTGTCACTTTACTTGTTCTTCTTCGCGAAACCTATTAAGGTTGATAATTGCTTCCATCGATTTCAGTGTCACTTTAAAAAGCCAAAAGGTGTATTTGCATCAATAGAGACCTAAACGTAATGGCTCAGTTTTGTTTAAAATTGCTCTACAAGTGCACTGAAAATAGGAACAAAAAATTGGACTAATTTTTTCGAGTTTGTTCCATGTGAACTGATTATAGTTTGTTCTCCCTTCAAGAGAATTCACTTGATATTTATATAATATTGTTATTCTAAGAGTATTCCGTGTTTGGAAAAAAAAACTGCTCAGTTTTAACGAGCCAAAAACATAAGAACCGCCATGGCATAGCCCCTTTAAAACATGGAAGATAAAATCCCCAAAAGCGATAAAGTGAAAGTCAAAAGGAAACGGGAGTGAATAATTTAGTTCTTCGTTAAACTTTCCACCTGCTATGAACGTCATTGGCACCTACATTTTTCAGATCTGATTACCTTCGAGAATTGCTCGCACTTCCTCTTGTTAGTAATAGAAGTTAACAAGCTTTACCCTAGTAATCCCCGATAGGTCCTGTTAAAAATGTTGAAATGGTCTTAAAACTAACAACACTTGTCATCCATGTTGAAAATAAAAGATTAGAAAAACAAGAACACGAAAAGAAAGAGCTAAAGGCTCAGCTAGCCGGTTTTGTTTGCGTTCACCATCTTTCGCTTCCTTGGATCCGGCTTCGCAATATATTCCGCAGTGTCTCCATAACAGCGTGTCGAACGTGTCTCAGTTTCCAGCAGAAAATGAGAGGATTTAGAGACGAATTTATAAACACCCATGTCAAAGTGTAAAGACGCAACACCTTTATAGTAGTATTTGTCCCAAAGATTATAAAGACAGCTAGTCTACAGGTGTTTGGCAAATAACATAACAAAAACACAAGATATACGAAGAATGAAGCGACCGAAAATTTTCTAAGTCTTGCAACATTTTCGATTTCGCCATTCTGTGCTTCTTGTTGTACTTGCTGGGTTCGAATTTGGTTTGCGTGGCGTCGCACGGCTACATATATCTTGTAGTTAAGCAGTGGTGTGATTAAGAAAAACGAGGCAAGGATAATGGTGAAAATCGCATAGCGTATATCTTTTGGGATCCACAAACTGATTAACGAAAGACATGCGCTGAAACCCCATATTGAAATCACCACTGTAACAACACGGTCATGCGTCACAAGTTCCTGGTATCTAAGATGAAAGTGAATCGCCAAGAATCTGTCTGCAGTCAGAGCCATCACACCAAAATATGACGCGATTTCAAATATGTGCAGCGCAATGAGAAACGCAGTGTTCGTTATATGGTAACTTTGACTGTCTTCAGTTTTATTTTTCAACAGAATAATATTAACTGCAATGAACAAAGGTTGCACCAGTAAACCAACACCAAGATCAGAAGCAGCCAGACTCAGGAGCAATGTTTTTAAAGGTTTTGGTAGCGACGAAGTTTTTCTTAAGGCGTGGATTGTAACACTGTTCAGCACAATGGCGGTATAAGATAAGAAAGCGTTGAAGACGCAGTTGGCAATGTATGATGATTGGAGGTCCTCGTCTTCCTTCATTATTCAGAGATCTTGCAATATTGGAACGCGATTGAATGTCAAACGCTTTCAATGGGCGCCTTAATCTGGAAAGATTTAATTTGATTTTGTACGATGTGCCCTTGGGTAATTGTTTGTAGAATGGACGGGAAAGGCTCAAATGTCGCATAAACGTCGTTCAAACATCGGGTTATCAGCCATATTAGATCTCCATTGCTTACTTCGGTTAAAATTTGCGAAAATCTGTGTAAATCCTATCGTTGTTACTCGAAGAAAGAGATCCATTCAACCCAATACAAGCGTCGCTTGAATGAAAACCGTCTTCCTGTTTTTTCGCGGAGCTCATTAACGCCGCTTCGCTGTGAGGAAGACAGATGTTAATAGATGCGTCTTTTCGTATTGTCAATATAACTTGGTTGATTTGAATATCTGTTTGCAAATAAAAAGGCAAACTTCCAATGAGCAGCTTTAACAGCATCCAGTTAAGAATCAGGAAACGCTTTTCATTCTAAAGCAATTAGACAATTTTGAAATGTTTTAATTAAATTAAATTAAAATTTCAGAATCATTCAGCGGCTGCAATGGATCATGTCCGTAAAGCAAACAAAAAAAAAATGACAAAACTGACAGTTTCAGCCAGCTTCGCACATAAAAGTCGTTTGACTGTTTCACTAGTGTTGACGTAAATGTAAAAAATCATGTGTTTTTGCGTCCTCTACTCAGATGTTTTGTAAAAAAGATATCACCTACAACTAATTCTGGGGTTCTAATTCTAAAACCTAATTCTGTGCTAATTCGTTCGTTAATAAACGGGAATACATGTCGAAAATGTCCCTCTATTTAGTTTAAGATCTGGATTTGGTAGTCGTTCAAATAATTCGACGCAAAGTTGATCGTAATCAAGATTTTTTTTTTGGCGTTGAAAATATCATCCGGTTAAACTGAATAAATGAATGTCTTCATGACAGCTTTGTATGACAACAATTAAGTCACTCGCCCTTTCTGCTCTAGGACTATTACCGTAATTTCGTTTGTTATTTATTTATTTCTTCGCCCAACTAGAATACAAATCTTATACTGTATACATAAAATTATTAGGCCCGGAGACCACTACAGCCTCGCCAATTACAGTGGATCCCTATGTTTGGAATTACACATAACCTTCCCGGCTATAAAAAGGCGGTGAAAAAGTTTGTTAAAAATGTTAAAAAGATATCCAAAATGTTATTTTTTGAATGACTAAAACAAGAACAAACTACCCATTTCATTTAATAGTTCCTGGTTTATAACCAGCTTTTTCATGATAATAAACTGCTGCCACATTTACGTTATGCCCAGTAATTTTAGAGCATTCTCGGAAACCCAGGGGTAGTAAGTTGGGGCGAGGGGGAGTAGAAACGGTGGGATAAAAATAGGCGGGAGAAAAGTTAAAGACAGTTCATTCACTCTCTTTAACTTTTCTCCATGATTTTTTTTTTCGCCGTTTCTACTCTCTCTCGCCCTGACTTTAGAGCGGATTTAGTAGTTGTTTAAATAATTCCGAGCAAAGTTGGTCGTAATCTATGTTTTTTGGCTTTGAAAATATTATCTAAATAAACTGAACAAATGAATGCCTTCATGACAGTTTCTTATGACAACAAGTCACTGACCCTTGGCTTTCTGCTCTGTGAATATTGCCGTAATCGTTTGGAATTTCACATAATCTTCCCCTATAAAACGGCAGTCAAAGAGTATCTTAAGAATGTCTTAAATGTTAAAAAGATAGTCCAAAATGTCATTCGTTGAATTGCTGAAAACAATCATTATGAACAAATTTAGGAATTCCAGGTTTATGACCAGCTTTTTGAGCTTAAGGTGGCCAAAGGCAGTTTTGATAGGTTGTGCGTATATGTCATTCGTTAGGGCATTATGTGGGAAAGATTGCAGCTTATAAGCTGAAACTTGGCAAAAGAAAAATATAGTGATGGAAGATTTTAATTAACGGCTAAAATTTGCGCTTTGGACTGTTTCCATGGCAAGGTGGATGATTGAAAACAATCCTAAAATTTCACTTTTATAAGGTTTACGTAAAATCCAGTCATTAGATTTTCTCATGAACTTGCACACAGCTTACAATAAATAATTCTTATTGTTTAACCCTCGGACGTACAACGGCGGGGTGGTTGCCCCCCCTTAAGGTTTTTCTCCAATATTTTCAAGACCATTTACGATTAGCACATGCCGTTTTCAGAAGCTGTTCATTTATCCTTAAGAAATATTTTGGTAAAGTTTGGCGACAACCGGTTGCTATGGTAACGAGATATGACGTCATAAGTAACATGAGGTCAAGTCATTTTTGAAAAAAATGCGTGTTTTTCACCTTTTTTCAGTGAAAAAACATATAAAATGCTACCAAAAGCATCAAAATGTTTAATTGTATTTTATTTTGCAACTCTAGCAAACAATATTTGTAATTTCCACATTTTCTCGATAAATTTGAATTTTTAGTAAAATCCAAGATGGCGGCCGTCTTGGCGGCCATTTTGGATGACGTCACGGACCCCCAGCAGCGTCACCACCCATAATATTTACGTTATCTTGCGGAGCACATCGCGGGCTATCTGATTAGATGTAAAATATTTCCGAAATATTGCAACATCGCAAATCCCCCCACCACGGTGTAGGTATACGTTTGCGTGTACGTCCGAGGGTTGAAATTGGCTCGACCAAGTTTTAACAAACGGTTTTTTAAATATTCAAGAACATAGCTGCCCAGTCAATATCGATCGTGTCACCGAATTCCTTTGTTAGACTTCTGTTTTAAAGTTCAAATTATTTGAAATGCGATAAAAATAATAATTCTGACAAATTTGATGAAAAATTAATGAGTGGATTTTGAGAAATTGTCGTTTGTGCACATTGTTTACAAAACGGGCCGTCACGCGAATTGCCGCTGACCGCCCGCGAAACTGTGTTCGGCCACCTTAATTAATTGCGCTACAAGAACGTTTTGCTCAGTAGCTTTTATTTGACTAAAACGTTTTTACATGGCTTCAATGTTATTACACCACTGCAAAAGAGTCCAAACATGTGACACTCAAATAGTTAAATTTGTGAAAAGCATGATGAAAAATGACAGGGGTGGGGGGGGGGGGGGGGGGGATTCAAAAAAAATTTAAATGATATGAAATTGAAACGCCTCGCATTCAATATGATTGAATGTACGGTTGTGTTCTAGAAATGTCGATTATATTGTTTAACCTGTTCGCTTCCACTATCAAACCTTGATTTGTGAAATGTGGTTCTATATTTTCTGACTGTGGATAAAATCCTAAAGTATGACCATTCAAATGAAAGCTATTGAGCAATACTTTCCTGGGGTACTGTTTATTATGCTGTACAAGGTGGTTCTAACTTGTTTGTCTGTGCATGAAATCCTTAAGTGTGACCATTCAAATGAAAGCTATTGAACAGTACTTTCCTGTGGTGCTGTTTATTATGCTGTACAATGATTTAATAAGTGGTTCTAACTTTTGAGTCTGTCGATGAAATCCTTAAGTGCGAACATTCAAATGAAAGCTACTGAGCAGTACTTTCCTGTGGTTCTGTTTATTATGCAGTACAAGGTGGTTCTCAGTAACTTTTGAGTCTGCGGATGAAATCCTATAGTGTGACCATTCAAACGAAAACTATTGAGCAGTACTTTCCTGCGGGGCTATTTATTATGATGTACAATTTAAGTGGTAACAAGCTTTACCTTGTTAATCCCCAATAGGCCATGTTAAAAATGTTGAAATGGTCTGAAACCTAACATCCATAATTGAAAAAAATCAGATGAGAAAAACAACAGAAATAACTCAATCTGCGTTCACCATCTTTCGCTTCCTCGGATCTTGCTTCGCAATATATTCCGCAGTGTTTCCATGACAGCGTGTCGAACGTGTCTCAGTTTCCAGCAGAAAATGAGAGGATTTAAAGCAGAATTAAGAAACGATAATGTCAAAGTGTAAAGACGCAAACGCTTAATAGTAGTATTTTCTCCCAAGATTACAAAGACAGCTAATCTACAAGTGTTTGGCAAATAACAAACCAAAAACACAAGATATAAGAAGAATGAAGCGACTGCATATTTCTTCAGTCTCGCAGCATTTTCTATTTCGCCATTCTGTGCTTCTTGTTGTACTTGTTGGGCTTGAATCTGGTTTGCGTGGCGTCGCATGGCTACAAATATCTTGTAGTTAAACAGTGGTGTAATTAATAAAGAAGAGGCAAGGATAATGGCGAAAATCCCATAGCTTATATCTTTTGGGATCCACAAGCTAATTAACGAAAGACATGCGCTGAAACTCCATATTGAAATCATTACTGCGACAACGCGCTCATGAGTCACAAGTTCCTGGTATCTAAGATGAAAGTGAATCGCCAAGAATCTGTCTGCAGTCAGAGCCATCACACCAAAATATGACGCAAATGCAAATGAATTCACCGTAATGAGAAACGCAGTGTTCGTTATATTATAACTCTGACTGTCTTCAGTTTTATGTTTCAACTCAATGACAGAAACTGCAATGAACAAAGGTTGCACCAGTAAACCAACACCAAGATCAGAAGCAGACAGACTCAGGAGCAATGTTTTTAAAGGTCTTGGTAGCGACGAAGTTTTTCTTAAGGAGCGGATTGTAACACTGTTTAGCATAATTGCAGCATAAGATAAGAAAGCGTTGAAGACGCAGTTCGTAATGTATGATGATTGGAGGTCTTTGTCTTCTTTCATTGTAAAACTTTCTGTAAGAACGCGTGCGATCGTAAATCTTTTCCAGTTAACATCTATACAATTCACCTCATTCTCTGTTTAACTTTGGTAACAAATTCAATTCTTCCCTGGGTCGATGTAACTTCAAACCGAGATGCATTTAACCCAACACAAACTTCTTTCTGATCTTTCGAACTATCAGTTTGGCGCCGCTTCGCTGTGGGTGCTTTTAAAAACAGATTGCCATAGATACCCGCTCTTTTGTCATTTTTAAACTTGGCTGATTTGAATATTTATTTTTCAAGTAATAATTATAAGAGACCATACTATAATTAAGCAACAGTAGTATCATCCATTTAGAAGCGGGAAAATATCATAATGAAACACAAGACATATTGAATATAATATGTTGAGTGTGTTTGCATGATTTACTTATTGTGACTAAAAGTAATCTTGCAGCTGGCCCCAATGATGAAGACGCTCTTAGGCGTTTGTTTTTTTATACCCGTTTTAACCGTAATTCATGTCTAAAGAATCTCTCCACTGGAGTGAGTGTTAGTTAGGCGTTTGTAAAAGTCCGTGAAAAAGAAATGCCATATTTGATCGTTGATTGGAGGCGATTTTGTAAGTTGACAAAGCGCTTGTGATAACTTACTCTCTTTTTTTTATTTTTAATCAGTATAGCTTGTATACAAATGTAATTACCTTGAAAACAGCGTTTGTCACTTTACTTGTTCTTCTTCGCGAAACCCATTAAGGTTGATAATTGCTTCCATCGATTTCAGTGTCATTTTAAAAAGCCAAAAGGTGTATTTGCATAAATAGAGACCTAAACGTCATGGCTCAGTTTAGTTTAAAATTGCTCTACGAGTGCACTGAAAAAAGAAACAAGTCTCTGACAACAGATGGATAGGATGGAAATGGATTGCAACTTTAAAAAATTGGACCATTTTTCTCGAGTTTGTTCCATGTGAACTGATTATGGTTTGTTCTTCCTTCAAGAGAATTCACTTGCTATTTATATAATATTGTTATTCTAAGAGTATTCCGTGTTTGGAAAAAACTGCTCAGTTTTAACGAGCCAAAAACATAAGAACCGCCATGGCATAGCCCCTTTAAAACATAGAAGATAAAATCCCCAAAACGACAAAGAGAAAGTCAAAAGGAAACGGGAGTGAATAATTTAGTTCTTCGTTAAACTTTCCACCTGCTATGAACGTCATTGGCAACTACATTTTTCAGATCTGATTACCTTCGAGAATTGCTCGCACTTCCTCTCGTTAGTAATAGAAGTTAACAAGCTTTACCCTATTAATCTCCGATAGGTCCTGTTTAAAATGTTGAAATGGTCTTAAAACTAACAACACTTGTCATCCATGTTGAAAATAAAAGATTAGAAAAACAATAACACGAATAGAAAGAGCTAAAGCTCAGCTAGCCTGTTTTATTTTCGTTCACCGTCTTTCACTTCCTTGTATCCGGCTTCGCAATATATTTCGCAGTGTTTCCATAACAGCGTGTCGAACGTGTCTCAGTTTCCAGCAGAAAATGAGTGGATTTAGAGACGAATTTATAAACACCCATGTCAAAGTGTAAAGACGCAACACCTTTATAGTAGTATTTGTCCCAAAGATTATAAAGACAGCTAGTCTACAGGTGTTTGGCAAATAACATAACAAAAACACAAGATATACGAAGAATGAAGCGACCGAAAATTTTCTAAGTCTTGCAACATTTTCCATTTCGCCATTCTGTGCTTCTTGTTGTACTTGCTGGGTTCGAATTTGGTTTGCGTGGCGTCGCACGGCTACGTATATCTTGTAGTTAAGCAGTGGTGTGATTAAGAAAAACGAGGCAAGGATAATGGTGAAAATCGCATAGCGTATATCTTTTGGGATCCACAAACTGATTAACGAAAGACATGCGCTGAAACCCCATATTGAAATCACCACTGTAACAACACGGTCATGCGTCACAAGTTCCTGGTATCTAAGATGAAAGTGAATCGCCAAGAATCTGTCTGCACTTAGAGCCATCACACCAAAAAAAGACGCTATTTCAAATATGTGCAGCGCAATGAGAAACGCAGTGTTCGTTATATTATAACTCTGACTGTCTTCAGTTTTATGATCCAACAGAATAACATTAACTGCAATGAACAAAGGTTGCACCAGTAAACCAACACCAAGATCAGAAGCAGCCAGACTCAGGAGCAATGTTTTTAAAGGTCTTGGTAGCAACGAAGTTTTTCTTAAGGCGTGGATTGTAACACTGTTCAGCACAATGGCGGTATAAGATAAGAAAGCGTTGAAGACGCAGTTGGCAATGTATGATGATTGGAGGTCTTCGTCTTCCTTCATTATTCAGAGATCTTGCAATGTTAGAGCGCGATTGAATGTCAAACGCTTTCAGTGGGCGCCTTTATCTGGGAAGATTTAATTTGATCTTGTACGATGTGCTTTTGGGTAATTGTTTGAAGAATGGACGGGAAAGGCTCAAATGTCGCATAAACGTCGTTAAAACATCGAATTATCAGCCATACTAGATCTCCACTGCTTACCTCGGTTAAAATTTGTAAAAATCTGTGTAAATCCTTCTCCGTTGTTACTCGAAAAAAAGAGATGCATTCAACCCAATACGAGCGTCGCTTGAATAAAAACTGTCTTCCTTTTTTTTTTTCGCTTGGCTCATTAACGCCGCTTCGTTGTGGTGAAGACAGATGTTTATAAATGCATCTTTTCGTATTGTCAATATAACTTGGCTGATTTGAATATCTGTTTAAAAATAAAAAGGTAGACTTCCAATGAGCAGCATAAGCAGCGTGCAGTTAAGAATAAGGAAACGCTTTTTATTAAAAAAAAAAAAAAAACAATTAGACATTTTAAATTCAAATTCCTAATTCAATTCAATTAAAATTTCAGAATCATTCAGTAGGCTGCAATGGATCATGTCCTTAAAGCAAAGAAGAAAATGACAACAACTGACAGTTTTATGTCAGTATCGCATTTAAAAGTCGTTTGACAGGTTCACTAGTGTTGACATAAGTGCATGAATCATGTGTTGTTGCGTTCTCTGTCATGCAAGATATTTTGTAAAAAGACATCCGCATTATTGGGTGATCACCTGCAACAAATTCTAAGCTTCTAATTCTAAAACCTAATTCTGTGCTAATTTAGTTTTACTAAGTTTGTAGTCATTCAAATAATTCAAAGTTGATCTTAATCTATTTTTTGGGCTTTGTAAATATTATCCTGATAAACTGAATGAATGAATGTCTCCATGCTGACAGTTTCTTATGACAACAGTTTAGTCAGTCACCCTTTCTGGTAAACGTACCTTTCTATAGATTTCTACGGAATTCATTTTAAAGGAAGAAATTGAATATTTAGTATTGATTGAGCACCATTTGTCCTCAACAAAATATCAATCCAACCGGCACTGTATAGCCCTTTTTTGTTTCACAATTTCACCAATGCAACGTTCAACTCCTGTCAAACTGGTCTCTTAATTTTCCATTTAATAATTAAAAAGAACTAGGGATTATGACTAGAGATTTCAGTGTATAAGATTTATTCCAGATAGAATCTGATTTCGTTTAAAATTACACACAATCTTCCGCTAGAAATACGCGGTAAAAGAATGTCTTAAGGCTGATTTAGATGGCACAACTTTTGCCTTCAACTAGACTCACGGCATACATACGACACGAATCAGCCTACAACTCGCTCACAACTGTTGCATGCAGCACGAAAAAGTTGTAGGATTTTGAATAATGTTTTAAAACTCTGCGATAATCGTAGCCACGTACAAAGTTATGTGGTGCGAGTTGTATACCAGAAGCGGTCCGTTAAAGAAAGTCTTACAGGCTCTCCTTCCGCCCCTCCCCCCCCCCCCCCCCTCCCCAACCTACCCCCCTAGTTTTTTTGTTTGCTCGCTCCGACATTTTTCGCTCGCCCCCACTAACTGAGAGCCTGGAACAGGCTATGCTGATTGTTGTACTTGCAGGGCTTGAATATGGTTTGCTTGGTGTCGTACGGCCACATATATTTTGTAATTGAGCACTGTTGTAAATAAAATGCAAAGGGAATAATGATGGCGGTGGTCTCCGTTTAAAACCTCTTGCGGTGAGCCCATTGGTTATCGAAGATTATCATATACCAAACCAGTGAATATTGTTTTCCTCGCGCTCTGATTGGCTACTCAAACTCGGATGGTATTTGCTATTCACTTCCTCGCATTGGTTTGTTGTTTCTCCATTTGTCAGAAATAAAGTAAATATTTGGGGCTGGCTATTCACTTGTGTGGCCTTATTCTAAATCGATTATTCACCTCGGTCTCAGCGATAAGAGGTAGGTAGACTTACACTTCGGTGAATAATTGTAAAATAAATGATTGTCAGTGAAAACCCGTTTGACTAATGCGTCAGCAACAAAAGAGACGGGTATTACAAAACGCTGCGTTATCGCATCAGGCCTTCGTAGTTATTAACTGGTAATATGTTTTATAAAAGCACTAGGTCTGAAGCTGACAATATTGAACCGAATGATATATATTTTTAAACGGGTGTGACATATTACATATGAAGTAAAGTTAAAATGGCAAATAACCCTGTGAGATCTGACAGAGTTATTTGTAACAAATACTTCATATCTAGATATGAAGTATTTGTTAAACAATACTTGTATGCAATCTCCGAAAGGCGTTCGTTCGTTCGTTCATTCATTCATGGATATGCTGGCCAAGGGGATGACTCGAGATCATCAATGAACTGATAGCAGCAGTAAGAGTATCCTGTAGTATGCTCATTTCCGACCTCATCCTTGGTACTGACTGTGTTGTAAGTTACTGTTCCCTATCACAGAGACAATTTCTGTCCTTCTCTTCGCCAGCTGTTCACCTTTTTCGTTTGGTTGAGTTTTGATATTTATCATCAAGCAGGTTGAAAGTTCTTTCAAACTGAACAAAACTCTTTCTATTCATGTGGAAATAAAGTAAGATCAGAAAAAACAATAACGTCTCAGAAATTTCTAAACCTGAATAGTCGGTTGCACAACCTGTATCTGCGACTCTCATCTTTCTTCAGTTGTTACTTCGCAATACATTTCGCAGTATATTTATGACAGCAATTCTAATGTGTTTCATCTTCCAACAGT
Organism: Cladopsammia gracilis; assembly: GCA_022457155.1. Classification (NCBI taxonomy): domain Eukaryota; kingdom Metazoa; phylum Cnidaria; class Anthozoa; order Scleractinia; family Dendrophylliidae; genus Cladopsammia; species Cladopsammia gracilis. Next base: position 291,728 of record JAJGOT010000132.1, on the reverse strand, counting down.
AAATCAGAGGATTTAGAGATGAATTCATAAACTGCAGAGTTAAAGTGTAAAGTTGCAAATCCTTTGTTGCGGTACCTTTTTCAGAGGTTATCAAGATAACTAAGACACAAATATTTGGCAAATAACAGAGCAAAAAGGCGAGATATACGAGGAATGTTCCGACTGCAAATTTTCGCAGCCTCGCAATACTTATTATTTCGACATTCTGTGCTTCATGTTGTAGCTGCAGGGCTTGTATCTGGTTTGCGTGACTTCGCACGGCCACAAATACTTTGTAGTTGAACGATGTTGCAGTCAAGAGACACAAGGCAACAATTACGGAGAAAATCGAGAAGCTGATGTCTCTTGAGATCCATAACCTTATAAATGAAAGAATTGCGCTGAAAACCCATATTAAAATAACAGCAGCAGAAGCACGTTTGTGAGTCACAAGTTCCTGGTATCTGAGATGAAGATGAACAGCCAAAAATCTGTCTGCACTTAGAATAGTCTCCCACGCAGCCGTTACTTGTCCCGTCACGCAACGCTCTTCCCCTAGTGGGGAGGAGCGTTGCGTGACGAGACAAGTAACGGCTGCGTGGGAGACTACACTTAGAACCGTCACACCAAAGAATGAAGCAAAAGAAAATAAATTACCCGTGGTGACAAACGCGATATTGGTCGCATTATAATTTGTATTATTCTCAGTGCTGTGTTCCAACTCCATGACATGACGTACTATGTACAAAGGTTGGACGATTAAACCAACACCAAGATCAGAAACAGCCAAACTCAGGAGCAGTGTTTTTAAAGGTTTTGGTAGCGACAATGTTTTTTGTAAGGCGCGGATTGTAACACTGTTCAGTGTAATGGCGGTAAAGGATAGAAAAACGTTGAAAACGCAGTCGGCGATGTATGATGAATGGTTATCTTCACATTTTATCATTACTTGAAACTTGCAATAAGAACAACGCGGCTAAATTTTAAACCTTTTCAGTAGGCGGTAATTAAGGAGATCTTCGAAGATGTAAGTTTGGTTAAACCGATTTTTGTTCCTAAAACAGATGGGAAAGGCTCAGAACTTGATCTCAGCTACTTACGCTCGACCATTAAAATTGATGATAATTCGTTTGAGTTAATATACCTTTGTAACTTAAGATGCGTGATTGGACTAATAAAACCACCATTCGAACTTGGAATTGTTTTCACCGTTCCTTCGACCCGTTTATTTATTTTAAAGCTATTTTGCATAATATTTGTTTTTTTTTTTTTTCAAAACAGATGTTTCAGTTGGACCTCGCAATAAAAAATGATTCTAATTGATTTGAAATTCTTTTTTATTTAAACTGACTTGGACAGCCCAGGATTGATACGATGAGCTCAGCCAGTTAGAAAGCGAGGCAAGACTTAAATGTAAACAGTAAGCTAATTTAGACAAATATCGCATATGTTCAACAATAAGAGATGGACTCTTAAGGAAAACTGGGGTTGTATATTCATTCTTGTTAGGATTTCCTGGAAGAAGAATAAAAATGAATAATTAAAATTGAAAATAGTTGTGAAGCTTGTCTTTTTCAAATCGTTCTAAACCGTCTTCTGGTGTGCGCGACATTTATACATATTTTTTTCAATTTAATTCTATCCATCAGCGTATATTTTTGTCTATTTTCACTCCCATTTCATAAAATTTAAAGAAAGTAAACTCATGGCGACTTCGTTTACATTCATTTATGGCGTATGTGGCTCAATTTCATTGATGTCATATTTCATTGGTTGGTTGGGTTGACAAGATCACAAATAAGCTGATAACCAAATAAGAGCCTGTCTCAGTATTCTGATGTCTGTATCCTTTTCACTTATTGAATTTATCTGAAGGAGCAGACAGAAGGTTTGTAGTTTGCTCAGCTTTAAAGGGCCACTTTCCCGGCTGAAATATCGTGATTGGCCAGGAGCTTATAATTAAGCTAATTTATTCCTATTTGTTATTTGCTGTTTTTGAACGACAACGTTCTTGCAATAGCCCATTTCCGAGTTGCTGTAAACCTCCTTTTCAAACGGAGGCCAAGCATGTGAAAGAAAACTCATCTTCATATGAATGGTTTAGCAACAACTCGGAAATGGGCTATAAGGTGTATATATTGTTTTTATCGAATTTTAACACCATTTTCCTGCTTTTTAAGTGGTAAAGCTCATCATTTCAAGCCTGGTTTCGGAAAGACTTGGATTTCTCTTTTTCTGTACGAAATAACTATAAATTAAACGGAATGTTCAAGCGACACTGTTCCGCCGAAATAACGAAATCGTGTTTACTTAATTTCCATGTTATATATTTGTAATCGTTATTTTGTCTGTTCAGTTCATATTTCTTTGCGTTCATCACATTTGGCGATTTTGTGTTCCCATTTTAAGATAATAAAGCAAGCTTAAAACATTCACAGACGATGAAAGAAATTAAATAAAACTATTAATTCCTGAGACAAAAAAAGAAACATTTCATGTTTTTATTTGATAGAAATTTGTTCGGAAGAAATAGCTGTTGAAATGTCATGTCAACGATAGAATACCCCTGTGAATATCATTAAGGTAATTAATTCCTATTTGTTATCAAAAGTCTCAAAGGTTTTGCATTTTTCTATGACAACGCTCCTGCAATTTGGTGCATACAAATAGCTACAAATCACCCAATAAGCGAAATAAGGCCAGGGCTGGAAATATTTTTATTTCTAAACCTGACTCATGTCTATCCACGACGTGACTTTGATAGCAATATTATTACAAAATTAGTCGGACATTTGCCATATTTTTTTTTTTTTTTACATAAAAAAAAAAGAACATCCGCAACACCAAGATCAGAAACAGCCAAACTCAGGAGCAATGTTTTTAAAAGTTTTGGTAGCGAAGAAGTTTTTCTCAAGGCGTGAATTGTAACACTGTTCAACGTGATCGCGGTATAAGATAAGAAAGCATTGAAGACGCAGTTGGCAATGTATGATGAATGGAGGTCTTTACCGTCGTTCATCGTATAAGAATTCGGTTGAATGGAAAACCTATTTCATTAGACGTTAGTCAAAATCTATCTACGCAGAGATGGAAAATGTAAATTTGGACAATCCGACAGTTGGTCCTGGAACAGATGGAAAAGGCTGCATGAGAAGTTGTACAAGCGTCGTTGAAACGTTTGTGGAACATCAGTATTTTTTTATCTCTACAACTCACCGTATTAGCTCGTATTTGAAATTTTGCAATAATTGAGAAGATGGTTTTGGTTAAACCAGCTTGAGCTCGAAACAAGCGTCCTTTTTTGCGTGAGCCTTTGGCTGTAATTTAAAGCTGTGTGTTTGTGCCCAAAGCAGATGTTCCAGTTAGACCTAATAAATAGGAAATTTCCAATTGATTGAATCTTCTTCAAAATAAAGTTGACAGCCCTGGGATAAAACGATTTTATTGACCAACGCGAAAGTGGGAAAATGGTGTTAACAACTTGTTTGCTCAGCAAGGGAGACTTTTAGCAAGTTAGTTTAGAACTAAAATACTGAAGGCCACTATAAAAAGTTAAAAAAATCCAATCAAAATCAAGGTCATCTGTTCAACGAGTCAGGCTGTAGATGTAACCCCCTTCTCGCTAGGATTTTCGTAAGACGTGAATTATAACACTGTTCAGCGTGATAGCGTTGTAACAAAAGAAACCGTTCAAGACGCAACTGGCGATGGTCCATGTGTGGGGTCTTTCATCTTCTTTCATTGTAAAGCTTTCAGATAAAATGCGGCTGAATGTAAAACGTTTTTAATAGGCCCCTTTTTAAATACTATCTGCACTGAGAGGGTTTGATCTCCAAAGATTTGAGTTTCAATAATTGTTGTTTGTAGAACGGATGGTTTAGAAGGATCGCTGCGTACCTCTGTTCAGGAGATTTCATTTTGGGGTAACATGAACTCAACGCAAGTGTACTGGCCTTGAACGCAAAATTAGGTGATTCGCTATGCCTTAAACAGATGGTTTAGTGTTTTTCTTAAATCAAGATGTCATGCGATGAAGGGTTTTTGAAAACACGTTTACTTAAAAAGCTTTTAGGAAATTTAATTAAGACTGAAGTTTAAACTGAGTTTCAAGCCACCTCAAAGAATAATTTGTAATCCAAATAATGCCATATGTTTTATTCAAGAATTAAAAAAGGCACCTTCTTTGGACTACTTGGAGCTCTAACTTGATACATTTTTAGGAAATGCCCATGAAAAGTAACAATGCTTTTCGGTACATTCGTTTGAAAAATCCAAAAACAATAACATGAAGAAACATGATAAGCTCAGTTAGCCCGTTGTATCTTATTCATACGTTGGGCTTCGCAATATATTCTAGTATGTTCATGACACGTGTTGAATTTATATTATTGATCCTCAATAGCAAAGCTAATAGAGCCGTAAGTTCAACAACAAAAAGGTTTTCCTAGCACTAATTGTAGCTCTATCTTAATTTCTACTCGCTAGTGTAATATTATACCTATGATTAGTACTAAGAACAAAAAGGGAAAGAAAACGGTCAGCTTTATAGTAGTTATGCTACATGTGTTGTTTTCTTTTGAAGAGAAAGTTTAAGGTTACAGTGTACCTTCGGGGGTGTCTCCAGTATAACAGCTCTAGCGTCTTAAGATTACACTTAATATACCTAAACCTAGATAACAAATTGAAGCTTATAGAGCTGGCTATCTAAATATGGAAACCATTTGGTAATAAAATGAATTGTCGAATTTTTTACGACGTCTAAATTCGAACGTCCTAATCAGCTTTAAAACGCTATAACTCAAAGCGATTATTGTATTTTGCTAATTTGATTTGTTTTCGGGTTTCCGGACACGAAGCGCTAAAAAACGTGTCGGCGATTTCCCATATTCAATTGCTGTGAAAAGTTACAGAATATTTTCGAAAAGGGAGGAAAAAAATTGGAATGATCGCACGGAAATGGCTCTTGACGAAAAAGTGTTCGGAAATAAGAAATTCGCCGACACGTTTTTGTTGATTATATGTTAGCCTAGCTTCTGTCCAAATTTGAGGAAAATCGAACAAATTCCCTTTGAGTTGTAGCTCTTTAAAGTGTCCCCAACAAGCGAAAAATTAACTTGGAGAAAACAGCGCTTAAAAAAACATATCGCTTCATAAACAAACTCCGCTCACAAAAGTTATACCGTCATTTCTCCGTCAATTTTCACTATTTTTCGATAATTTTTTTTTGGATGAAAGTTCATTCTGTAAACTTTATTTTGACGCCAAAAAAAATTTCAATAAATTTTCGATCTGAAGGTACACTGTAACCTTAACTTCTGCCTTCCTACTTAATATCGATGTTATGTTCGCAATATATCCCGCAATATATCCATGACAGCGTGACGAATTTGCCTAATTTTCCAGCAATAAATCAGAGGATTTAGAGATGAATTAAAAAACACCAATGTCAGGGTATAAAGTAGTGGTACTTTCTCCACAGATTATCAGGACAGCCAGAGAACAAATGTATGGAAGATAACAAAGCAAAAACGCGACGTATACGAAGAATGTTCCTACTGCAAATTTTCTCAGACTTGCATTATTTTCTAATTCGCCATTCTGCGCTTCTTGTTGTACTTGCAAAGCTTGGATTTGGTTTGTGTGGTGTCGCACGGCTACATATAACTTGAAGTTTAACAATGCTGTAGTTAGAAGACAAGGGGTAACAATCGTGGCGAAAATCACATAGGTAACACTCATTGTGGTCCAAAAGGCAATTAACGAAAGAAATGTGCTTAAAACCCATATTGAAATAACCGCAGCTATAACACGCTTGTTTGTCACAAGTTCCTGGTATCTGAGATGAAGATGAACAGCCAAGAATCTGTCTGCACTTAAAGTCACAAGACCAAAAAATGAAGCGAAACAAAATAAATTTCCAGTAGTGAGAAGCGTCTTATTCATGACGGCTTTGAGAGCTGGACTGTTTTGAGTGTTTTGTTCCAAGTCAGTAACAAGAGCTGCGATGTACAAAGGTTGCACCAGTAAACCAACACCAAGATCAGAAACGGCCAAACTGAGGAGCAGTGTTTTTAAAGGTCTTGGAAGCGACAACGTTTTTCTCAAGGCGTAGATTGTAACACTGTTCAGCATTATAGCAGTATAAGATAAGAAAGCGTTCAAGACGCAATTAGCGATGTGCGATGAATGAAGGTCTTTCATTATATAAACGTTTTTACATGCACTATTCAATACCTCTGTGTGAAAAGATGATATGATATTGAGAATTTAAAACGTGATTTGCCTCCTGATTCTAGAACGGATGGAGAAAGTTAAGATGTTCAACAAACGTCGTTAGAACACCGGATTACGAAGCATTCTTGACATCTGCTGTTCACAATATCGTTGCTGTTAAAAAATGTATGTTAAAATGTATACGCTTAAACAAAATACATGCGTTTTCTGACCTTCCAGCCTTATTATCGCCGCTTCTCTGTACTTAAAGCAGATGTTCATATCTGCTGCCTTTCTTGTCACCGCTGGGCAGATTTGAATACAGTATCTATTTCCTAATTGAAAATGTAACACCGGACTATAAACAAGCATTAAAGCCCTCCACTAACAGGAATCGAAACACTACTCTTATTATATATAGAACACCGGCTTGACTTTAATTTAATTTTCTCTGTGTGAAAGCCGCCTGGTTTTACTTGTGACGAAATATATCCTTTCCAGCTGGGGTCTATATGATCGTTTCCTTCGCATGACCCGGGGGGGAGGGGGTACTCCCATATATAATTGATCAGGGGTGATCCTCGTAAATTGAACTCCCAAAAGGCACCAGAAACCTGTTTTGTGGGCGTGGTTCACATTAATTTATCCCCCTAAGAGGTACAAATCCGTTCAGAGAAGGTATTCCTTTCAGCATATTTTTACCTTAAGGTGGCTCCATATTGTTCAGCCCTCTCGTCTTTTGTATTCCATTACAGCTAGCCCGATGGTGTGGCTAAAAATATTTTTCTTGAAACCAGTAAATCTTTTATCAATCAACAAAGTGGTATCCAAATGACGTCATCATTCGTTGCCATGGCAACGCGAAAAGAGGTCAAAAATACGCTATTTTAGACCATTTAGGCCTAATAACTTATAAACTACACGGTGAAAGTTTTTGTTTTCGATATATTTTTGTTTAATTGGCAAGAGAAACATTTTAACAATTTTTTTTTAAAAATTCTGTACATAGAGTTCAGAGCTACCTTAAATTTATGTAAAAATGACATATCTCTGAATCCTATACACGGATTTTTCTCAAAATTGGCACAAATGTTTGTTATGTTTATAAGACGAAAATATATAAAAATCAAAACATTTCACCGAGTAGTTTTGAAGTTGTTAGCCTCAAAAGGTTGAAAATGGGATCTTTTTTGCCTCTTTTGACGTTGCCATGGTAACAACTTTTGATGTCGTAGCCACCTAAATTTGTTCATTGGTTAAGTGTTTACAAACCTGTACCAAATGTTTTCTCTTCACTTTACTGGTGTAGCTGTGATTGAATATCATAGATGTATCATGATGGGAATGTTTAAACTATTAGGAGCCACCTTAAACGGTATCACAATAACTCTGATCCTGATCATTTTCGATTCAAACAGGCAAAGTTGTACAAAATCACAAATTTTAACCCCTAAAATATGCAACGATCACCCCGTCACTTTTATATAGGTCGCCCCCCCCCCCCCCCCCCCGCCCCCTTCCCCTTTATAACTAAAGATATAAAAACAAAAATTACAGCTTGTTAGCAGCTTAGCACGACACATAAAATGAATTAATTTTCGTCCTTTTTAGTAAGTAAACATTTCTTCCCATTTAACCTAAGAGGCATAAATCTATTTTTTAGGTGAGTGTGTTTTTTGAGGGAGGCGTTGATTCGGATACAATTTCGTGGTTATTTATTTACTTTTGGATATATATTTTTTTCTGCTACGTTGTGGCTATGGCTTCTTCCTCTCGTAAATTTAGGGAGCGCTGGAAAATTGTTACGTCCACTACTGTGGCATAAAAGAGTTCGCTTCAAATTTCGCGCTTATGTCAGAGGGCTGGTCAGCAGCTTCTTAAAACTGACAAAATTTTACATTCATTTCGACTGAGAAACAAAAGGCAACATATGGAGTTTACTTATCTCAGGCTCAGATAGCTGCTTTTATCGACGTTCCAAAGTTTTGCTCATAAATTTCGCAATATATTTCGAATTGTTTCCATGACAGCGCGTCGAATTTGTCTCATTTTCCAGCAGTATATCAGTGGATTTAGGGACGAATTAATAAAGACCAATGTCAAAGTGTAAAGTCGCCAAAGCTTTATAGTCGAACTTGTTCCAAATTTTTTGTAGACAATTATATTGCAAATTCGTGGCAAATAACAAAACAAAAACGAAAGATACACCATAAATGTTCCGATTGCAAAGTTCCGCAGTCTCGCAGAATTTAACCTTTCCCCATTCTGTGTTTCTTGTTGCACTTGCTGGGCATGAATCAGGTTTGCGTGGCGTCGCACGGCTACATATATCTTGTAGTTAAGCAGGGTTGAAATTAAGATAAAAGCAGCAACAGCGATGGAGGTAATGGTGTCGCTAATATCTAGATCTACTGGGATCCACAACCTAATTAACGAACAAAACGCGCTGAAAATCCATATTGAAATCACCACCGCAATAACGCGCTTGTGAGTCACAAGTTCCTGGTATCTGAGATGAAGATGAACACCCAAGAATCTGTCTGCAATTAGAGCGATGACACTGAAAAGCGAAGCGAAGCCAAAAAAGTACACCTCGGTACTTAACACGATGTACGTGTTGTTTAACGATGAACGGTTGTCAGCGTTTTGTTCCAACTTCGTGACAAGATATGCAATGTATAAAGGCTGCACAAGAACGCCAACAGCAAGGTCAGAAACAGCCAGACTCAGGAGCAATGTCTTCATGGGTCTTGGTAATGATGAAGTTTTTCTTAAGGCGTGGATTGTAACACTGTTCAGCATGATGGCGGTAGAAGATAAAAAAGCGTTTAAGACGCAATTGGCAATGTATGATGAACGGAGGTCTTCGTTTTCTTTCATTGTAAAAATCTCTGAAGAATACACGTCGAAGAATACAAACGCTTTCAATATGCGCTTTTAAAAATCGATCAAATGTTGTTCCCAGAACAGGTGGAAATGGCTCAGAAGTTGCACAAATTTGTGTTGTGAAATTGATCTCTTCTTCTCGCCACCGTGAAAACTTCCAAGAATTTGAGTAACTTACAAAAAAGAAAGCAGCGCTTGTCTAGAATCAGACATTTTTACTGTCCAGGGCACTAAAAACAGATTAAATTTATATTGAATTTCATTTCATGACATAGGCTTAGCGGACTGAACCAGTTAGGGAGTAGGAAGCTGTTGAAAAAACAAATTATACTTCATCAGACAAGCTTTAAGGATATTTAATTTAGAATTAAAACACTAACGACTTTTGAACTATACTGTAGAAAGTTCAAACAGCGCAACAAATTTAGTTAATAAAAAATATGTTTTCAGTTTTCAGGATCGAGCGCGAAATTTTCAGATAATTTTTCTCTTGCTTGCCCCCCTTGTCTTCACTAGCCGACTGCCAGTGAAAACTTGTTCAACTGTGGGTCAGAAAACGCTACATTCAGTTATCACATCCGTGATTCCGTTATTACTATATTTAATGGTTATATATTCAATCTATCGTAACTGTATGCCTATCACCTGTTCACTTCCTGTAGTTGTCTTGTTATTCTTAATTCATACGTTAATCAGGTTTGACAAACAGTTTCCAATATTCCACAGTTTCCCACGATTTTCAAAACTTTTTATTTACCCTGACGAAAATAACGCCCGCTAGTTGATGGATTTCCCTTTTATACTATAAGCAATATTTTTGACGAGCTATTAGCAAAACCTATAGCGGTGTAAGAAAAGAAAGCGTTCAAGACGCAACTGGCGATGAATCGTGTGTGGAGTCTTTCACCTTCTTTCATTGTAAAGTTTTCTGATAAAACGCGACTGAAGGTGAAACGTTTTCAAAAGGCGCCTTTTAAATACTATCTGTGCAGAGAGGGTTTGATCTCCAAAATTTAAATTCGAATAATTGTTGTTTGTAGAACGGATGGTTAGGAGGCTCGCTGCGTACCTCTGTTCAGATAATTTCATTTTTGGGTAACCTGAACTCAATAGAAGCCTACTGGCCTTGAAAACCAAGTTGCGTTTTAACCCGTGAATACGCGCAAGCGTAATGAACGGGTTATCGGTAATGGCGGCTAATTCACTCACTCACTCACTCACTCACTCTTTCCATCAGCTGTAAACTTAGTGACGTAATGCTTTTTTTACGAAAGCGTTTCGTAACAAGAATAACGTGAATCCAGCGATAACAATAACTAATTTGTTGTAAACGAATATAAACAATAATAAGCTTAAAGATGTTTCGCATTTGCAGTTTTTAATGCAACATTAAAATCCATCTAAAAGGATATTCCAATCGAGACACGCGTTTTGATGCGTATCTACCTTGAAATAATTATAGTCTTATTTGAGCATGTGTTTCTCGATGGTCTAGCGCCGGCCTCGCAGTCCGTAAGCACAAGTTTTTTCTGTTTTATTTTTGTTTGTTTGTTTGTTTTTTTTTTACGTTCGTCAAAAATCCTTGCGTTTAATTTTAAAAAAATATCGAACCGTGTCAGTGTGAAAACATAAGCTTACCGCAATATTGCGTTACGTGTTAGCATTTCTATTCACGGGTTCGCTCTTAAGCCTAGTTTCCATATAATCGCAACGACCGCAGCGATCGTTACGATCGAAGATCGCTGCGATTCTTGCGACCCTTGCGATCATATGGAAACCAACCGTTGCGATCGTTGCGATTGCGATCATCTCTGCGATCGCAATCGCAACGATCGCAACGATCGCAACGGTTGGTTTCCATATGATCGCAAGGGTCGCAAGAATCACAGCGATCGTCGATCGTAACGATCGCTGCGATCGTTGCGATTATATGGAAACCAGGCTTTAGGAGCCTTTGATTAAAACTGATTCTCCATGCCTTAATTGGTGTTTAAGGCTTTTTCGTAAAATAAGAAGTAAAGCGATACAGTTTTAAAAACACCTTTACTTAAAAAAGCTTTTAGGAAGTTTAGAGTATAAAAAATCCAGTTCAAACTGAGTTAAAGCCACCTGAAGTAATAATTTGTAATCCAAATAATGCCATGTTCTATTCAAGAGTTTAAAAAAATCCTTTTTAGATGTAATTGGAGCTCTAACTTGATACTTTCTAGGTAATCTTTAATAAAAAGTAACCACGCATTCTGTAAATACATTTGGAAAAAAGTCCAAAAACAACAACAACATATAAAGAAATATCTTGAGCTCAGTTAGCAGGTTGTATCTCATTCATGTTGTGATTTCACAATATATTCCGCAGCATGTTCATGACAGCGTGTTGAATTCGTCTTTTCGATCGCCAATAACCAAGCTAATAACGCGATAAGTTCAACAATTACATGGTTTTCTTAGCTCTAATTGTAGCTCTTTATTTCTACTCGCTAGAATAATATTATACCTATGATTAGTATTAAGGACAAAAAGAGAAAAAAAAAAAACGGTTAGCGTTGGTGTAGTTATGCTACAGAATGTTTTTTTTTTCTTAAAGAGATGTTATCATCTCAGTTAGAGCAGTTTTCAATTGAGTGTGAAAAGTAATTACACAATTGCCTTGGTTTTTCATTGCTACGCTTTGTGATTGGCTAAAAAATCTCGCGCCGCTTTCTCGATCAATCAGAAGTAAAACCAAAACCAATCGTGACTTGCTCGCACGCGTTTTCCCGCGCTTGGCGCCGCCGACATGTAATTGCTTCGAGCTCTGATTGGTTCATTGGATTGTTTACGACTGCTATGATTGGTCAGAGTAATTACTTTGGTTTTGGTTTTACGACACTCAATTGAAAACTGCTCTATGCAGCAACTGAAGGAGTTGCAATTCGAGGCTGACATTTCAGGCCTCGACGGGACTCGAGAACCGTCCACTACTAGGATTTAAAAAACTACTCTTATATTATAAATAGAACACCGACTTGACTTGATATATAATTGATTAGGGGTGATCCTCGGAAAGTAAACCCCTGAATTTGTACCCCTATGAGGTACCAGAAACCTGTTTTGAGGGTGTGGCTCGCATTAGTTTGTACCCCTAAGAGATACCAGAAACCTGTTTTGAGGGTGTGGCTCACATTAGTTTGTACCCCTAAGAGGTACCAGAAACCTGTTTAGAGGGTGTGGCTCACATTAGTTTGTACCCCTAAGAGATACCAGAAACCTGTTTAGAGGGTGTGGCTCACATTAGTTTGTACCCCTAAGAGGTACCAGAAACCTGTTTAGAGGGTGTGGCTCACATTAATTTGTACCCCTAAGAGGTACCAGAAACCTGTTTTTAAGGTGTGGCTCACATTAGTTTGTACCCCTAAGAGGTACCAGAAACCTGTTTTTAAGGTGTGGCTCACATTAGTTTGTACCCCTAAGAGATACCAGAAACCTGTTTTGAGGGTGTGGCTCACATTAGTTTGTACCCCTTAGAGGTACCAGAAACTTGTTTTGAGGGTGTGGCTCACATTAGTTTGTACCCCTTAGAGGTACCAGAAACCTGTTTTGAGGGTGTGGCTCACATTAATTTGTACCCCTAAGAGATACCAGAAACCTGTTTTTAAGGTGTGGCTCACATTAGTTTGTACCCCTAAGAGATACCAGAAACCTGTTTTGAGGGTGTGGCTCACATTAGTTTGTACCCCTTAGAGGTACCAGAAACCTGTTTTGAGGGTGTGGCTCACATTAGTTTGTACCCCTAAGAGATACCAGAAACCTGTTTTGAGGGTGTGGCTCACATTAGTTTGTACCCCTAAGAGATACCAGAAACCTGTTTTGAGGGTGTGGCTCACATTAGTTTGTACCCCTTAGAGGTACCAGAAACTTGTTTTGAGGGTGTGGCTCACATTAGTTTGTACCCCTAATGTATTTTTGAGAACAAAAGGCAACTTATTGAGTTTATCTGAAGCTCAGATAGCTGATTTTATCGACGTTCACAAGTTTCCCTCAATTGTGGGTTTCCCTCGATTTAAAAACCTTACTTTTGTTTTCTGCCTATTTCTACCCATTGTTGTCCTGCATTCTATTGTTTTATACTTTTTGTTTTCTTTATTTTCCGTCACTCGCGAATTCAGCGATTTTTTACGCCGCGAATGAGCCTGAATTCTCGCAATATATTTCGCATTATTTTCATAACCGCGCGTCGAATGTGTCTCATCTTCCAGCAGTATATCAGAGGATTAAGAGACGAATTGAGAAACAACAGTGTCAAAGTGTAAAGTCGCCAACGCTCTATAGTGGTACTTGTTCCAATTTTTTTGTAGACAATTAAAGTACAAATTCGTGGCAAATAACAAAACAAAAACGTAAGATACACAAGGAATGTTCCGATAGCAAAGTTCCGCAGTCTAGCAGAATTTAACCTTTCCCCATTCTGTGTTTCTTGTTGCACTTGCTGGGCTTGAATCTGGTTTGCATGGCGTCGCACGGCTACATATATCTTGTAGTTAAACAGGGTTGAAATTAAGATAAAAGCGGCAACAGCGATGGAGGTAATGGTGTCGCTAATATCTAGATCTACTGGGATCCACAACCTAATTAACGAACAAAACGCGCTGAAAATCCATATTGAAATCACCACCGCAACAACGCGCTTGTGAGTCACAAGTTCCTGGTATCTGAGATGAAGATGAACACCCAGGAATCTGTCAGCAATTAGAGCCATGATACTGAGAAGCGAAGAGAAGCCAAATAAATACACCTCAATACTTAACACGATGTACGTGATGTTTAACGATGAACGGTTGTCAGTGTTTTGTTCCAACTTCGTGACAAGATACGCAATGTATAAAGGCTGGACAAGAAAACCAACAGCAAGGTCAGAAACAGCCAGACTTAGGAGCAATACCTTCAAGGATTTTGGTAATGTTGGAGTTTTTCTTAAGGCGTGGATTGTAACACCGTTTAGCATGATGGCGGTATAAGATAAGAAAGCGTTTAAGACGCAATTGGCGATGTATGATGAACGGAGGTCTCCGTTTTCTTTCATTGTAAAAATCTCTGAAGAATACACGTCTAAATAAAACGCTTTCAATATGCGTTTTTAAAAGTCGATCAAACGTTGTTTCTAGAACGGGTGAAAGGCTCAGAAGTTGCACAAATTTGTGTTGTGAAAGATATGAAGCATTCGTTGTCTCTACTGACAACTTACCACCGTGAAGACCTCCAATAATTTGAGTAATATACCTCACAAAAAAAGAAAACAACGCTTGTACTTAATGCAACCATGTCTTGAACATAAAATGGTTTACTGACCCTTGGCAAAAACAGATGCTCCCTCAGACTTCATAACTGACTATTGACTTTAGGATGACAGCCTAAGGACTGAACCAGTTAGGAGGCAGGAAAAGCAGGAACACATTACTTCATTAGACGGTCTTTTGGGATATTATGAAAATATTAGCTGCGGTTAGAGCGTCCCGCTGCTATTGTTATTTCCTATTTTAACCTAGGTAAAATGTTGAAACGTCTTGCCGCAGCTTTTAAAGACTATAGAACTACACTGTAACTTTTTATTGGTTGTTATTGCTTACATCACATACATGTCTTGCTTACATTAATACGTACAAACATAAAATTCATCCTTGATTATTTCGTTACAATGAATACGTGACAGAAAATAATATTAAATAAAGCAAACGTAAACATTTGATAAGATAAGCATCTTCCGTTCAGTTTTGTTTAACTAACTTCTTCGCACGGCTATAGGTAATCTTTGGTATAAAATCATCCAGAGTACACTTTTAAACAAGTAGCGCTTTGCCAATAATAACCGAATTTATACTAGAGAAGGATAATTCGTGTATAAATATAAATTCGGCGACTTAGAATAGACGAATTGTATATGGGGCAAAATTCGTCTTCGGCTGATTCGCCTGTTAGCCATCTTGGAGACGTGCTGATAGAGGGATAATTGGTTTCTAAATTTGAATCTAGATGGAAAACGAAGACTGGTTTTGACTTAGTTTTCCGTTTGTTTGCAAGGTATCTTGGGATGCCAATTTCCTCTTCCCAGTCCTTTATTGGGAAACTTCAAAGATTTGTCCTTGAGTTATCCGTCCTAATTCGTCTTTAAATTTATACTTAGACGAATTTTTCGTCTAGACTGATAATTCGTCTCTAGTATAAATTCGGCCAAGTATATAATACTTAAATTTCTTTATTACGTTTGAGCTTTGTTGGTCACTCATGGACGGTAAACCTTCCCAGGCTCGATTGGAGCCTAAGGCCCAGTTCAAACGTCGAACTTCACATGTGCCGAACCTAATGCAAATGAGCAAAATCTATTGTTCTTGCTAATTTGCATTAGGTTCGGCACATGTGAAGTTCGACGTTTGAACTGGGCCTAAGGCGCCATCATAATCTGAAAATCGCTCTATTTTTATTCAAATGGTTACGCTAATGGATTTTGTCCGCAAAGTCAAACTTTGAAACCTGAATACCTGATTTAAGGTGACTGCGTGAGTGTAACGGTTAATAAGGTTATTCAGCAAAAAGTTGTGTTATATGGCTGGGTATTCAGAGACAGCTTTTAACTCGTTTTTAGTTTGTTGTCCATAAAAAAATATAAATTCTGACGAGTGAAAATGCCCAGCCGTGTTACACAACTTTGCGCTGATATTTGGGGTTAAGGAGAATAAGTACTGATGTCTTTTTTCTCATTATTTTTATTATTTTTAAGGTGATTCATCAGCTAACAAACATCCATCAGCAGATGGCCAAGATTCTTGCGCAAAAATATGGAGTAAGTTCTTTTGCGTGTTTGTTTGGAATATGTTACGAATTAAAGTTTACTAAACGCTGGCGGATTCAGATTTGCTTGTAAAGAAGGACCTGGAGTGAATAAGAAGGGGGCTCAGAGGGAATAAGGAGGAGTCCCTGGGTGAATAACGAGGGGAACCGGGGTGAATAAAGAGGGGGCCCGGGTGAATAATGAGGGGTCCCGGGTGGTTAAGGAGGGGACCCGGGTGATTAAGGAGGAGACCCGGGGTGAATAAGGAGAGGTCCCGGGTGAATAAGGAGGGGTCCCGCGGTGAATAAGGAGGGGACCCAGGAGAATAAGGAGGGGTCCCGGGATGAATAAGGAGGGGTCCCAGGGTGAATAAGGAAGGGTCCCGGGGTGAATAAGGAAGGGTGAATAAGGAGGGGTCCTTAAAGAGGGGTCCTTAAGGAGGGGTCCCGTGTGATTAAGAAGGGGACCCAGGATAAATAAGGAGGGGGACGTGGGATGAATAAGGAGGGGTCCCGGGGTGAATAAGGAGGGGACCCGTAATAAATAAAGCGGAGACCCGGAGTGGATGAGCAGGGTGCCCGAAATAAGAGGGGCGCCGCGCGGGTCCCCCCAGGACCCTCCCCTTTGATCTGCCACTGCTAAACTTCTGACTTTTGTGTTTTCAGCCGTCTGGTCGGTGTATCACTGATGATGGTAGTTACTCTCCTTCAATGGACAAACCAGAGCAGGCGCTGGACTTTGTACAAGACGCTGTTTCTAGCTCTGGTTATAGCTTGGGTACTGACATTCACATCGCGCTCAACTGCGCAGCCTCGGATCTCTTTGACCAGGTAACCTTCGTGACATGCTCGTCCCCTCATTTTTGAGTGCCAATGATCGATCAATCTCTTGGTTTTCAAATGAGTGTCGAAAGTAATTTAGCGATTGCTTTGGTTTTGCATTGCTACGCTTTTTGATTGGCCAAAAGATCTCGCGCCACTTTCTAAACCAATCAGAAGTAAAACCAAAACCAATCGTGACTTACTCGCACGCGTTTTCCCGCGCTTGGCGCCGGCTTCATGTATCTGCTTGGAGTTCTGATTGGTTCATTGGATTGTCTGCGTCTGTTGTGATTGGCCAGATAAACCGCCCTAACATAAAATATACTCTCTTGCTTGTACAGGAGAAGCAGAAGTACGAGATAATGGGCAACACTTTCAAGAGTCTTGATGACGTGATAAACTTGTACTGTGAGCTCCATGACAGATATCCAGGCATTGTAGCCATTGTAGACGGAGTCCGTAGTCCGGTTAGTGTCAGTATCGTCCTACAAAAAGTTACTTATCTTCTAATTTTTTTGCGTGTGAAGACACAAAAGAAACTAAATCATGTCATGCGCGTGCTCGCTCGACCAACTAAAAAATGAGAAACGGCTTGCAGTCTAGTGACCGCTTAAAAGAGGTCAAATTTACAGTAAATATGGGGAGCGATTCAATTCCGGGGATTTGTTAAGTGACCGCTTAGTAGAGGGTGACCGCTTAATAGAGGTTTGACTGTACATGTTAGAAACTTTTACTCCCGTTGGCGCCCTTGTAAAACTGAGAAAATTTTTTCTTTGAACTCTGAATAATTTCACACTTTGCATTATTTTCCATGAAATTTCCGTCGTTAGGACAAAGAAGGCTGGAAAAAACTGAATCAGCGGATTGGAGAAAAGTGTTTCATAGTTGGTAGCGACTTGTACAGAAAGCACATCAGTGTCTTGGGGTGTGGAGTGACGGAGAAGTTAAATAGTGTTGCCGCTCTTAGTTTGGACCAAGCCAACACCATCACAGGACTTGCACAAATGGTGAACAGTGTCACAGGTTAGTTCGGATGTAAGAAATTTCGATTTTTAAACACCATGGGCAGTCACGATCACTCAGTTAGGGTAGCTCCGAGAGGATAGATTTACCCATGACCAAAATACACTAAATATTTGACAAAGTACCTTAGCTAACACAGAAAATTACTCTAAGAACACCGAGATTAAAATATCAAGTGTTTTTTCGAAGGAAGAACAAACCATAATCGTTGCTGATCCTAGCAGTACGCAGGACGCATGTCATACATGAACCTAGTATATGGCCTTGCTCGCCACGAGTCTCTCGTAGCTCAGTGGTTAGAGCATCCGACCAGTGTGAACCTAGTATATGTCCTAGCTCGCCAAGAGTCTCTTGTAGCTCAGTGGTTAGAGCATCCGACCAGTGTGTGAACCTAGTATATGGCCTAGCTCGCCACGAGTCTCTCGTAGCTCAGTGGTTAGAGCATCCGACCAGTGTGAACCTAGTATATGTCCTAGCTCGCCAAGAGTCTCTTGTAGCTCAGTGGTTAGAGCATCCGACCAGTGTGTGAACCTAGTATATGACCTAGTTCACCACGAGTCTCTCGAAGCTCAGTGGTTAGAGCATCTGACCAGTGTGTGAGCCTAGTATATGGCCTAGCTTTCCACGAGTCTGTCGCAGCTCAGTGGTTAGAGCATTCGACCGGTGTACGGAAGTATCCGACCGGTGTTCGGAATCATCCGACCGGTGTGCGGAAGCATCCGACCGGTGTTTGGAATCATCCGACCAGTGTACGGAAGCATCCGACCGGGTGTGCGGAAGCTCATAGGTTTGATTCCTGTCGGGACTCGGATTTTTTTTCTTTGTCTCACGCTCGTGACATGATGAACATTACATCTTTCTCAAACCAGTTTTTCTTGATTTTTCCAGGACACTTAGGGGGGGGGGCGGGGGGGGGGGACTTGAAAACTTGGTCAATTTTTTCAAGTTGCAACCCATTTACATCCTCGCCATCTGCAGCCAAAAATAATGAATACTAGTTTCTGTGCACCACATTAACAAAACTGGACCATTATTGTTAGGTTTCCGTGGATAAAAAATACAATTAATGTTGGATATTCTGTGCACTAGTAGAATATTTGTTAACAAAACTGGACCATTATTATTAGGTTTCCATTGATACAAATACAATTAATGTTGGATATTCTGTGCACTAGTAGAATATTTGTTAACAAAACTGGACCATTAATGTTAGGTTTCCATTGATACAAATACAATTAACGTTGGTTAGTCTGTGCACTAGTAGAATATTTGTTAACAAAACTGGACCATTATTTTAGGTTTCCATTCATTTGATACAAATACAATTAATGTTGGTTAGTCTGTGCACTGGTAGAATATTTGTTAACAAAACTAGACCATTATTTTAGGTTTCCATGGATACAAATACAATTAATGTTGGTTAGTCTGTGCACTGGTAGAATATTTGTTAACAAAACTAGACCATTATTTTAGGTTTCCATGGATACAAATACAATTAATGTTGGTTAGTCTGTGCACTGGTAGAATATTTGTTAACAAAACTGGACCATTATTTTAGGTTTCCATTCATTTGATACAAATACAATTAATGTTGGTTAGTCTGTGCACTGGTAGAATATTTGTTAACAAAACTGGACCATTATTTTAGGTTTCCATGGATACAAATACAATTAATGTTGGTTAGTCTGTGCACTGGTAGAATATTTGTTAACAAAACTAGACCATTATTTTAGGTTTCCATGGATACAAATACAATTAATGTTGGTTAGTCTGTGCACTGGTAGAATATTTGTTAACAAAACTGGACCATTATTTTAGGTTTCCATGGATACAAATACAATTAATGTTGGTTAGTCTGTGCACTGGTAGAGTATTTGTTAACAAAACTGGACCATTATTTTAGGTTTCCATGGATACAAATACAATTAATGTTGGTTAGTCTGTGCACTGGTAGAATATTTGTTAACAAAACTAGACCATTATTTTAGGTTTCCATGGATACAAATACAATTAATGTTGGTTAGTCTGTGCACTGGTAGAGTATTTGTTAACAAAACTAGACCATTATTTTAGGTTTCCATTGATACAAATACAATTAATGTTGGTTAGTCTGTGCACTGGTAGAGTATTTGTTAACAAAACTAGACCATTATTTTAGGTTTCCATGGATACAAATACAATTAATGTTGGTTAGTCTGTGCACTGGTAGAGTATTTGTTAACAAAACTGGACCATTATTTTAGGTTTCCATGGATACAAATACAATTAATGTTGGTTAGTCTGTGCACTGGTAGAGTATTTGTTAACAAAACTAGACCATTATTTTAGGTTTCCATTGATACAAATACAATTAATGTTGGTTAGTCTGTGCACTGGTAGAGTATTTGTTAACAAAACTAGACCATTATTTTAGGTTTCCATGGATACAAATACAATTAATGTTGGTTAGTCTGTGCACTGGTAGAGTATTTGTTAACAAAACTGGACCATTATTTTAGGTTTCCATGGATACAAATACAATTAATGTTGGTTAGTCTGTGCACTGGTAGAGTATTTGTTAACAAAACTAGACCATTACTTTTAGGTTTCCATGGATACAAATACAATTAATGTTGGTTAGTCTGTGCACTGGTAGAGTATTTGTTAACAAAACTGGACCATTATTTTAGGTTTCCATGGATACAAATACAATTAATGTTGGTTAGTCTGTGCACTGGTAGAGTATTTGTTAACAAAACTAGACCATTACTTTTAGGTTACCATTAATATTGATACAAATATGTTTTGGCTTTTCGAAGTGATGGTAAAAATAAGTGACAATGCCCCTCTACCTAGTGCACTGAAAGCATTATTAATTGTCTTTGGCTGTGTATAGTCAAATATTCCGTACAGTATATCCTCGTGACAATGACCTGTTAAGACTGTAAGAGTCTCAATTAATTCAGAAAGATAATTTTCCAAAGTGTCGGAGTAGAAATGAGTTGAACTCTATGCTGTGTAGTACACTTCGGCGGATTCGTTTGTCGACTGTCCATCAGTTTATTTTTCTGATGGTCTTGATGGTTACGTTTGTTCCTGTTTCACAGATCAGGGAGGACTTCTTGCGTTGTCGGATGGGCCATGTGCAGATGCTTCTTCCATTCTTGTGGATCTGGTAAGATTTATGTCTTACGTTTACCCCACTTATCCTGGCGACGGCATTCGTTGGGTTATTAAAGAAATGGTCTTGCCCTTGTAAATAACATAACACAGCGAACGAAAAGACATTGTTAGGAAATCCTCCTAGATTTGTTCGAAGATTCTTTTGATTTTTAATGTGCACCAAAGGGTAGCGCTGTATAGTTGCCACGCCAATTTGTCAATGTAAGACTTCGTCCTGTTGCTTATCTACCACTTTGACAGCAACCGCGGGCTTACTGGGCATGAGTCAATTGTAACCAGCATTCGACCGGTTTACGGAAGGTCATAGGCAACCTTAAAAGTTCAAGTTCAAGTTTATTATTCACACTTATTCAATTACAATACAACAATAATAAGGAAAAAAAAGAAGTAAGAACAGAGCTAACTATACATCGAATTAAACATAACAAAGGAAAAAGTGTGTAGCAGCCAAAGGAGCCAAGCTTTCGAGTTGGCTACTACCACAAGGAGCTCCGCTTCGTCCTTATACTCTCTCCAGTCCCCTCCCAACCCTCGTGGACGCTTTATTGTGAAAATAATTGAAAAATTCTAGTATGCGTTCACAATTTTCGAAAAGGGGGTTTGCATAAGACCAAGAGAACATGTTCCTCGATAAGATCAATTTTAGAAAGTAGATAGGTATACCCTGTCGCGATAACCTTGATCGTTTTAATACACAAACGGATTATTCCAGGAACGTAATTCATACATACATACTTTATTGTCGCTCCTTATATAAAGGCTTTTCAGCTGCAATATTAAACCTAACTGAAACATACTGTACACTTTATAAAAATTTAAAATATGAAAATATTGTCTCGTCAGCATAAAATGCCAGACTTCTGGCGATTTTTAACATACCGACTGTCACACAAACGCCTATTGATTTCACGATTTTTAAAGGGGAGTTTTTATTTCAATATTTGGCTTAGTTCTCTCATACTCGTCACATTCGCTTAATATCGCCGTTTCTATTGTTTTAGCCTGCCCAGCAGGCGCAAGACAAGAGTGCAAGTTTTTGGCAACGCACAGAAGCTGACGTCGAGCAGTACTAGTACTTCAGTGCGATACAGTGCAGCGTGGTTCTAACTTTTGAGTCTGTGGATGAAATCCTAAAGTGTGATCGTTCAAATGAAAGCACCTGAGCAGTACTTTCCTGTGGTGCTGTTTACTATGCTGTACAAGGTGGTTCTAACTTTTGAGTCTGGGGATGAAATCCTAAAGTGTGACCGTTCAAATGAAAGCTTACTGAGCAGTACTTTCCTGTGGTGCTGTTTATTATGCTGTACAAGGTGGTTCCAACTTTTAAGTCTGGTGATAAAATTCATGTCAGTTACTATCAGTCCCACAGTGTGTCCTCTTGTGTCTCTGTTATCGGAGGTATATCGTTATTTGGCGGTTGTGGTATATCCATACCAGTGACGTCTCTAATCCACTGCAGATTACTCACCACTCTTGTGTACACCCCGTACTTGTTCGGTACACCACACCCCGTTTGACCAAAAGAGGCCACCCCGGTGAGATACCACCTTCCCTCTCCTCCCTGGCACATCAAAGGTCCTGTGAATAAACGGAGTCGTTAAAAGCCTAATTTACAGTTGTATGCTTAGTGGCCTGGCCTTTGAGTGGAAGTGAGGCTGAAATTGACCTTGTTTTGATACATCCTCGGAGACCCAGGGGCAATAAGTCAGGGTGGGACGAACCAGAAAAAATCGGTGCGAAAATTACGTCGCGCCGATTTTTGCCGGTTCCTCCCGCCCTGACTAATTGCCCGTGGGTCTCCAATGATTGTTTTGATACAAAACTTGCTAGTTTTTGTTCAGCATGATTTATTTATGAATAGCCTTTTTGGGGGTTGTGGGCCAGTCGCGTTTTTAACCCAACTGAAACCCAACTGACTCCCTAAAAAGCAGGAAGGTTTGTATCAAAACAAAGTCAATGCCAGCCTCGCTTTCACTCAAAGGCCAGGATACTAAGCACAGAACTGTAAAATGGTATCTTCCTGACAAAGTCTGTATTGTTTTCTTTGGCGTGTATCTGTTTTCTCTTCATGATCACATTTGATGCGGCCATCTTGAGCTACGTATAAACTATACGTTGCGGTTTGTGTATGCAACCGGGGAGTATGGTTGACATTAAAATAAGTAAAAAATAAATCGTCGTTATTTAACGAGGGTGACACTAAATAGTCATTCTGCTGCGAGATTCCTCTTTAATATTCCCCGCTACACACTCACATCTAATCACGTTATCACAATTGGCAAGATAGTTTTAAAATACACTTAAACAAACGTATAAAGTTTATGATTCAGTATTTATGGTGTTTCGATGCAGTTTTCTCGAGGTTATACCTACATTTTTCAATCAGCTTTAAGCGGTCTTCTTCAAGTCAGATCAACATTAAATTTTCACCACTAACTGGTTTTGAATTAAAGTTTGGCCAGATATATTTTTTGGTAAAATCGCTATTACCATGACGACGATAAACAAGAAACTTCAAATTCAGTTAAAAGTGAATTTTGCGCGTTTAAGATTTCGCACGAAAATCCCACATAGATATCTTAAAATACGGTATATGGCATATAATTTGCAATAATAAAACATTTCCTGTATGTTTGATTTCAAACGAATCGCAATATATATATACAAACATTTCAAAACTTACTATTTCTGTACTGGTAATAAATTGATCGAGAGAATAACACTGGTTTTGTGAAATTACTTCAAGATAGTGTCAAAAAGTAGCTTGATGTGTAATGTTTGTATATCATAAAATTTGTATTTACTTTTTCTTTTGCGATCTTGAGAACTACCTTGTTACCTAACAACGCTCCATGTACAATTTTTAGGTAGTTTTCTAATTGAATCGCTTTTGCAAAAATGTGTTGCGTCATAATCCTGACTTACAGCGCTATTAACTCTTATTCTTGGTTTTCACTTACGTTATATCAAAATTCAGAAGCATTAAACAATAGATTAAGAATCCAAAATGTTTATGGAATTGTAGAGAGTTTAAAACTACACATCTTGGCCAAATGTTGAAGCGCAAAAGCATTTCGTTCAAGATTATAAGATATTTTATTTTCACGGTTTATCTGAAGTAGCGTGACGAATTGCGTGACACATTTAAAACCTTTGTAAATCGGAAGCATGACATCGTTAAAACCTGAAACTTTTTGTGAAAGATTATAACACTTGTATCCACATACCATGTTAGAAACAGCTTTGTAGGACGTATACTTTACATTTTTTTAACTTTATGACGTCATGTGAAAACCGAGAATAGTAGTTTCATTAATCCATTCATCATTTCCACATTGTAATCATTTCCATCATCGCTGTTAGCTGCCCTTACATCCTAACCACTCCCTACCAGTTTTCATTCACTCTTACCCCCACTGTCTCCTTCACAAGTGTCCACACCACCCTGTTTGTACCCTGCACAGATCATGTCCTCAGGAATAATTCCACTGTAGGACAGGGGGGCGTTACATTGCTCGTGTGATACCAATGGTAAAGCAGCTTCATGCAGTATTCGCGTGGGGGGTCCTTTGATCTTCTGAGTCCCCCAGCCGGCGATGTAGCATAGTTGACCTACAACAAGACAGAACTCTTTAGCTCTTAGTACAGTTTACTTTGTGATCTGGTTCACTGTACATTCGTGCTCAATTTTCAATTTTTATCCCGTTTATTTACAAAACTGTAGAACGCGAGCAGCCTTGAGAAATTAGTTAACGTCATTGAGTTTTTACTAAAATGAACTAAAAAATTGTTAGAATTAACTCTGCGAGTAAATTATAGTGCTAAAGTAAACCCATAAATTTCCCTGTATTGAGCGTTAGCCCTAGTAAGGAAATGAGGGACCACACGAGGGAAAGAAAAAAATCTTTGACCTCGGTGGGATTCGAACCCACGACCTCCGGATTAGATCTTCCGTTGCTCTACCGCTTGAGCCACGAGGCCGTACGAGAGCAGATCGTGGGTAATAAGGTCGTAATTCGTGGCAATGAGAATGTGAAGGGTACAAATAAATGTTGAGCCACGTAGCACTGGTGATACAAACAAGGAATCAGAGAATTAACTCTGCGAGTAATTTATGGGTTTACTTTAGCACTATAATTTACTCGCAGAGTTAATTCTCTGATTCCTTGTTTGTATCACCAGTGCTACGTGGCTCAACATTTATTTGTACCCTTATCAATTGTATCGTTCGCCAATCACAGACATCGTTTGGACAGCTACGGGGTCGCCCTCCACTTCTCGGTGTTTGGAAATCCTGATGAAACACTCTTCCTCGTGTTTATAATAATAATAATAATAATAATAATAATATTTTATAAATTGATAAATTGATAAATTGCTTTAAAATTTTCATGCTAACATAAACTTACCGGCTTTAAATGCTTGTCCATTGTCAAGACACATGCTTTTCACTTTAGAAGTGAACTGGACAGGTTTGCTGAGATTTACCAGGGCCATGTCATGTGTGGTGAAAATCTTTTCTCCATTAGGCGTCTTTTCCTGTCTTATATCCCACTTGGGGTGTAAAAACACCTTTTTTACTGTTATGTCTTGCTCTCCGCCTTCCTCCTGGTCCAAGTTATGTTCACCAACGCGTATCTTTATAGAAATATTATTACATAAATTTCGGCGAATTTCAAAGATTGCTCCCACTGAGAATCAAAGGCTCCTGTGGGCCAACCCGTTAATAAGAAATGCTAATGCGTAACGCAATATTGCGATAAGCTTATGTTTTTATACTGACACGGTTCAATATATATACTTTTTTTTAAACTTAACGTAACAACTTTTGACGAACGCAAAAAAAAAGGAAAAAAAAAGAGGTCCCGGGAGCAAGGTTCGAACTCCGGTCGTCTGTTTGTTATAACATGTGCTACGCCATGAGGCCATGAAGACATTTGGTAATTAGGAGGGGGGATTTATTATTTCGCTGTCTCTGTTGAGAAATCCATTTCAAGTCTGCAGATCGGTTTTAATGGTCCATTAAAGGACTCCAAATACAAAGCATCAGAGCAGCGCTTTCAAAATGACCTCTTTTTCGACGATCGACTATTCCTTCGCCACGAAAGCGTTACGCACTGGTCAGCGGAAGTACCAAGGAAGTTTATATCTGAGTGATGGAGTGACGAGTGAAGGAGCGAGCGAGTGAGCGAGTGAGCGAGTGAGTGAGTGAATTTGCCATCGTCTCAGATAACCCGTTCATTACGCTTCGCATATTCACGGGTTAAAAAAAACCTATGGGGTGCATGTTACCTTCAGCATTTCTGGGTATTTACTGGCAGGTGCAATCATTGGCCCAACATTGGCAATGGTACAGTGGGCGGCTGTGAGAACCCAGTGGTCCGATATAAGAGCGGCCCCACATTTAAAGTACTCCTGTCCTAGGCCCGTAATAAAGATGTTGGTCATCCAGGGCCAGCTTCCGGGTTTAGTTTCATGTCCTCCAGTGATCCTCTTGTTGTTCTCTTGTTCGGCCCACTTTGGTCTCTTACCACAAGAAGCTAAGTAGGGAAGGCAGTTAGCTTTGAGCCTGGATTTCAAATATATAAGCTACGTTTAACCCCTTAACTCCCAAGAGTGCCAGAAATCAAATTTTAAGAAAAAAAATTCATTTTGAAAGTATTGAAAAACTAATGATATAATGCAAAACCACTGCCGAAGAGGTTTCATTTGAATGGTCACACCAAAAGGATTTCCGCTGGGAGTGAAAGGGTTTAATCACAACTGATTTAACTAATAAAGAAAATAGTATAGACGTTTACGCGCATGCTACATGATGTGAAGTATGCCCACTTCTTGGCCATTTATAAGATTGGTTTTTGCCAAAGCAGAATTTATCGAAAGAAATGTATGAAGCCCGACTTTTAATCTCGTGCCCAGATCTTTTCACTCTCCTCTCTCCTGATGCGTGAGAAGATCTGGCCACGAGATTAGATCGACTTTATATCTTATACGCTGAGTTATAAAATATATAACAGTAAAGTCAAGAATTTAATGCAGAGAAACCAATGAAAAATCTTGCTCTTTTCTGCTGTTAACACCAGCAGACGTTGGAGCCGTTTTGTACTGGGCATGTCCACAGTGTTAGCGCTCCTTGACTTCCAACATGGCGTCTAAACGAACTCAACGCTCGAACCTGGCAAACACGCGGGAAAATAAGGGACCCTGGACAGTCTACGACAAATACCGTCTAATTCCCGAATTAATTTGGGTTTATACGGCGCTAATGAAACGTGGAATATTTTCATATGAAGTGATATAAAATTTAGGCAAAATGTTGTTTCTTTGCGAGGGCACCAGAAGTAAATTGAATTCATGAAATATTCATACTGAAAAGCAGGTTGTAAAGAAACTGTCATTCTGCTTCGCGAGCAATTGTCAGAAAGGCCTTGGTTAATTAACAAATGGTCGTTGAAACTTTTGTTCACGTTCGACAGCCAGCTCTCATGCGCTGTCGTCTTCTCTTGTGTGCGTAGATCAAAGTTACTCTGCTCAATTTTTATGAGAAACGACGAAGGTTCATACTCTCGTTTAAAATGCCAAGTCTCATGTGTTTTAATTGACCTTTTTAATTTTCATTCTCGTTTAAAAAGCATTCACTTCAAGCTTAACACTTTCATTCCGAGAGTCAAACATCATGTAACGTAGAGAGCTAACTTTTCAGTCTGCAGATAAATCCTACTGTATGACCATTCAAATTAAAGCTCTTCCGCTGTACTTCCCCATATTACTGTTTGCATTTCACAATTTTATAAAATGAAATTGAGGATTTTCTTGAATTTTGATTTTCAGCAATCTTGGGAACGAAAGAATTAAAGCTTGCTGATATTTCGGTTGTACAGTAAGCCGTTTATCAGAGCATACAAATTAAGTCAAGTTCAAAATAAACTAAACCCGTGTATAAAATATTCCCTCTCACCTGCTGTTCCGAAACACACACAAACTAAATGACATGTACAAAGCATCACCAGTACGCAGTACGAAAGAAACCTTTGCCTGACCATTTTCGCTCAGAGTTCTTTAAAACCTGCTCTGATTTTTTCACAGCTCGAGTGTTCTTGTATCTTTATATTTTTGCCATGTTGCTGGTGTACACTTATGAAATAGTTATTTTTATCCGTTGCTGTCATAAAGTCGAGGGCCTGACCTTTCCGATATGTTTGTTTACTGTGCGCCAAAAGGGTGTTTACATTATACTGGTATCAATCTAATCCTATCCTGGGTGCCAGATGTTTTTTTTTAGTGAAAACTGGCGTAATCCTTGCCTACGAATACAGCCGCCTCTCATCGCACAAGGCCGCTAGGGACGTTCTCGCGCGAACGTCCCTCTGTATTCTCATGGCAGGGTAGTCCATCCCTCCTATGTGGCAAAGGTTTTCTTGCGGCACGCTTTCGTGAGCGGTTGTCGTCCTCCAGTTCTCAGGCTACCAGGATATCCGAATCCCTCTGATTCCTAAAATTTTCAAACTCGATCTCGCGTAAATTTCATGCGATACGGCATACCAGTATCATGTACGCGCGTTTTTTGGGACATATTCTGGTCAAAAGTATGGCCATTTCTTCTGTTCTGGTTTCTCACTTTTCGGACTCGTTGACTAAAGCTTTCTTGTTAGGAGCCAAAGATAAAGCAAAACAAACCCGGTGTGACATGAAGAAAATGGGAAAACTCTCATCACTCATCTACGGAAATTTGCATAATTCTATCACTCAGGGCCGGGTTGTTCAAAGCACGATTAAGCTAACCCCGGGTTAGCGTCAATTTTGAATCCAGTTAAATAACTAATCAGCGAAAAATGTTCCAAGGTTTTTTTGTCCTTCAGTTTTGACTTTAACTTTTCTTTATCTTTAGCTAAAAAATAGCTTTTAAGAACATTTTTTTAAGTAGAGAAATGAAATCCTCGGTAAACTTTTAATCCTTGGTTAGCGTTAATCGGCTTTTGAACAACCGGGCCCTGGTCTTGAAAATCGTATTATGCCAAACCCATCTCTCAATTCAGCATTCAAAGGATACGTCGATATTCGTTAGCTGCACGCTCAAAGTAATAAATATTAGTGTTCAAAAAGTGGATCAGTTGTTCGACGCTTCAAAAATTTTCTTCTTTCCGTCTAACTGGCCACGCGTTTTTTTGACGTCACAAACGGTACGTGCGCGTGCTAGAACTGCACGAACCCAGTTCTGTTCCAGATCCCTCCTCTTTGGCGCATGTTTGAAGAGCATTTCAAATGGCTTAACCCAACCCTGTAGGTAACAAACGCAAAATCATGCTCGCCCTTACCTCCACGTTTAAAATGGTTGTGTTATCTTGTTTTATTTTTCAGGCTGTGGCTTTTGGGGCGCGTTTCGTAAAACTCGGCGGTCCAGTCCGCGTGGAGCACGTTTGCAAATACCGAAGATTAATACAGATCGAGGCGGAGCTGGAACAGAGAGGTCTTCTGACGTCACAAGAAGAGCACGTGTTTCCGGTTATTAATGTAGTCGAGCAGGAGGCTGGGGAGGGCGAACAGAAATAAAACTGCTTTCCAGTTAGGCTTGAACTTTGTACTTCCTCAAGTTAAAATTTTGGCACCTGTCATAATTAATAACGAAAGTGTGGTCTTCTTTTTAAGCCAATGATCCGCTCAACGGATCAAATGCTTTGGCTTGAGCCACCGAGCTCCTGCTTTTTAATGACACTTGTCATGCTTTTGGTGTTTAAATAGTTCGACCTTTTGAGCGCGAAGATCAAATCCTTATCTGCGACCATTTAGGTGAAAACTGTTAAGTATGACTTTCCAGCACTCGGCTGTTTATTATGCTGAACAAGGTGGTTGTAACTTTTGAGTATGTGATTGAAATCCCAAAGTGTTACTATTCAAGTGAAGGCTACCGAGTGATGCTTCCCTGTGCTACTGTATATTTTTATCTCGTGAACACGCGAAGCGTTAAACGAGATATAGTATACGATGACAAATATGCAAATTTTCACTCGATCACTTTGAATTCCCCAGTGTAATTACGTAATCCAGTTGTCTAGTTAGTCTCTTTCACATAATGCATATTCATGTCACGCTAAGATGTTGTGGTCGTTTAAATCTGTTTCACTCTTCAATTCTTTGACTTCAAACTCAGTATGGAAAATGAAAACTGATCTGTGGACGTAACCTTAACGTTGTTTCGTATCCACGTATTCACGAGATAGCTCTTAGGGCCCTTTGATTCTGTACTTTGCCTGTGACGAAATACCACGCTTGAAAGGCAGAACGGACAAGTCTGTCTGAGTAATTTTTCGTATTATTACAGGTGTGTTCTGTATATTTTATTCAATGAAAAGGTGCTGATTCTCAGTAAAACCTTCCTGTAACAGATGGTAACTTTAGGAATTTAGTTTACAAACTCGTTATATAAAATGTAAATATAGCAGTTGTAAATTATTTATTTAAATAAATCCTTTTTTACTCTCTTCTCTTCGAGCATTTAATCAATACAAGTATTAGTGAAAAAAAAAATCCAACATACTTTCAGTGACATTGCCTTGAATCCTTGTAAATAACCCCCCCCCCCCCCTCCCCCCCCCCCCCCTAGAAAAGAAAGATCCATAATAAAAAACGTAGACTACTGTGCACCTGTATGAAAAACTTACTAACTTTTGGCATTAAGAAATATAGAAATAAACATTTTCGTTAAAACAGGCAATTTTGCCAAATAGTTTTTTTGTTCGATACCATTGTTGCTATGTTGACAAGTACTATTAACACCTTATATATTAATCTTTGCACTCTCTAATCTTCACTCTGTACAAAAAAGAAAATTCAAAAGTCGTATGTACATAATAATATTCATGCATATGGCGGTATTTATTTAGGAGCATTCTTTGTCTTGGACTTTAATCTCAAGTAAGATGACGTCACATCATCACCAGTGAAGGCTCTCAGTCGGTACTCCAATTCCTTCCTATCATGCACTTCGCGCCGAATCTTATGAGCCTGCGACGGAAAGAACCAATCAGTATGAAATTCTCCCGCTCGTTGGGCAGAAGCAGGGAAAAGCGAGGCCATCAAATGACCCTAATATCCCCTGGGTATATTTTCAGACTCACAGAGGTCAACAATTGTTTTCGATTTACATTGAGTGCTGTCAACTATGTTACTTTAAAAAGCTATAATACATTATCCATTCTTTATATCAGTGAAAATCCAAACATAAGGATCCAGTCTGTCGTTTGTGATCGTCCGGGTGAGTGTAGTTCTGAAAATAACTGTTGTTGTTGACAATGACTGACATTTCGACAACCTGAGCGGAAGTCATCTTCAGAGTCACGTGAATTGTGAATGGTCAGTTGATGTTATATACGTCTGGTTATAGCTGTCATTGGTCAGTTTAGCCGTGATGTTATTGGCTGTAGAGACTCAAGTCAGTGATACGTGCGTTTCGATCCGTGCATTGTTAGTGTAATTTCTGTAGTCGTATCGCCAGTTATTGTCAACAACAACAGTTCTTTTCAGCTAACCCGGACGATCACAAACGACAGACTACCGATACTTCTGGGTTCAAACCATTTACAATATAAGGATCCAGGTTTGTTTAAAATTATTCTACTGGTGCTCTAAGAGTAAAAATAAGTGTCTTGGGCTGCAGATGGCCTGGAGGGAAATGGATTGCATCTTGAAAAAATTGTGCTGCTGTTGCTGCTACTGCTACTACTACGCTTAGTGCTTGGCTAAAAAATCTCGCGCGACTTTCTCAACCAATCATGAGTTGCACCCACGCGTTTTCCCGCGCTTGGCGGCGGCTACATGTTTTTGCTTCGCGTTCTGATTGGCTCATTAGATTGTCTACGTCTGTTGTGATTGGCCAGAGTGATGACTTTGATTTTGGTTTTGAAGACAAGTGAAAACTGCTCCAAGAAATTGATTGGTTTGGGTTATCGAATTAGGAATATAGTGATTCCAAACAAGTACCTACCATTTCTAGGTTATTTCTCGCAGACTTCAGCTCTTCTTGTATTGATCCGTACGTTTTACTGCGATGGTCTTGTAACTTATCCATGTGCTCTTTGATTCTAGTTTCCAACTCGCGATCTGCTAGCGCTCTGCGAACATAAAACAGAAGTAAACATCACTCAAATTGTTGCCTTTAAGGTTACAGTGTACCTTCGGGGGTGTCTCCAGTATAACAGCTCTAGTGTCTTAAGATTACACTTAACATACCTAAACCCAGATATCAAATTAAAGCTTATAGAGCTGGCTATCTAAATATGGAAACCATTTGGTAATAAAGTGAATTGTCGAATTTTTTACGACGTCTAAATTCGAACGTCCGAATCAGCTTTAAAACGCTATAACTCAAAGCGATTATTGTATTTTGCTAATTTGATTTGTTCTCGGGTTTCCGGCCACGAAGCGCTAAAAAAACGTATCGGCGATTTCCCATATTCAATTGCAGTGAAATGTTACAGAATATTTTCGAAAAAGGGAGAAAAAAATTGGAATGATCGCACGGAAATGGCTCTTGACGAAAAAGTTTTCGGAAATAAGAAATTCGCCGACACGTTTTTGTTGATTATATGTTAGCCTAGCTTCTGTCCAAATTTGAGGGAAATCGAACAAATTCCCTTTGAGTTGTAGCTCTTTAAAGTGTACCCAACAAGCGAAAAATTAACTTTGAGAAAACAGCGCTTAAAAAAACATATCGCTTCATAAACAAACTCCGCCCACAAAAGTTGTACTGTCATTTCTCCGTCAATTTTCACTATTTTTCGATAATTTTTTTTTTGGATGAAAGTTCATTCTGTAAACTTTATTTTGACGCCAAAAAAAAAATTCGATAAATTTTCGATCTGAAGGTACACTGTAACCTTAAATAACCGACAAAAAAGATGGCCCGATATTACTTGAATGAACCTAAACCATCCACAATGAAAAGGCAAGAGTTGTTCGGGACCTACTTCTCGTGGAATAGACTCCGTCCGAATAAAGGCATGGGTTTCAAAGAATGAAATATTCACCGAAGTGAAGGTCGCTAGTGGTGAGATAATATACCACGAAAATAATGATTTTTAACTCTTTTATTCCTGTCAACGATGAGGTGAACAGCACTTGCTATCCCGAGTTGCAGTAGCCAATCAGAACGCACCAACAACGCTATCCACCTACTAATTAACAATTATTCACCGAAGTGTAGGTGGGTAGTGGTGGGTAGTGGTGGGTAGTGGTTGTTTTAG
This sequence comes from Cladopsammia gracilis, assembly GCA_022457155.1. NCBI lineage: Eukaryota > Metazoa > Cnidaria > Anthozoa > Scleractinia > Dendrophylliidae > Cladopsammia > Cladopsammia gracilis. Next base: position 258,603 of record JAJGOT010000132.1, on the reverse strand, counting down.
TATATACTGAAACAGTGAGATAATATAACGAAAATGATGCTTTTTAACTCATTTATTCCTGTCAACGATTACAATTTTCGCGCGCAAATTGCTGGGAGGTGAATAGCACTTGCTATTCCGAGTTTCAGTAGTCAATCAGAGCGCGCCAACAATGCTATCCACTGTTTCAGTATATACTAATTCTAATTATTCAATCTCTTCAATCAGAAACATTGAGTTTGAATTAGCGTGAATGTTCGGCGAACATTTCGACTCTCCATCTTTCAACACAAACCCTCAAAATGCTCTGTTGATGCCATGTTCAAAGTTTAGCGCAAACCTACAACATTTTTATTGTCACAGTACTTTACCTTCTCGCCGCTCCTTTTCCGTCTTTTTCTTCCAAAAGTTCCTTCAGTCGTTTGGCATAGCCTTGAGGAGTCTGAAACACAAAAAGTCGTTTAAGGTTTTTATAAGAGCGCTATACTTCTGTTGAAACTGCACAAGACTAGTGTTGTCATTTTGATTGCTTTTTTTTTTTTTATACCAAATTGATTTTGAAACTCAAACCATTAAAAGCTGGGAGTGAACTTGTAATTGATTACTTAAAAAAAAACCCTAGGTAACACGCATTCCAACCAGTCAGAACACAAACGCAGAGTTTCTTTTCGCCAGTCAAGCGAAACACAATGCCAACCATGAATCGTTGCCGTGCACTTGACGGCGGTAACATGCTTGCCCGGGCTTAAACTCTAGTTCTGATTGGTTTATTTGTCAGCTGAAGCTACAGAAGTTAAAATAAATAAATATGTATCCTGCGCAGCGTTAATTATAGTTACGTGAAAAAGTGTTAAGTTTAACGCTGTAAAGAGTGTTTAAAACTTAACAAGACGTTTCGGCAATGCTGCCTTCATCAGCAGTAAAAATGTGTTCGTTGCTAAGGTGTGCGAAAACAGTAGACCTGCACCTCTTCGGAACCTCTAATTTCATTGGACCTGGATGAGGTGCATCTCTATTGATTTTAGAGCTAGGGTCCATTGTTGTGTTGCTTGTTCTATTGTTTTCTTAGCCAATCCTGTGAGGCGTTACGAAAGGTGCAGGTCTGCCCAAAAAAACGCGTGCTGAAGAAAAAACGAGCGCAAGGTTAGCATACGAGTTAATTATGAAAAGCCAAAGTCTTGGTTTAAACCATTCGGCGCCAAAGTTTTGTAAGTGAAAATGAACCGCATTTCTTCGCGTCTTCTCCTGATCTTTTCATTTTTACTACTGATGAAGGAAGTATTGCCGAAACGTCTAGTTTCATTTTTAACACTTTTTACAGCATTAAACTTAACACTTTTACAGAAGTTAAGTCCTGGTCAAACGCGAACGCAAGCCAACGCGAGTTGGGAAATGACAACTGACTTGCACTACATGAAGGTGGCAGTGGCCAAATAAAGTCGGAAGGTGACCTTGTCATGCTTGTAACTGCAAATTACTTGCGTTGATTTGCGACTGCTTGCGTTTAGTGGCCAAACAGTAAAAACTTGCGTCTTCATACGGACAAATTTGAGCTTGATTAAAGTGATCGCAAGTGCACGCAAGTCCTGGCCAATCCTGGATTTGCAAGATATCGCGTTCTCAAACTCATTAACCCTTTAAAGGGAACCTCCATTGTCAGAACAAATTGACGCTTTGTTTGGAAATAAAGTCGAAATTTAAAATTTTTAAAAGAACAGGTGCAAATATAATTTTAGTGTACAAAAAAATGGATATAAATATCGCCTATTTTCGCTTTTAAATTTCCCGCGCGCCGCCATTTTGAATATTTATGACGTGTTACGGTTGTCGCTATAGTTAAGAATCAAAGTTCTTTTGTATGCAACAATTAGACAACCGTGACACGTCATAAATATTCAAAATGGCGAAGCGCGGGAAATTTAAAAGCGAAAATAGGCGATATTCATATCCATTTTTTTGTACACTAAAATTATATTTGCACCTGCTTTTTAAAAATTTTTAATTTAGACTTTATTTCCAACAATTTAACATCAATTTGTTATAACAATGGAGGTTACCTTTAAGCCCCAATAGTGATCAGCATCAAATTTCTCCTTGTAATATCAATGCTGAATCAATCAAATAGGTCATGAGAATTAAGGATATGATCACACAAGATGAACATGTGAACATGTGAACAGTCTAACTGTTGTTAGTCAGTTCTTTGTTATTAGAAAACCGCAACGGTAACAGCTCACCTTTTCCTCTTCCTTGGCCGACTTATCGGTTCCATAAGGCGCTTTTATATCCACTGCAAAACATACGAACAACAACAATTCAATATAAACAACTACGCGATCTGCTACGTTAGTTACGAGTTGTTGTTTAAAGTAAAAAAAGTCGCGCACCCGAGCCAGAAGGCTCATAACGGCCGGAGCTTAAACCCGGTTTCTATAGCATGAAGCGACTAGGAATATTGCTACTCCCCCCTGAATGGGATGCTAGTCCATCGCAGGGTTACCCCCAGCATTTTGTCGCCGGTACCCATTTATACACCTGGGCGGAGAGAGACAGTGTGGAGTAAAGTTTCTTGTCTAAGGAAACAACACGACGGCAGAGACTAGGCTTCGAACCACCGACCTTCAGGTTGAAAGTCCGACGCGCTAACGACTAGACCACCGTGCCGCCCACGTTGTTTAAAGTCATGTCCGCTAATTAAAATTGAAAAACGACAAATTACTCACGGGGTGTTGAACCCTTCACGGCAGCAAGTCGTTGTTTTTGTAGACGCAGTAGTTTGGTCTGTTCTCTCCAGTCATCGAGGGCCTGTTTATCTCTATAAGGATAATGAAATGTCAGTTTAGAACAATTATAAGTCCAATAACAAAATAATTTTATAAACTTTTCAGATCGCCATAAAATTGACCTGCTGACGACTCGTTTACACGGTCGCGGTTTTAGATCAAAATGTGCTCTCTTGACGAAAACCGTTAAGCCGTGGCCTCAGTAGCCTGCGAGCAAACTCTCGGGCTCGGGTTTGCGGGAGGGGAAGGGAGGGAAATCCCTAACCCGAGCCCGAGAGCTTGCTCGCAGGCAATGGCCTCAGGTTTCAAATTGACGGCGCCAAGGTGTTTTTACACGGCTACCTGTTTTCACGGCAGCTGACACTGAACTAATGAAACCGCATTGTTTTCTAAAGGTACGGTTTTAGTAATAGTCGCCACCCGACATAAACAAAAAGCCGGAACCGCATCGAAAAAAGCGATATGATAAGGTCCGTAAAACCGCGTCCACGTAAGGTAAACACTTCGTTTTGGGACCATTCAAGGACGTACCCATCTATAGGTCAATAGACCGTACGGGCGTACAAATTGTTTTGCACTGGAAAACGTTTATTAAGTTAAGGTGGCTCCCAACAGTTTCCAGCACTTTCCAAGACTTAGATTTTGATGGGTCATTTAAACCACTCTTTATCAGTTGATGCCACAATCATGATATCAAACGAATGCCCAATGATTGGTGAACACGTTGTTATCATTTTTGTGACACAATATGTTACTATAGCAACAGTATAACGTGCTAAAAACACCCTTAATTTTAGCTTTAAGTGTTAATAAGTGTTAAATTTTACGAAAAATTAAGGTGGCTCTGAACCCCACCTACAGAATTTTTTTAAACTTTGCCAAAAGTTGCATCTTATCCTACTGATCAAAATTCGACAACAAAAAATGGGGTTCACCGAGTCATTTTTGAGTTATTAACGTTTAAAGCTAAAATTAAGGGTGTTTTTAGCACGTTATACTGTTGCTATAGTAACATGTTGTGTCACAAAAATGATAAGGTGTTCACCAATCATTGGGCATTCGTTTGATATCATGATTGTAACATCAACTGATAAAGAGTCGTTATAATGACCCATCAAATTCTAAGTATTGAAAAGTGCTGGAAACTGTTGGGAGCCACCTTAAGCCTGGGACTAGAGAGCCGAAAATGAGAAAAAAATGAGAAAGACTATGAATGGATGACTTTCACGAGTTTTCCCGCATTTAGCACCAAATGAGTGGTTGATTGTGTTAACTTTGTCACTCGTAATCAAGTTGGTTATAGTTTTGCTCTTTAATTCATTTACTGCGCCTTTCAATAACATGCTAAAATTTAAAATTCAAATCGCGTTATTCCCTGCCGTCAATTATAATTAATACGAAAGCCAACGGACCATGTAAAAAAGAAACAAATAAAATGATCGAAATCTACCAATCACAATGCACGGACGTGACCTTTTGAACTCATTGAAGTGAAGATCTGTTTCCTGAGAGGTAAGCTAAGATGATTGACGGCAGTGTAAAACGCAACCGTTGGTGGAAATGTTAATTTCAAATTCCGCATGTTAATAATGATAATGATATGCATATTCAAATGCTAGTTATTTTAAGACCGTGAGTGTTGGTCCGGCCGGGGTTCGAACCCGAGACCTCCCGCTCTGCAGACCGGTGCTCTATCAACTGAGCTAACCAGGCATGTTACTGAAAGGCGCAGTAATACAGTCTAATATTGTCAACTCACTTTCTTTTTTGCAATGCCATGGCTTCCTTTTCGTTCAACACGGCTAATACCGCCAGTTGCTGCTGATCGGCCAACCGAGCCTCGTAATCGGGGAATCGTGGCGTCGCGTTAGCGTCGTACTGGAACCGAGCAGCCCTGGAACTTAAATAGAAATAACCATAACCATGTCATCTCTCGAACTGACGTAGGACACCTTATGAGGTTTACACAATGTAGTATTCTATATCGTTGTATTGCTGACTTACACGAGAACAGAACCCCATTTATTAGGCAGACAAATGAGAGAATAGGCCAACCCGAAAAATACCATAATAATCTTTTATGTGCAGGCTCAACCTCACCGGGGTGTAATAATTCGGTATATACTTCATGCTAACACACCATATAGGGATCCTATCATGTAGGGATCCTAAAAACTCATTTTAAAATGGTTAGCTTTTATTTACTGTTATGCATATGGGTAGTGATATCCATAACAGTAAATAAAAGCTAAATATTTTAAAATGCGTTTTTAGCCCTAAATAAGTGCCGGTTCTTTGATGTGCATAAATTAAAACCCACCATGAAGTATATCCCAATAATTCAAGTCTCCTTTGTTAGAATGGCGCAATGGAATTCAAAGTACACGTGGGAACTCTAGGACGTAGCAGTGTGTGTTCGTATAAAAATGTGCACCGTATGCCACCGTATACCAAGAATTTGAAGCATAGCACGTACAGTTCGTGCTGAAAACAAGAAATTGGAAAAAGCAGGCTTACATCAAGCACCACCCAAACCTGCACTTTTAGGAGTATTATGGTATTTTTCATAGTTTCTGGAGTGGAGAATAGAGCTCCGGTTAAGCAAAGAATGGCGTTTTAGCGTTAAACGGCTTTCCAACAACCGGAACCAGATCTAGGAACGCTTATGCAATCGGTAAAATATAATTTTTTGCTGGAAACAAAACACAAAAGAACTTTTTTTTATCTCTACCTTGTTTCTGATTTCGGACTGGTTTTCTTCTGTCTGGGCGGCGATCTACCAGATCCAGCAATTTCCCTGGTTCGTGCATCCGCTGACAGTCCACTGCTGGACTGTAGCTCCATCCTCTGTTTGTCATATTCTCGCCGTAACACATCTGACCGTGAGGGAGGGGGATGGAATGTCACTGGCGTGTTGATTAGACCTGGAAGTTGTTTTCCATCAGATTTACTTTTCATTCGTTGGGTAGATGTGGAGTTCTTTTTATCTGTAATTAAAATCAAGTCTTACCTCAATAAATATCTGGTAAGTTTTAGGTCAAGTTTAAAGGGACAATGAATCAGCTGATATATCGTGTTTTCATGTTTATGGCCAGGAACTTGCAGTGTTATCTTGAAATAGGAATAAAGGATTGCCAAAAGTGATGAACGCAAAGGAAAGAATAGCAATTTTGATTTCTTGACCGCCTGACAGGAAGTAGTAGTAGTAGTAGTGGTGGTATTGGTAGTGGCAGTGGCAGTGGAAGTGGTAGGAGAAGTGGAAGTGGTAGTAGAAGTAGTAGTGGCAGTGGTAGGGGAAGTGGAAGTGTCAGTGGAAATGGTAGTGGTAGTGGAAGTGGCAGTGGAAGTGGCAGTGGAAGTGGCAGTGGAAATGCTAGTGGTAGTGGTAGTGGTAGTGGTAGTGGTAGTGGTAGTGGTAGTGGTAGTGGTAGTGGAAGTGGTAGGCAGGGAAGTGGCAGTGGAAATGGTAGTGGAAGTGGTAGTGGTAGGGGAAGTGGTAGTGGCAGGCAGTGGAAGTGGTAGTGGAAATGGTAGGGGAAGTGGTAGTAGGTAGTGGAAGTGGTAGTAGTAGGAGATCCTTTATTTAAACACGATCAGTAATATTAAAGCAATTAACATGCTTGAGTTGTCGTGTACTAGACTATAATAAAACAATAAAAATATAATACCTTCTTAATTTTAACTAAGATTAAAGAGGTGATAAACACTAAAACGTACAATAACTTTTTAAAATTCAAATATAAATCCACTTCCATCCTTGTAATCCTGCACTTTATCTCCAAATTACTCCTTCTGTTTTGCTCTATAGAATCTTTTTATCCAACTAAGTTGTATATTTGGTGGTATTTGGCGATATAACATGGAAATAAGGTAAGCGAAAGTTTGTCATTTCGGCGGAGCAGTGTCCCTTTAAGTTATTTGTGTTTATTGAGATTTACCAGTACGGACTGGTTCCCACTCGCGACGTAATCGGAAGCGGAGTCGGAAGCTTAAGGAGCCTTACGTTCTAGTGGAAATCAAAAAACGGAGTCGCAATCGGAATCGGAAGCTCGACGGAATCGGAATCGGAAGGATCAGAAGGTTTCCTTTTCCTTCCGATTCCGCTTCTGCTTCGTCGCTTACTATCCGCTTCCGTCGTTTTGATTTCCACTAGATCGTAAGGTTCTTACGATTCCGATTACGTCACTTACGTCGCTAGGCTCGATCTCCCATCTCGGCCTCCAGTATACTGTAAACAGATTTTGGGTACTTTTTATTATAGAGAAAGAAGCTAACACACTCTGCAATAAAGATCTTAGATTATTGTTCATTTCAGTTGTAAATATACTGTACATTAATAAAATAATGATATTATTACCGTATTGTGAGTCTATTTACATGGACGTAAACTAGTTGGGTTTTTTTTTCACAATGTATGTTTTACACAACACCTAGTTTTTCATTCTATTAAATCTAGATATTTTCATTTTTCATCTGTTATAAAACTACGTAACATCTTATTCTACAAAATATATTTTTCAGCATAGATCTAAATAATTTGTCTTTCTACCTGTACATGTTAATATTAGGAGCTTATTCTTATTCTTAAGCCTTTACACTTATCCTGGAATAAATGGTACAATAACGTGTGTAAAATCATTTCATTCACAATTTTGCAAAATAAAGAATGTAGTATGTTTGAACGTTAAAATTCCGTTCACTACAGTTTCCAAAATCTGCTCATGAGTTCCTTTTTCCGAATTGGACTTTGCAAACGAGATTTCCCCCCATATTAATCCATTTAATGCCAAGAAAGCTCCAAATCAAAATCCAAGAGAATTCATTGTCTGCAATACTAAAACAAATTACAAAGTACAAATACTGATAAAGAGCTTTCGTTCGAATGATTACAGGGCAGAAATTCATCACGGACGGAAAAGCTGGAACCACGGAGAGATAAACTAACATATAGACTCATGACTCTATATATACCACGTCTTGCTATAGTCTTGATATTCACACAGAATTCTTTATCTGCTGATAAGTTCCATTTTTCCAGAGTGTTCCATTTACAAGCGGAATTGTCCTCTATCTATAAAGAACATATCCATAAAGAAATGCTCCAATTCTCGATTGTCTCCTCCTCACTTGGTGTCATCGCCTTTACTCCGTTCATCGTCAACAACTGTTCTCAACTTTCTCTGAGTAATAGGCGACATTCTCCCATCAGAACTCAGCTTAAACTTGCACAACACATCAGCGGCAGCCACTTTCCTGAGGTAGGGACTCGTACGACTCATCATGGGTCTCCACCGCCCCTGATAACTGCCTGTGTAGTAGTGAACAGTTAGCAGACCCTGGTGGTCTCCTAGCGTTGTTATTTTACCGAGACACGGCTGTCCTTTGATGTACAACTTCTCGGGCACTTTTATGGCTACCATGTCTCCCTCGCTTAGGGAAGACGCCCCCAAACTTTTGCTGCTAGCTCCATGAACGTCAAAATGTTGAGGTTTCTTAATTTTAGTATCCTTTGATGCATTTTTAATAACAGGCGGTGTGGTTTCTTGAAAATGTGAAGTTATGCTTTCTTTTGCGTTTTCAGTTTTTCCTTCCTTGGAAGTCACAACACCTACTGTTTTGTCAGTGGCAGAACTTTCTTCTGCTTGCAACGTCCTCTGAGGACTTTCTGTCTTTGTTCGTCGTCTTCTTTTTGTTTTCTCGCTCTTTGGTTTTCTCCCATCTATATTAGTATCCACAATGTATAAATCTTTATCCAGATCTAAACTTTTGTCCACAGCATCCAAGCTTTTCACCGACCGTTCGCTTTTTCGCCGACCTCTTTCCAAAGGTTCCAGTTGAATTTTACCCTCCTTCGCCCCAGAACCGTGAAATAACACGTCCTTTCTCGGCGATTTTGCGTCGTGTTTCACAGTTCTCACGGGGGATTTCTGCTCGCGTTCCATGCCAAGATGAACAAAACTTCTCGATGGTGTTTCCTGCTCAAATGTCCGAGCTTTTTGCCCTCTTAAAAGTCCCTCTGATTCGTCAACAGGACGATTTTTATGCCTTGCGGCTGCTTGGAAAATTGGCGGCAGTTTGAATCTTTCCGCTCTATTACTCTTATCATTTTCAACTTTGTCCTCTTCTTCTTGTGCCCCTGAAACGCAGATTTAAAAGTGGATATCAGTAACTCTTTAAAGTTTTGTTTAACATTTTGCTTTGACTTCAGCCATTCTTAAAAAAAATCAGAGGTACGCATGGAATAGTTTATCGGGTGTTAACAAAACGTTTTGTCCGAAAAGTTATCTCAGTTTTATTCTCGAAATAACTTCTCTTTTCTTCTTTAGCTGTCTGTTTATTTTTCTGCCGAAATAGCTGGAAATTAAAATCCTTGAGATTGGTACATAAATATTTTCCTTCTTTTTTTGGGACAATTTAATCGTTAAGATATATTGGAGCGATATCCACTTTTAAAAATGCGTATCTTACTGCCCTCTAGTCTTACTTAGCTAAGTACAAACGAAGAACAGAACGGATGCGCTGTGTTACGTGCTTGTGACACTCATGAGTTATGCTTACTTTTTAGTAAGTTAGTAATATTATTTTGCAATATAGTAAATTATTTATAAAGTAGACGAAAATGATCCTAAAAAGAAAGTTATTATTACAATATACTACCCAAAGGATAAGAATACTGACTGAAATTTATCCGCATGAATATTTTACAGTTGAACGAAACCCCTTCGCTCCGACGAAGGGCTAGCGCTCAAAACGTCAGCTTTCTCGAATCTTTTTACGGTGGCTAATTTACCTTATCGACTCAGTCGATAAAACCAAATTCTTGCCCTTCACAACGGCCAGTTTGGACAGAATACACCTTAGTTTTTGTACATTGTAGATGGGTGAAATTCGTTACGGAAAAGTTTTCATCAAGAGGATTTGAGTTAAAGGGACTCTGTTCTGGCGGCTGATACATCGAGTTTTCATGATTTTGGCTAGGAACTTGTTTAAATATTATCTTGCAATAAGAAGAAAAAAATCGCCAAAATCTACATCTGCATATACAATAGGGGGGTTCTGCAAAGGGGGATACCCATCACTGCAAAACATAGGGATATAAGACTATTTAACAATTAGACCCGTAGCCCGAAAGGGCTACGGGTCAATAGCCCATGAGGCGAAGCCGAATGGGCTATTGACCCGTGGCCCTTGAGGGCGAAGGGTCTAATTGTTTTAGTATCACCCAACTAGTCGGACAGAAAAAGGCAATAATAAAAAAAAGCAATTGCAAGTTGAAGAAATATTTATTTGGGAATAAAACGAAAAATAAAACCGGCGAATTTCGCTACTCGATGACTATTCCTATTAGACCCCTAGTAGCGTAGCCAATCAAAATGCAGGATTTGCATTAGTCCACTAGTTGGGTGATACTAAAGGGGGATATCTGATATACCGTATTTTCTCAATTAAACGCCCCCGGCGTTTATTTCAAACTTGGCCTAGTGGACCCGGCGTTTCTTTGAATCAGCAGTTTTTTCTCGCCTGCCATTTTTTAAGAAAGAGTTATTATTCGTTTTTCTTGGCAGCCGTGTACCTTGTCCTTAAATCTCAAGTTTATTATACCACAAATAAACGTTCGGGGGGGCTTACTTACAACTTCCTCTATTATACCCGGCGTTTATTCGGGGCCCGGCGTTTAATCGAGAAAATACGGTATAATATTAGTAATTTTTTACCTCTCGATAATGATTTTCTAGATTTTTGATTGGTCCCACCGCTACCGATCTGAGTCGTTATTGGTTAATTTGCCCAAATATGGAAAAATGATGACGAATTACGCGAAAAAAATTGTTTTCCTCGTCGCTTAAAAAAAAAATGGCACGTGCACGTGGCGGGCAAATCTTTCCTCGTCCGCAGTATAATTTCCACAATTGTTATGTTCAAATCCATAACCATTTCTGCCAGTCCGATTAAGACTTATTTTTGAAGGAAACTTTGACATTCTTCTCGATCTTATTTTGAAGGAAACTACTTTTGAAAGAAACATTCTTCTCGATCTCGCCGCTTGTTCACTGACGTGACAGTCATGTATTTTTTTTGGAGCGGAAATATTTTTTTTTCCAATTTCGGATTATTTAAGTGTTTGAAAATGTACTAAAACAGTTATTCGGCTCGTCCTCGACGAATAACTGTTAAAGAGAGAGAGACAAAATAACGGCCCTACAAAAGTCAAAATTTAATGTTAATTTAATGAGTTTTAATTGGTTGTAAAACGACCAAAACTAGACATGACCACTCCTTTCTTTATTTATTGATTTGTTATTAATTAAGTTTTACTGCTATTATTGTGAATGTACATTTTTAACGCTTGCGAAAATCTTCAGAAGTGAAGGAGGCAAGTTTAATGGAAGAAGAAGAATATGTTATCACTTTTCATGTAATGTAAACTGGCGTGACGGATTAGAGGATCTTAGAGCTGTTTCGAAGCGTTTTCGAAACGACAAGTTTGACAAGGACGACAAGAAATGAAAAAGGATCAAAAAGGGTCGTAAAACACTGGATGAAACCGACCAAAACGCTAAAAAACGGAATCCCGCAGGTTTTGGGAATACCGCAATACTGCAATTTTATATAAGAATTACCGAAATACCGCATGAAAAATTGCCCAATACCGCAAACCCCAATGTCCCCCTCTTGTAATCCTGCACTTTTTCTCCAAACTACTGCCCTTGTTTTGCTCTATAGAATCTTTTCATCTTTTTTATCTGTCTGACAAAATGGATCAAAATCCACCAATCACAATCCACAAACATGACCTTTTGACCTTATTGAGTTAAACATCCTTTATATTTCCTGAGACATCTGCTAAGAAAACTGCGGCAATGACAAACAGTGTTATGTATAGGAAATCGTATGAACACGAGTGCATTTCGTGATTTATGGGCACAAGTGATGTTTTGAAAGCAACCTCGTTCCCAGGGTCTCTCTTCTTCCCGCCCCCTGGAGCGATCCAGGGGGCAGGAAGAAGAGAGACCCTGGGAACGAGGTTGTTTTGAAAGTTCTCAAAATTGCACAAGCCGCTTCGGCGAGTGCAATTTGAGAACTTTCAAAACATCACGAGTGCCCATAAATCACGAAATGCACGAGTAGTTCATACGATTTCTTGTGTATAATATTCTCAACAAAATTTTGGTGAGGCCGTCACGGTACACTGCGCGCGACTTTCAACTTTCACTTTCGCGCAACTTTCGTATTGCACTTTATACCCTAATTTGCACTCTATAATCTATTTATGCATTCGTCATTGACCAATCAGAAACTGTATATTTTGTTGAGTATATTATAAGAATATGTACAGTAAATGATTATGTATTATTGCCTGATTGTACTAACTTGTCAGTTCACTGTCTGGTGGTGGACCCATTAGCAGCTCCTCGCTTGAGGAAGATCCGGCACGATCTGAGAGGAAAATAATAGTGTATTATCGGTTTAATAATATACATGAAAAAATTACTCGATTCTGATTGGCTAAAAGCAGTGCAGTTCAAGTGTAACACCAGTGCAAAAAGTGTAACACCAGTGTAAATTAAAAATCGAAAAAAAAAATTGAAGCAAAAATGTTTTGCAAAAAAAATTGCAAAAAAAAAAAAGAAAGAAAAAATTTCCAAAAAAACATTTTTGCCAATAAAAAAAATTTCCAAAAAAAATGGATGCAAATTTTTTCATGTATAATTATTAATAAGTAATTATACGGTTTTCTCGTTCAATTTCGGATTACAATGTAATTTGCACTTGCGAGTTTTTCAAAAAGCTCAAATTGCACTCGCCGAAGCGGCTTTTTGAAAAACTCACTTGTGCAAATTAATCCCAAATTGAACTTGAAACCGTATGATTACCTATACAAACATGACAGATGCATAACAATTAATGATGAAGGCACTGTGATCAAGCTTCAATTTATTACATGTAATGACACTGTTGGAAGAGGGGAGGGGAGGGGAGGGGAGGTTACCCCAGGGGGGGTACTCACATGCAAGAATGATGGGGTGATTGCCATACTCTGTGCAGTGTGTAAATCCAAACATAGGCAATGAGTATGAGGAGCTTTCTTGGCTATAAAGGAAACAACATAATGCCAGAGATCTGCAGTACTCAAACCACGTCACCAACCCTCATAAGTCTGATGCAATATCTGGGTGTACACCAACAAACATATATATGATTGTGTACCTTCAACTAATACTCCCCCTCTCTCTTGAATATGCAATAAATACTGCTCTCTAAGGAACTTGAGTATCTCCTGTAAAAGGACAGTGATAAAGTAAATGTAAATATATATATATATATATATATATATATATATATATATATATATATATATATATATATATATATATATATATATACAAATATGTATACAATGTGCCCTCCCGGTTATTACCATAATGGCTTTATGGCATATATATATTTCTTGAGAAAATTTGAGCAGCATTGTTCATGACAACTAAATCCTTCTATTGACTTTATCGGTGTAATCTGTTGGAATTTTCTCTGAATTTTGGTCATCCTTCGCTTTGTTTGGACTACTTATAGTATGTGATTATTGAAGTAAATGTGAGTGCTTTTTAACTGATAAAATTGGTTAGAAAGTGAATAAAACATTTTAATCTGTGCACATGCACTGAACTGTGAAACCATCCCTTTAACCTACAGCTGTAACTGTAATTTAACATTTAATTAATGACAAGTAGCAACAGTAATTGCCCTAAGGTCAGTGGTATCTAGCATGTGCGCATATTCCAGCAAATGCTGTCAAAACCTCCACTTAACGAGGCAGTTGTTAATTTATTCTTTTTTAATTTTTGGAATATTTCCACAAAGGAGGAGAAAAAACAAACAAACAAAGTATTTCAACTTCTTTGAGGTGAAAAAACAAATTAGAGCAGGGCTCGAAATTAAAAAAAAATCTCAATCGCAATTTGCGAGTAATTCCTAAAATTTAGTCGCAAGTTCGAAAATTTCAGTTGCAAAAAAAATAATAGACTAAGTAACTACTACTACCCAAACCAGAAATGAGAAACGAGAAATTTCTGAGAAAGTCTGAAAAAGTGCACCTGTGATACACTTCTTGGAAACCGCTTTAATGGAGCATGAAATCAACGATTAAGTCTGACGCAACATTCAATGTGACTTTCGCAAGATTTTTCAGATAAAATTACAACTACCAGTTACAAGACACAAGACTGTTGAATATAATTCCTTTATTAGCTAGGCCGTAAAACAGTCGCAAAATCATGAATAGACAAATTTTAGTCGCAAAAGCGAAATCTTTAGTCGCAAATGTGCCCGATACAGGCGCAATTTCAAGCCCTAGGTAAAGTTACTATTATAGCAAATAGGGTTGATCACTTACATGGAAAATTTATACAAAAAACTATATACTACTAACGAAAGTTAGACCTATTTTAAGCAAATTAACTAAAATGAAATAAAATGTAGTCTTTCTCAAAATTATGTAAAGTACAATGTGTTACCTGGGTGCCTTTTTCCACTATAAATGAAGGAGGAAACTCTAGTGGATTATTAGATAGATTAAGTCCTGATAAACTCTTGAGCAGGCCTGGGGAAGATTAAAAAGTTATGATGATCATAAAAAAATGTCAAAAAGTCATCTATTATTATGCTATTTACATGTACATGTATACTAACTTAAGTTACTTCTTACATGTAGCTGGCAGCTAAAATCTAACATTCTCATGAAGCCTATGATTTGGCCACCAGGCATTTCAAGGACTGTGTTGGGGATGTGACCCAAACTTAACAACACTGTTTGGCTTTTCCCTTGAAAAGAGAGATATGGGGCAGGGAAGGTGGGGGGGGGGGGGGGGGGGGGGGGGGGCAGGGGAGACAGGGAGTGGGAAGACAGAACAAGAGCCAGGAAGTGATTAGGGTGGGAACTGTGAACAAATGACATTTGTTAGAATGGTCCTAACAATGAACGGCAGTAGAATCTCAATATATTGAACTTCCTATAACTTAAACTTCTCACTAACTGTAAACAGTTTCCACTGCATCACTTCTTCTCAGAATTTTAACGCTGAATAACTTTGGCTTTCTATAAGTCTGCATGATCCGGTTCAAGTTATCAGGATTCTACTGTATTAATGTTTAGAAAACTGCAGAATATTGGGCAGGCAATGTATAGGCAAGGCTCGGATAAAACATGGACCAACCAGATAAACTCATGGATGAGGTCATTTGACTTCAAAGCATGTGCTTTTACTTGCATAATAAGTTTTCCATAAATCTAATAAAGAGATCTGCAATTAGCACACTTGAAGTGGCCAAGGTTAAGAGCTTAGGAAACAGGAAGTGAGGAACTGTAAGTCAACTGTTCAGTGACAAGTAGAAGGGCATTAAAACCAAGGCTCACTGATATACCAACCTGCAGATCCTTTTGTTTGATGTTAAACAGTAAAACCTGATTATAGAGTCCTAAAGTGTGATGTCACAATTTGTGAAATTATGAGATTTTACTAGCAGTAATCAGGGATTATTAAGTGCGTTCAAATGTTTGCTATGGGTATTGAGGTTTGCCACATTTGACCTTGAGGAGGCAGCCTGCCAAGCATTTTTTCCATTTTCTCTGTGTGAATTATTTTTGTCTGCTGTAGAATCGAATTCTTGACTGATTAGCCAATTACAATTGTCTTGCGACTCCGGTGATAATTGTCTTTGCAACTTGCAACATGTTTGTTTTCTACCAAATTCTCTCTCATCGATGGCATCTCACAGGACGATAACACGTGCCATATTCGCTTCTTTGTAGCTGGAATAAAGGACTTTCTGTACCTTTCAGAAGCAGTAAACAAGTTCCTGATCAAGCTTCGTTGTAAAAACAATGCAGTTACTTGTAATGATTGAGATTAAACTTACCAAATAGAGCAGAGGCGAGAAAAAAAGGCAAACACATAGCACAAAGGCACAAAGACACAAAGAAACGAAGAAAGACCACTTCTTTGTACGTGGGGGAAAAAACGTGCATTTGCACCTTGCTGGATGAGTCTATGACATATTTCCAGTACTTGACCCAACTACAAAATCGAGTTTCTCTCCGCTAAATGATCGTGCCCAGGCCTCTCGCGGGTTAAGTTTAGGTTGCGTTCTCCTAACATTGAATGCAATTAGATATACGGAAAGAGCATGACAAAAAATGCCTGCTGCCTCAGTTCCTAATGTTAGGAACTAAGGCAAAGCTAGAATGGTTAACATAATATATAGGTCATCAGAGCATAAAGGTGCCATTATCTCACCCCAAATTGCAATAAGATGCTGATTTTTGGCAAGCGGGCATCTTTCATC
>JAJGOT010000132.1:15000-237500 GCA_022457155.1 Cladopsammia gracilis | reverse complement strand
GGAATTTGAAATTCAAATCTCCACCAACGGTTGCGTTATTCCCTGCCGTCAATCATAATTAATGCGAAAGCCAAAGGACCATGTAAAAAAGAAACAAACAAAATGGATCGAAATCTACCAATCATAATGCACGGACGTGACCTTTTGAACTCATTGAAGTGAAGATCTGTTTCCTGAGAGGTAAGCTAAGATGATTGGCGGCAGTGTAAAACGCCACCGTTAGTGGAAATTTGAATTTCAAATTCCACATGTTATTGAAAGGCGCAGTAACGTATTTTTCAATATAACCGCGCTTCTGTTAGTGGACAGAACTCACAGAAGCGTAACGACGGTTACCAGCATTCACATTGTAGATTTTTAGACTGAAACTGGACAGCTTAAATCGGTCTTCTAAAAAGTTGCTTTTCGTTATATCCATAAATAAATCGTAATGTATTTTAAAATTTATGGCGTTACTTTATTTTGTCCAAATATCACGATCACGATCTCCGCACTGTCTCCTTGCCATAACAGAACACAAAGCCACTAAAATCAAAACAAGAATTTCCAGGCTTGGTGAATTTTACTTTTTTCGGTTTATTTCCCTATTTTAACAGTTATTTTAAGCAGTAAGGATGATATTTCTTTTCGCCACGAATTAAGTTCGGCACATGTAAAGTTCGACCGTCTGAATTAACAGTCGAACTTAATAGTTTGAGTCGACCTAAATAGGTATTAGGTTCGGCACATGTAAAGTTCGACGTTTGAACCGGGCCTTAGTTCGATATTTTTCATGTAATCTTATATTAGCCAATCATATACTTGTTAATTATCTATATTCAAATTTAACAGCCGTTATAAATATATTATTTTCACTCCAACGCTGGCCCTGTAGAAGACAAGTTCTATTTGTCGAAACTTTATTGGCCATTAAGGCTGCATTTAATTTCCGTTGTACTAGCCTAGCATTTTAATGGTTTATCTACACTTTGAGTGACGTCTAGCACTCGCATCCCTTTATAAAGGAAATCTGGAAAAAAGTTGCCACTATTTATCGAAGTGTTGAGTGGTCCTCTGGCATTTAAACGTTTGAGACATTGGCTTTTAACTAATATATATGGACAGGCTTAGTCTAACAGCGGAGCTCTCTGAACAGAAACGATGATGATAATTAAGTTTAACCTATAGGTGAAAGGTCGTAATCACAACGCCGACCAGGCTACTTTTCAATTTTAGCAATTCTCAAAAACAGTATTACGCGACCGTCTGCACAGTACATTTAGACTGCACAAAACCTCACAAAAACAACTTTTTCTCGGTCTAGAATCTAATAACTAGTGTGACTACTTTCCGAATAAAATACACCTGTTGCGTATCGAAAATTGCCCGAGAAACTGATTTGGAAATCAAATTTTCAAAAAATAAACGGACATCTTTGCGCAAAGCGACACGAGTGAAGTTAGAACTATAAAATCCAAGTCTTGCATAGCTTTTCAACCTATCTATTAAATGATTGAACAAACACATAAAATGGACAACAAAATCTTCTTTTGAAAAATTTTATTCAAATATCCGTTAGTATATGTTTTTAAAAAAGCGTACCATTAGCGCATGGAGGAGCTGTCTGGCTGAGCACATGGCGAAATCTGATCAATCCGACTGAATTTGAGCATGTTTTATAAACATTTCTCCAAAAGTAACGAGAACACAAAGAAAAAGTCAATCACAAATTCATATCAACATATTTAGTTTATCTAGACGTGCCCCTCTCCTCTCCTTCCTATATACAATGTGACTTAATTTAAGTGGTGTAATTTTGTACTGTACGTTTTTTTTCCTTGAAAATTCTATACTTTTGACTTACTTTTTTTCACCTTATATTCAATTCTGTATTATCATCTGCTAAGGTTTGGAGAAATAAATAAATGAAAAATGAAATGAAATAAATTCCCATAGAAAAATGTAATTTCTTTTACCGTTAAGTCCCTCGGCTGCTTGAAAATTCTTTAAAACTCCGCTTCTTCGCGGGTATAAAGTTCCTTGAAGCAAGATTTCATCACTTAAAGCTCTTCTTTTTCTGAATATTCTTTAAAGCTTTTTCTTTCTATTTTGAATATTTTAAATGTGTGTTATTGCAAAATCACGGCTGGTTTTGGCCGGCACGGCCGTCAATGGGTTAAAGGAGTTTAGCTGTAAACAAATACTTCGACGATCTACTAAGCTCTACTAGTTTCAATTTAAGACGGAAATCAGGTTTATAAAAAGCACTTAGCTCTATATTCCTCTAAAAACGCTTGACTTGCAGAGTTACGCAGCCTCAAATGCGGTCTTGACCACTGTTTGAGAAATGTGAAACTTGTCTTGAGTAGCAAACCGCAAAAAATGCAGGGAAAAATGATTTTGCAAACGGTTTTGTCCGCTAAACACAACAAGTGTTTACTATAGCTGACGTGACCTCGGTCGTGTAGCCACGCGAAAAACAAAGCCTCGCTTTGGTTTGAAAATTGCTAAGATCCCGAATGTTGCGCGACGTCATATGCGCCCGCGAGCCCTGCGCGAGGACGGACGGAAGCGCCCGCGAAACATTCCGCTAGCCATGACCATAAAAAATGACGGAAATAGGTTCTATGAGTATGGAGCTCCGCGAGCAGGCCTGCGGCCCGCGAGAGCTCCGCTATTACCTCTTTCACTTACAACCGAGAGAAAAAGAAAGAAAGTACATTAAAGAGTTCATTGAAGAGTTGCTGATGTTTCAAAAGTTCATTTGAACTTTGCAGTCGCTACAATCTTCGTCAAATGTTTCGTTTCTAATATAGAGTTTCTTTAACATGCGAGCGTGCAGTTTTTCCATTTATATTTATATTTCAAATCAACTCTCTCAAAGAGGACGCCCTTGTAGTGCGGACACCTCTCTAAGGAAAACATCAGTGGCCGGCTCGTTCCGGCGAAATTTTTCTTTATTGTCTGTAACTAGCTCTTTATAAGGCGGGGAAGCTGGCCCCGAGTGTGTCCAGTTTAGAGAGAGTTCACTTATATAGTTTAAAACATTCGTCATCGGTAAACACATCTTACTTGTGAACACAGAAACAGACTCAAGGGCTATGTTTTGGGATCAGGCAGTTTATTAAATTCTACAATTACGTACAACACTGGTAATAAATAAATAACACTAATTCACAATAATTTAATAGAGCGATTTTCAATTGAGTGTCGTATCACAACAGACGCAGACAATCCGATGAACCAATCAGAACTCGTAGCAAGACATGTCGCCGGCGCCAAGCGCGGGAAAACGCGTGCGAGCAAGAGGCAAAGCACGCGTCGTTACTTTTGATACTCAATTCAAAACCGCTCTAAGATAAAGGCTATAAATAATTAATGGCTAAAGGATAAAGGTAAAAAGGTAAAAGATAAAGGCTAAAAATAATTAATGACCATCAACGACACAAACATTTCAGGAAAATTAATAAAAACGATAAGAAAATCATCACTGCCATGGAGTGGGTGGATTGGTAAGCAAAAACCGATAACTAGAAAGATAGTAATGTATGATATTGCAAGTGCAACTGCTCTGATCGCTACTCAGTAGATAAAAAGTAGTCTACATTTCTAGGATCTCGGTAAAATACTAGGTATGGAGCAATACTTAGTGAAATAACTTTAACTGACGTAACATAATTTAATTGGCTATGCATTAGTCTTATGACTCTCATGTATGCCTAGTTGCTCAATCGATCAAGCTTATAGACTCTGACCCCTGCCTGACCCCAACTGTAAATTAAACTTTTGTGTTGTTTCTTACGTCTATATTCATATTAATCGGTAATAAAATTCAACATTAACCTCTGAGTCAGAACCGAGCGAACAAAATTTTTTGTTCAGTCGTAAGTACGTTATTCTTTAGTGATTTGGATTTCCATGAATCGACTTGCTCTGATCCGAAAAAAAAGCGTTGATACTTTCGGATGTAAACGGAACAGGAAGTGACACTGGAAGGGCTTCCATACGGGGAAATTTGCTGGCTTTGCCTCGCACTACTGTCGAACAATATCGGTTCCAGTCCACCGGACCCCAAAGTTCCCCCTCTTTTCCCACAACACCAAGGAGGGGCCAGGCGTCTGTCGCACCAAAGGAGAACGCAAGATAACGTCTCGGGCGATTTGATTGGTTCGCTGCTGAACCGTGCACAGTGAAAGGATGATGAAGAGAGACGCTACCAGCAGGAACTTCTACATGAACGGCGAGGCTGGGGTCAAAGGTCGCGTCGTTGATCTCTGAAGCAAACTTATCATCGATAAAATGGTTATAAAATGGACCTTCGTGGCTTCCAGGTATAACTTGTAAGCAACCTTTGAAAATAGAAAATCATTGGTCTAAATGATTATTTGATTATAGTGGCTGTGATTTACATAGTCTAACAACCTTGGCAGGCAACCTCGTTGTTTGGTAGGCCAATGGAAATGTTAACAATTCAAGATAACGATCACTGACTAACAGCGATTGTAAATACGATGATGGCCTGAGAAAGAAGTTGTACAAAAACCCAACGCAGGGGGGGATCCAGGATTTTTCTTAGGGGGGGGGGTGCACCTCTAAGTAATGAATAAACTACGTGGTTATTTTTCTTTTCTTTGCAGAATACTAGTTATATTAGAAAGATGCAAGTCATCTGTGCGCACCCCCTGCACCCCGCCCACCCCCCCCCCCCCCCCCTGATCCGCCCCTGCACCCCAAGATCTTCCCGTTCAAAATGGCAGCGCATTTTGTGTGTGCATTTTCGATTTAAAAGACTGACCCTGGGAACGCTGAGGTTAGGTACACAGCCTGGACTGCACAATCTATTTTAGTCTTCAGCGCCGCCTGAGCGACTAACTGCAGATTGACTGACTGACTGACTGACTGACTGACTGACAGACTGACTGACTGACTGACGGACTGATGACTGTCTGGCTGAATGACTATTTTGTTCATGAGTTTAAAAGTCGGCTATGCTGTTCGATTATCAATTTTGCGGTTACCACTGGATCATGGTCGATGGCCTCTTCTAAGATTGCATATATCTTATAATTCACCACAATCTTGTTGCTCCAGATGGGTTGGATAGAATGGAACCAATGCAAAGGAAGAGCAGGCACTGTAATTCTTTGAGTTACAAAGTCCCAAGATCAAAAACGAACTTCCATCTCTACTCCTATTTCCCAAGAACGATCAGAGATTGGAACAGTCTTCCAGACGATGTAGTGCAAGCATCGACCTTGGCCTCCTTTAAACAGAGGCTTGCCGGTCTAATTACTAGACATGACCACTCCTTTCTTTATTTATTGATTTGTTATTAATTAAGTTTTACTGTTATTATTGTGAATGTACATTTTTAACGCTTGCGAAAATCTTCAGAAGTGAAGGAGGCAAGTTTAATGGAAGAAGAAAAAGAATCTTCGCTTTTGACCAAGGTATAACGCTCAGATTAACAAGGTTTGCTAATTGAAACGTGTTCTTTCCAGCAGTATTGATGGTTTGTCTGTACAAGCTGAAATAAAATTAAATGACAATAGAAAACCTACGAGGTAGTCTACAGCGATCAACTTCGATTTCTCACCATTCTCTCGGCAGGAATCGTCAATGGAGAGGAAACCAGTTACAAGACTTTGATTAGTGTGAGGCCAGAACACCCAATCCTGGTGCCATTTAATTGGACAGTTCCTGACTTCCGGCGTGTTCATGTACAAGGCGTCGTGTTGAATGTAACGAATGGAAGAGCCGATCTGAAATAAAACAGAAACAAACGAATCTCTGAATGTTAAAGGAATAAAGATATTAGTCTCTGGGGTTAGGAGAGAAAAATGAGAAGCTGAGAAAACGCAAGACAGCAGAAATCGTACTATTGTTCGTGAGGGTATACTTCAGGTCCTTCAGGGAATACCCCCCCTCCACCACGAACCTTAAGGATCAGTTTGCCGTTTTTACATATACTATTTCAAGATTTTTACTGATCCAGGAAAGACGAAATCTACGATCTACGAAAGACCGGCACTCTAATCTTCATTGGTTTGTCACTGTGGTTTTGCCGTTATTGTGGGTTTTTAACCTGGTCCAGGTATTCAGATGATGGGGAAGACGATTAAGAGCGAAAAAAAATGCGAAAAGAACGAGAGGTAAAAAGGAACGCCCCGCTCTCCCGCATCCATCCTTACAATCTCGTCCCCGGAAGACGCGTTCCTTTTGGTCAGCCCCATGGATGCGATCTGTGAGCGTTCGGTCTCCTCTGACCTGAAACGCGCGGGCTCTGGGGATGAGATATTGTCGATACTCGCAACATCTTTTCTTTGCTCACACCTTTCATTCGAGAGCGAAAAAAGAAATGCGAAAAGAACGAGAGGTAAAAAGAAACGCCCCACTCTCCCGCATCCATCCTTACAATCTCGTCCCCAGAAGCCGCGTTCCTTTTGGTCAGCCCCATGGATGCGATCTGTGCGCGTTCGGTCTCCTCTGACCTGAAACGCGCGGGCTCTGGGGATGAGATTGTCGATACTCGCAACATCTTTTCTTTGCGCACACCTTTCATTCGTTACTCGAAACTGGCTATCCTCGCGCATGAGCGCTCGTCTTGACATGATAGACTATAAGTCCAGTCGGGATATACCGTAAAATGCCGGTTATAAGTTCAAGTTCAAGTTCAAACACGTCGCAGAGCCGCAGAGGCCTTCAAAATAAAATAAATACAAGTGTCATATTACCAGGTCAGAAATCATGTTAAGCAGCTTGTCATGGTGATGTATTTCACGAAATACAGGGTGAATCTTGGAAGGTAACATAACGCGCTTTAAAAGTGACTTGGAAGACTTGTCACTCCACTCAAGCTTGAAATGTTCATCGGAGGTCGTCATTGTTGCGCTACTATGGTAAATCGAAAAGAAAAGAACAGTCAGTTCTGTAAGTATTTTAGAATGTAAGTGAAAAACCGAGGAAATGCACTAGGACTTGATTGTCCACAACTATGCGTACTAGAAACACTGTACTTCCCCTTTCTGTATGGAATTAATGAAAGTCCATCCCAAGGATCACTGAGGGATAGTTGTGGTTCAAATTTTTCTTTGGTTTGAAAATTTTCCAACGAGTTTATTTTTTTTCTTCTTTGTCTCGGATTCATTAGCATAAACTAAGACAAATTAAAGGAGAGCAAAAATCAAACTGTTTTGAAAATGTTCACAGTCATTAAATAGATTAAAACTTGACGTTTCGTCCGCTAGCCCTCTGTCGCTCTGTCCAAGGAGCGCTCGAAACGTCAGCTTTTGAATCTCTTTACTATGGCTAATTAACCTGATCGTATCAATAACAAAATTCTCGACTGTGATTGGTCATCCGCACGCCTATTTCTTACGTAATTGGCGCGCGGTCACGTGGGTGTCCAATTACAGCTATCCAATTAAAACTTTTCGTAATTGGATAGCTGTAATTGGACACCTACGTTGCGCGCGCGTCAATCAGGTGCACTTAAATGGGTTCTTGTTTTCGCGGCTGTTTCCTCCTGCTTTCAAACTGATAGAAAATATCCTTGACGTTTTGAGTACAAAAATCTCCACATACTGGATAGACTTTTTAATCTCGAATTTTGTTATTGATTCGATAAATTAGTAATTGAACTTCGTGTCGTACAATTCAGGGGTAATCGTGCTCGTAATTTCAAATCGTCCTCGCGCTATGCGCTCGGCCGATTTGAAATTACTCGCCCGATTACTCCCTGAATTGTACACCACTTAGTCCTATTACTATTATTTATCAACCCAGTTGATAAAACCAAGTTTTCTTGTTTCAGTTCTGACAAATTAAGGGGGACTTTCTGCAACCACTCTTTGTTCCGGACGATGATTGTCTTGCGCGCTATCATGGATGTTTCGGTCGAAGGCGGATTAACGGGTGTAGGAAACACAAAGAAAGCGCGAAAAAATCATTCGGAACACAGGGAACGGTTGTCTAATAAAACCTCATTTTATATTTATTTGCTTTATTCAACGGGGTCCAGGCTCCGTTAATAACCCTGAGGGGGGGGGGGGGGGGGGAGGAACTCCCATATAAAAATGACGGGGTGCTCGTCGTACCTTTTAGGGGTCAAACATGCAGATTGGTACCGCTTATGGTACTTAAATCTAAAATGACCAAAGTTAGACTTATTGCGGTACCTTTTAGGGTATAAAGCCCAAAAAATATGACAGAATATGACATGTGTTGTTTTAAGGATTGGTAGGGTACATCTTAGGGGTAAAAATTCATTTGAGCCACACCCATCAAACAAGATTCTGGTACCCCCGTCATTTTTATATGCCTCCCCCCCGCCCCCCCCCCCCCCCCCCCCCGTCGAGTTTATAACACTACCTTTGAACTAACTCATCCACAGCTTCAGAAATCTGCTTCATTTCAATAGCATCAAAAACGTTCTGAATGACCAGATAACCGTCTTTTTCATACTAAATAGTACACAAGAAATACCCGTGAGTAACAAATAATAAAGTGGATATAGTGGCTTTATAAGAGAGTTCATTCTTAACACGCCAACAGGGCAGTACCCCGAGTAACAGAGGTTCTCTCCAGCTCGCGACACGCTTTCGCAAGAAGTCGTGGCGGGCCCGATAAGAGGCATCTAATACGAGAGACGAGAGTCAAAAGACGCGAGAAAAGCCTCTGGTGCCTATGGTAGAAGGGCAGAGAAAATTTGCTGAACAAAAGGTAGCTAAAGGTGACATGAGAAGAGTACAGTGGTTCTGCATGTGCGAATGAAATACAGTCGTATCCCTCGCATCCAAAATACCGGGAGGGTTAATTCAGTTTCAGATTTGGACAGTATCGTGTCGATAGTCCAAATCGTTTAATACACTTTCATGCCAGTTGGAACAAAAATCCGAAAAAAGAGCGATCCTTTCTGTTTATCATTCCCAGGCCTGTTTGTGAAGGGTCACTGTCTGTTTGAGTGCTGATTTTAAACATCTACTGTAAGTGGCATTTATCTGAATCCTGAGCTCGCCATATGAAACATGACTTAGATACAAAGCTGTACGATCCTCCTCCGGACATGGATCGTTCAAATATTAAAAAGTAAGCAAGGATGGATACTACCCCGAGGGGTGATTCCCATATAAAAATCACGGGGGTGCTCGTCGTACCTTTTAGGGGTCAAAATTTGCAGATTGGTACCGTTAGGGCACTTAAATCTAAAATGACCACAGTTAAAATTATTGCAGTACCTTTTAGGATATTATAAAGCCGACAAAATATGGCAGAATATGACATGCGTTGATTTAGAATTGGTACCCCTTAGGGGTAAAAATTCATTTGAGTCACGCCAATCAAACAAGATTCTGGTACCTTTTAGGGCGTTTAACAAAAATTTCTGACGAGCACCCCGTCCTGATTTTTATATGGGAGTCCCCCCGTAGACTCTTAGAACATCCTCCCCCCCTCCCTTTCCCCGTAGAACACTTAACGCGACAATGACAGTAGAGCCCAAACTGAAAACCAAAATGCAACGGTGGACAGCTGCTTCTTCCTGGTTGGGTCTCGTCAGCACGGTATACACTCCTTATTTTATAAGAAAGGGACACCCAACGACGAATATTTTGCCTTAGGAAAAGGCCTAGACTGCTAGCAGTCGATTGACTGAGAAGGGACAGCTAGCAGTCTAGAAAAGGCCTGTGGCTCGTACTTCTCTAAGCATTTGCACGTACGACTTTTTTTTCAGCCTTGAATTTTCGCGTGCTTAGATGACTCGACAGTGCACTCGGTCGCGTTAGCTATTCCCTTTTATAAAATGCTCAAGGAAATGCGCGCGCTATGATTGGTTAAACCGAGTTCATTATAACTCGATAAAGCACGCGCGTGACGTAAGGTTCATTATAACCGTTTTTATTTTATAAAAGACATAAAAAAACTTGTTCCTCGTGCATTGTTGAGTTATATAAGCACTTGAAATTTTTAAGAGCACTCGAGAAGTGCGAGAAGCACCCGCCTTTGGCTCGTGCCTCTCCGCACTTCTCTCGTGTTCTTAAAAATTGCCGCGTGCTTATATAACTCAATAATGCACTCGGCGCGTTTTTTATTTCTTTAATCATGTGCATGGCTGCTTACACTGTGGAAAAGAACTACAGTCGAATTAACTCTCTGAGCGGCTAATTACGACGGGCTACTGAAAAAAGTATACATTTTTTTAATAAATTGAAACCGTCAGCCCGGGCATAAGGGGATGTGAAGGAAGTTCTCGTTCACACCACTCCTCGCTCCTCAGTTCTGTTTATCTATTTTTTTTTATGTTGTCGTTTGCCCCTGTGCCTCATAGCCCCAATTTTCAGGAATTTTGCCTGGGAATGGACGCTATGTTATTTGTTATATATATCTTATTGACCAACCGCAAGGGCCGTACTGGGAGAATATCGGCCCTAGGTCTTGACAGTATGACAGACAGACAGTATGACAGACAGACCAAGGATCGATATTCTCCTCGTACGGTCCCGAGCAAGCTTGGTTAATGAGAGATTTATTTCACGACTCCTGCCGGCAGGAGGATCGCGCGGGATCATTCGGGACAATGCCCGATCCAACACTTAGAGAATATTGGACCGGCAATCGAGCATTCTGATTGGTTGATTTTAGTTATTGGCCCTCTGACTGATAACAAATAATAAGTTGCGTTTTGCATGACGACGTAATAGAGCGTATGCACTCACGTGGCAAGCAGCTATGCAAATTTATTGGAACAAAAGAAAGTGTTAACATAAGAAAAGCGTTCAAATCCCACAGGATTGTTTTGGTACACCAACATGGCCGCCGTTCTATTGTTTTGGTACACCAATATGGCCGCCGTGACGTCATGTGCATACGCTCTATAAAACACGAGGTCAATATCTGAAGATCTTTCATAGCCGCGCTAAATGAACGAATGTTTGTGTGTGACCTCGATCAAGATGGAGCAAAGAAAATTATAAGCGTGACGGTGGTTTGGAAACCATTATCTCTGTATTCAATAAACATTTTAAGAAGCTATATAAAAGGCTCGAAAGAGCGTTTCATCAGCTATCCAAACAACTCAAAGTCGGTTCTGAAAAGAACTAGACTGCGCATCGGTTTTTCAACCATTATCTCGGACAGAACCCTCTTCTCGGTGTTTGGATCGCAACCCTCGTTTTACTTGTCAGTTGATACATGCATGACTGGCATGTGAGTGTCTGCTTAGAAGCGCTGTCTGCTTATAAGAGAAATATCAACGGGATCACAAAATGGCGGAGTATAATCACAAAACGACATACCTTTAACTTTTGTTCCTTTGTAAGACCAAAACTTGCCATAATCACATGTGCTTACGACAAATCGCCAGCTGAGTTTTGTGGAGTACAGTCTATTCAAATGCCTAGAGGTCTGCCTGGTGTGCGGGTTATGATCTGGCGGGTTATGTGGCGCGAGAAGTCCACGAGAAGACGAAAGAACGACTACTCACTGCCTACTACTGTCAGATCTGATCAAAATTGTTTGCTTCGAAGATCAAGCCCATTCAAGTCATTCAATAGCGCTATTCAATAAGTTATGCAAACATTCGGCTTGCTAACTTATCAGTAGGTTGCTATATCCGGTATCACCTTACACCCACAACCTCAGACAATAATGTTAGAACACGTGCAAAAGTTTATGCTTCCACCTCTTGACAAAGTTGAAAACCGTTCGTGTTTTGAGATCTAGACTTCTAGCTGTCATCACGAAAACAAGCTCGAGGGTACTGGAGCAAGCGAACGAGCCGAGGGGAACCACAGGTACCCCAAGCTCAAGTGATGTTTACACAACAACAACAACAACAATTTATTCAGGTATTCCCATTTCTATACATGGTATTACCAGATTTGAATGTCGTGGGTAACCGTTGCGTAATAGCGAAATTATAAGGATTTGTATGGGGAAAATTCACTTCGAATTTGAGCGTAAAATTAGGAACGATATTTGAATAAACCTGGCTCACCTGAACTTCTTTGTGTGTTTACTTGTGTCTCGAGTGGATTTTGGGTCGATTCGCTTCGAAAAACCACTCGCGACACAAGTAAACAAACAAAGAAGTTCAGGCGAGCCAATTCTATTCAAATATCGTTCCTAATTTTACCCTCAAATTCGAAGTGAATTAATTTTCCCCACACAAATCCTTATAATTTCCTTACAACGTGTAAACATCACTTGAGCTTGGGTTACCTGTGGGGGAACTGTTCGCCGCTCGCGCTCGGTCGATTTGCTCACCCGCTCGACTATTCAGAGAGGGACTGCAAGTAGTCTATTTGACATCTGGCTGGGGCAGTTAGTCGGGGCGAGCGAGAGTAGAAAAGGGCGAAAAAAATCGGCCTTTTCTACTCTCCCTTGGCCTCGACCTGTGTAGACACGGTGGTCTATTGGTTAGTGCGTCGGACTTTCAACCTGAAGGTCGGTGGTTCGAAGCCTGGTCTCTGTCGTCGTATTGTTTCCTTAGACAAGAAACTTTACTTACTTAAATATTCTTAGTCGCTTCATGCTACAGAAACCGGGTTAAGCTCCGGCCGTGTGCGCCATCTGGCTCGTGTAAGACTTTATTTTTACTTACTTGGCCTCGACCCGACTAATTAACTCCCCCTGGATCTCCGAGGATGAGACAGCCTCAGCGAAGTCAGGGAAGAAAGTTTTGCCGGAGCGAGTTTCTCTTTTAAGCTTTTTTACGAATTGGCGATTTTTCCATCACTGTGCAGGATTTAATTTACTTTTGCATTTAGGAGTGATTGAATTCAGTTTTGAAGGGGAATTTATTTTAGATTCGAAATGACGTGGGAATCAATTCGCAGAAAGTCGAGTACAACTTCACTGAACTTTGAAAATCAGGCGCTCTCCTTGTAATAAAGGCCCAAAAGGGTTTAACAAGTAACTGTAACT
Source organism: Cladopsammia gracilis (assembly GCA_022457155.1). Lineage (NCBI taxonomy): Eukaryota > Metazoa > Cnidaria > Anthozoa > Scleractinia > Dendrophylliidae > Cladopsammia > Cladopsammia gracilis. Next base: position 224,600 of record JAJGOT010000132.1, on the reverse strand, counting down.
TGCAACGGACCACCGTAACGAAATAGAAGCACCTGATCCTGTGGTGAAGGATCTAATCAGCTATAAAATAATGAAACGATTTGATAAAAACGCAAGGTTGATAAACGGTACGAAACGATTATATTTGTAAAATATCCAACATTTCGAAAGGCACAGCCTTTCTTCTTCTACAGGGTCTTACAGTCTGTAAGACACTGAAGGAGAAGAACTAGGCTGTGCCGTCGAAATCAGATTGGATATTTTACAAATATAGTCGTTTCCGTACCGTTTATCAGCCTTGCTTTTTTATCAAATCGTTCCTAAAGGGTTTGCCGAGAAGAGCTCATCGAGTTTGCTTGAATCTACTCTTCAACTTTTTTTCAAGGAACACAGCAACCTTGTTCACAGGATCTCTCTTGTTCCGCCCCTTGGAGCGCCCTCCACCGCGATCCGCAAACGAGCGAAATTTGCAAAAGTTCAGCAAAGCCTGGGAGTCAAAGTTAAGGTTGTCATTTTCACTGTTTAAAGTTTAATATATTACCAATACACTGTCAATTTACCAAACGTTTTGAAAATTTACTAAAAAAGTTCTAAGCGTTTGAAACTATGAACTTCAGAATTGTCGGCGCCATTTGCCAACACAATTTTGCTCAGGCACGAAACGTTTTGGTCAGTTTTCAACGAAAAGAAGTTCATTATTTTGAGAAAGATGAAAAGATAGTTACATAAACTAATTATTTTATACATCCTTGCCCATGTTTCCACTTAACATTAAATGAAATCCCACTAAATAAAACGAAAAACGCCTCGGACGTTTGATCGCGGTGAAGGAGCGCTCCAGGGGGCGGGAAGAAGAGGGACCCTGGAACGAGGCTTACAACAGCGCGAGCGGACCACAAATAGAGCTTAATCACCGGAATAATGAGGATCGACATTCACCAATCACTGCCAACCAATGTGATGCTAATGGTGGAGTTTAATCAATCGAACTCATGGCCTGATGGAGACTAGCAGTAAGCAGATTTATATATCCTGAGTGACTACATCGTGGGACAATTAATAGTTTAATAGGTTTATATTTGAAATGTAGATTTTAATAAGTCTTGCAGTTCGGGTGATATCAATTGTTTATACCGAAACCTTATTTCTCCTGGGTCTTTTTAGTTCCTTATGCCGAACGTAGGCCTGTCCCGATTGTGTTTGTAAAATGCTGAAAGGCGTTCCTCCCTAGAATGCCAAAAAACGGGCTAAAAAATTGCCAAAAATCCAAAAAAGTTGCTACTACCGGCAGGAGCTTATTATAAGCTTGTCTGATAATAGTCAATTGTATTTTCATATCACGCTACTCGAATTGTTTCTGTTACGTCACAGCGTGTCTTTCACTTACAGATTGCATAGGCAATAGATCACGTACTGATTTAAAGGTACAAAAAAATAATAATGAGCTAAATATAGGGTTATGTATTACAATAGGGTATAGCAAGCCAAGAATTAACCGCAATACGTGGAATGTATAAGCCATTGATGTAAAAGCTTTAATTCAGAACGGAATAGCTATTGAGAGTGTAACATTGTAAACGAGATTGTGAGAAAATTAAACGCAACTAAAAGAAAGATAAAGTCCTTGTGATTGTGAACCAGTGCCGGGAGATATTCCCGAACAAAGCTCCTGCTACCGGATAAATTTCTAAAAATGCTACCTAATGTTCATACAAACATTAATTAAAGCTTCACTTTTCGTCCTTCTCCATAGTTGCTGATATCGGTAATATCAGTGAAAATGGCTTGAAACTTTCAGCTTTAAAGAGTTCCTCGCAAATATATGCGCATTTCATGTAAGGCGGGATTTAACCTAAACGCCATTTTTCCGCCACTTGACATGGCTTTATTTTAATGGAAATATCTCGTTCAAGTTTCAAGCAATCCAAAACCTCTATGCTTAAAACATAAGCCTATGTTATGGGGTGTTTTGTAAATTTTTGGGTGATTTTTGGGTATGTTTGGGAGGAAATAGTTTTTCTCAAAGGATTGGTAAAATTTAGAGAAATAAGAAATGTTGAAGATTTAGTGAAGTTTTAAAATTAGAATTTGTAGTTAATAATTAATAGACGGGCACCAAGTTAGTCCACTAGCAACCTGGGGTGCTCTTGCGTGGGTATCGACTGTCTGTTGGTGTTCCAAAAATCATTTTCTTACTCCTATCCCTTCTTAAAACCTCATCAAATTTCATTCAAATTTAGGTTAGCAGGCGGGACTCAACCTAAATTTGAATGAAATTTTAACTTGAAGAAAATGATTTTTGGAATTAACACCAACAGACAGTTAATATGTATAGTTGAATGTAAGAAATGTAAATGCCAATACATCGGAGAGACCAAACGGCAACTTAATGAACGATTTGGAGAACACCGCCGTTCCATCATAAACCATCATCAACTCAACGATCCCACTCCTGTCTCCCTACATTTCAATCAAGCTGGACATTCAATCAATGATGTTCTTCTAATCCCACTTGAACTCATACGCAGCAATCGTGACGCAGTGAGAAAGGCGAGAGAGGCTCATTTGATACACAAAGGGAAAACGTTATCTCCTCTAGGAATAAATAGACGTGACGAAACTCATTGACATACGACACCTAGTCTCCTGCACCAATAATAATCTATTGTTTTTATTTTCATAATTTCAAACTCTTATTTGTAACGAACTTTTAGTTTTAACTTCATTTTTCATTTTTCTGTTAGCCCCTGAAGAAGGTTTGTTTTCAAACCGAAATATTGGGCAAATTCGTTTAAATATAAATTTTGTTTTATTCTTTTATTTACTCCTTCATCGCCTTGCCGTAAGGATCAGTTTGCCGTTTTCTGATTTTATACAAGTAATTATTGTACTGATCCAGGTCTACAACTGGGAGATCCGGCACCACTCAACGGTTTGTCGCTGTGGTCTTGCTGATATTTTATAGACAGTTAATACCCACGCAAGAGCACCCCAGGTCGCTAGTGGACTAACTTGGTGTCCGTCTATTAATTATTAACTTCAAATTCTAATTTTAAAACTTCACTGAATCTACAATATTTCTCATTTCTCTTAATTTTACAAATCCTTTGAGAAAAACTATTTCCTCCCAAGCATACCCAAAATCACCCAAAAATTTACAAAACACCCCATAACATAGATTCATGAGATGAGCATAGAGGTTTTGGATTGCTTGAAACGTGAACAAGATACCGTAGACTGTTCAGGCCGTCCCCGTTACTTTTGGAATTAGCAGGCCTATAAAGGGACCGCAACTTTCGGGTAGCCGTTATACTTTCGGGCACTTATGATATGTGATCATGAGTAATTGAAAAAAAAAACGATGATAAACACAACCACGGAATAGGCATAATGTAATTTTAATTCTCTCTTTTAATTACTTTGATTATTCGGCACCCTCGTCATTATTGTACAGTAAAATACTAAGCTATTCCATCTGCAGGAGACGTTAGACCTTAGTATGGATTGGATCATTACTTTCGGGTAGCCTGTTACTTTCGGGAATTACTACAGTCGGACCTCTCAAGCGGCCACCCTAGGGACTTTGAAAACTGGCCGCTTAATAGAGGTTGGCCGTTTAATAGAGGTACAATATAAATTGGATAGAAATGGCAGTCAAAGTCATTTTATTGCCTCTATATAGCAAAACGCTTGTTGAAAAGTAAACATATGTGAAGATAAATGCAAAAATCATTGAAACAAAAAATTAGGTGCCCTGTATTTGCGCATCTCAAGTCCGTGCAAAGTTATAGCTCTAACACAGAGAGCATGTAGTCGATAAGTACAGTATTATTTGGTGTTGAGTAGGTACAGAAAAATATGCAAATCTATTTAACAAAACATCTAGTTTCTAAGGCCTTTTTTGCACCAAAAGTCTGTAAAAATTTTAGCTCAAAATATTTCACGGACGATTTATTTAAAATAATCCGTCACTGCTGTTTCTCAAGTGAATTAAGGCCTGGGTCAAAATTGGTTTTGATCTTTTAGTTTATTTTCCAAAACTCGCCCTTTGAGACGTAATGAAGGAGCAAATGATGGTTAAATAATATAAAGTATAGAAACCAGAACAAAGAATTTCAAAGTGCCTGGTCACGTGGCTGACCACGCCCTTTATCTCGAAAAAAACACAAATAAAGATTCCCACCACTAGCTGCATTCCCAGATTTAGTTTATCTTTATAAAAACATTCAGCATGGGTAGGGATTAGGAAACCCGGCTGGAATGGTTCGGATCGTTGCACTGGTCAAGTGTTATTTCCTGTTTTTTACTAGTGCCAGTCCTACTCCAACTTGAAATCGGTTAAAAAGAAAACCGTTAAATGGTTTTCTCTCATTCCACCCGCTGTTCCAAGAACAATACTGATAGCCATAGTTAGGAAGTAAAATTTGTTAAGAAAACTATTGCTTAATGGTGGGAATTTTGAGTCAACGGATTTCTTACAAAATTGGGCGTGACTGGTCACGTGACGAAAAAATCCACAATATTATATATAAATTTTGAACAGTTTATGTTTGCGGTTTGGCCTAAATTGTTATCTAAGAGATACCTCTGAATCCGTTTACGTTAGACCACCCTCTTTAAAATCGACAGGGACCCAGGCCTTAATTCACTTGAGTTGCCGTTGTGGAGCTCGGAGTTGTAACGAGAAGATCAAGTCATTTGCCTTTCCGATAGATAGGGCAAGGTCCTGGTAACGGTGAAACTGGGCAAGTGGAGATTAAATTGCAGTTTTTATTGTTATCAGTTATCACCTTCATATTATCTGTCACTATTTCGCTTGAAAAGATGATTTGCTGGCCGCTTAAAAGAGGTAAAAATACAATAAATACTAAACTTGCAACAGCAAAAAGGTGGCTGCGGCCGCTTAATAGAGGTGGCCGTTGAATAGAGGTATCGAATACAGCACTTTACTGACAAATAACTCGGGACTTTGGAAAGTGGCCGCTTAATTGAGGGTGGCCGCTTAATAGGTGGCCGCTTAATAGAGGTCCGACTGTAGAAAGGCCCGAAAGTTAACGTTACTTTCGGGGGGGCCGCTCATTTCGGAACGCTACGGTATTTCTAAAATAAAGCAGGGTAGCAACCGCGGACAGCTGCATGTTTCGCTCAATATTGGAGCTCGTCAGCGCGGTGCAGCGATCTAAAGACGACTGCAAGAAAGCAGTCGAAAATAGATTACACAATGACACGTTCACCATATCAAGGTGGTTTCTTTTGCAAGGAAGGTGACACTTGTTACACGAGCATTTTAAGGTGGGTACAAGTGAATTTGAATGAAATACCGGTAAGAGGTTTTAAGAAGGGATAGGAGAAAGAAAATGATTTTTGGAACACCATCAGACAGTTGATACCCACGCAAGAGCACCCCAGGTTGCTAGTGGACTAACTTGGTATTCGTTTGTTTCCATCTTCACTTAGCTTTCTTAGCCCCTAATGAAGGTTGGTTTTGTCTAACCGAAATATAAACAAAAATAAATTCACATAAATTGAAATTTTCTATCAAATTGCCACTTTTTCGTGCTTGATATGTGCTGTAAACCTATAATTTGCTTAAAAGTTGCTCGGAAAGGCGAAATTTGCTTGAGCTAGTTGCTAGAACTGCAAAAGGTTACTCCAAATGCCAAAAGTTGCTCAAACATTGCTAAGCACGATCGGGACAGGCCAAGCTGAGCGGGGGTAGCCTGTTCCAGGCGTTCAGATAGTGGGGAAAGCGCGAATAGTTGGAGAAGGCGCGAAGAAGAAAAGCGAGCGAAAAAAAGCCGGGAGATTGGGGAGAGGAAGCTCGTCTCCCCGCATTTTTTTTTTCGCTCGCTTTTCTTCGCGCCTTCCCCAACTATTCGCGCTTTTCCTACTATCTGAACGCCTGGAACAGGCTAGAGCGGGGGACACTTTGTACCCCCACCCGCCGGCTGCCACGTACCTTATTAATGTGACAATGAAACTTCGAGGGTAGGCTCACGGTACTGTTTCCATAAGGTCCGCATAAATAGCATGGCGTCCCAGTGTGACGTGGGAAATTTATACGCTATTATTTCTGGACGGACAGCCGCGATCAAGGATTTCTCGATTTCCGGCTACAAATAATAATAAAAAATAACCTCAGAAAACCGTCTAAAAGTAATGAAAACGAACATTGAAACGCTAAAATGATGGAGAAATATAAAATTTACCACAAAGTTACAAAACAAAACACAAGTTATGAAGTTTGGTGGCTCTTGATTTCATATCAAAAAAGTTATGTTTGAAGTCAGCGCGGGCAAATTTGAGGGTAAGCGTAGGAGCGCAGATGTAGATGAACAGAAAGAATAAAGGGTCTTCGGTCAATTTGCCAAGCCGGCATCGTGGGTATATGGGGTCGTATACCCTCACTCAATTTTCTTAATTTTTGTAGAAGCCTATCTTGGCTTTAGTAAAACTTCTTTCCACGACATGCTTGTCAAACTCAACATTTTCCCTAAGTCGTTTCCGTCCAATTTAAAGAGGACCTGAAAACCGGACTCCCTCAAACGGTTGAAAATCGAGCCTAATTTAAAGGTGACCAAAGGTTTATTCCCTTTTAAATTGAGGATGAAAAAAGGCGCTTATATTCCTGTTTCCGTTAGGCGTGAATTTTATTTCCGGCCGAGCCTTGCACTTGAGACCTGGTGAAAGGTTTCCGACCGTACTGCTCATGCGTAATGCAATTTTCCGTGATGTCACGATTATCAGGAAAGGTTCGGAGCTATCAAACAGAAGGAAGCGAGAATTTTTCTGACTTCTAAAAAACTTCGGTATTTTAGAACTATGGAGGACGAAATGATCGATTACGGCTTCGAAGAGGATAGTGTAAGGACGGAATTAAATCACGCTTGGTCCAGATCACTTTGAAATCCCTAAGAAGTTCCCGGACTTTTGACGCAAAAAAATTATTTCTCTTTGCGTTTAGGTTATGGTTATCGATGGCGACGTCGATGAGAAAGAAAGAGACAAGGAAAGCGAGAGATGTCGAGAACTTTACATGGAGCAAAGACAAGCTTGTATTAAGCATTTCGAGAAATGGTCAGAAACCCAGCAAGTCGAATTTGTGGAATATCTACTCTCAAAAATGTGCCATTACCAACATGGACACATTAATACCTACCTCAAGCCCATGTTGCAACGAGATTTTATAACTGCTCTACCTGGTAAGTTTGATTATGCCCTTGTTAGTTCGAGACATGTTTGCTTTTGTCTTTTAGACAGGTTTAAAACGGTGGGCTCTAGCTAGTAAAGTGTGGGAGACGATGGAGTCAAAGCGAATTCTAAGCCCGATCGCGAAAAGTATAAAGTTGATAATAATGTCGTTGTGATGTTGTTTTGTCGACGCATTTGTTCGTTCCACAGTTGCTTTATACCTTGATGTGTTGATTTGAAGGGCATACATTTTGATGTTAAACATCCGTCACCTTTGACGAAAATCACCTCTTCTCGTTTGCTTGCAAAAGATGCCCTATATCGATGTATAGAGCCAATATCGATGTATATTCCATGCCACAAACCAAAATGCTGTTGTTTATAGTTTGTGCGCCTCGCAACGTTTATGCCAATTCATTTTCGTGAGTTATTCTGTTTACATGCGTATTTATAAATTAATTCGTCTGAGAAAACAGAAAAATCAAGCTCAAGCAATTCACTTTGTCAACCAGTTGTCATTTGCCCTGTTCAATATACATTATAGGCACAAAATTTCAGTATTTTCAATAGCCTGAAGACTTTGTACAATGTTGCTTATTATGTTATCATTGTCTTATCGTCGCCTGGAAGTGATTTATGTGTATATTTTGAGCTTAGAAATTAAAGCATGGTGTACTAAGATTACCATCTCTGAATACACTGCTAATAGTTATTTGTGAGTTTTTGGTCTTGAAAAAAAACCTTTAAATTATCTATTCTGTTTTTCAACTTTAGGTTTATTGCATACATCTTGTTAGATTCTGGTTTATATCTATAACTACAGAGAATCGTAGTTATACTTGTAGTACTAGTGGTTCCTAATGGAAGGTAAAGTTCTGCGAACAATTGGTCTAGTTATAAACAAAGCATCATGTTTCTCAATTGCCCGAAAAAATATTGGAGGTATGAGGTGGTATGACTCCAAAATTGATTGTAGTAAAGAGGAAGGAATGTGTTCATTAGCAGATGCACTACGTCTTCGATGTCTTTGGAGTTTGGTATTAGGAGTCGAAATATGTAGGCCAAATAAATTAAAGCGTACAAGAAGAACAATGACAACAAAGCTAAGCGTGAATAAATGTCTTTTAATGTATATGTTTACAACCACAATGGGCTGTTTGGCACATTGGCCAACAAGCACATTCGCTCACTTCATTTTTCTGCGACCTCAGTGGATTGCTTGACACACTGGCCACCGAGCACATTTGCTCACTTTATTTTAATTTGTTTGTCACAGATCAGAGCAAATCGACTCAACTCGTGGTTTGGTTTGTAGGTCATTTTATGTTGCTCCTTTTCCATGATTTGCAATCAACGATGCTTTGAAAGAAAATCTACCGAACAACTCCTTAAGTGACACAGCAGCGCAGCAAAGCAATACAAATTATACTCACCAAATACATAAAGTTAAAAACATGAGCTCGCAAAGGGTTTGGAAAGCACGTGTTTGAGCCAGTGTTACAATGTTGAACCACACGAAGCGACGCAAAATGTTTGACTAACACACGTGGAGAATCAAACCGGTATCTGAGTTAAATAGGACTGCTGCAAGCGTAGCGAGCAGCAACTATGTATTCCTACTAAAAAAAAAACTTGTACTGAACATATAAAGAAACTACAATGTACAGTACATGTATATTTTCACTTCAGTGACATCACATTTACTAAGATGGCTACGTCTTTTAAATGCTAAAGGAGCTAAGCCTTGGAACACCTTTAGAATTCTTTGTTTTGGCAACTTGAAAACTTTTAAGAGAATATACCAGAACTAGAAAGGAAACAAACAAAATTAACAAGATACATACAGTGACAATGGCTGATTGGAAATATCAGATTTCTCTTCTCGTGTCGTAGCATGCCCATGGATTTTTGTCTGTTTGTGTTGATTAACTTACCACAAAGTTACAGCTAGGTTTCAAAATAACTAATCCACTTCCAGGCAACTAAACTGACCAACATTTTTACTTGGCAGTGATGAAACTTTAGTTTTAAAAATTGGACCAATGGTTTTCTGTTTATTTTCCATCCAAAAAAATTTTGTTTTGTATTCTTGTAAAAAAATGTTCCTCACAGTGTATCAAACAGAGCAATGCAATCACACTGGTTGTTTACGGTTCATCAAAAAGTTCCAGAAATTCTGGGTTTGAGGTGAATGGAATACACTGTTTTGCTCCCCTCCACTTAAACATTTCCAAAATGATTGGAACTTCTGAAAATGTACTTCCCGTTGGGATGTTGTGAATGGAAATTTGTGTTCCATTTAATCCATTGACAGCTGAACCGCCTGAAACCACCCGTACAAGACTCCACTGCTTTAAAAATTTGCAACTTTCTCAATGGTGCGAACATTGCCTTAACTAGCAGTTGTGAGCATTGACTAGAAAGTCCCTCAAATTGAGATACCCAATAAACACAAAAAAGTCAGCGATTTTCGCAGAATATTGGCGTCTGAATTTGGACAATAACCAATATGACCGTTTTTAACATCATAGAAAAACAACAAAAATCACGTTTTTGCCTTTAGTTTTCTTTATTCAAATCATCGTGGCAAACCCAAAAGTCAGCATTCACAGCAAAATTCAGTCCTTGTCCTAGCTTAGCAGTGAATTTTTTTGCTCTTATTCATTGCTCGGGCCGAGCTACAGCCTCTGTCGTTCTAGTGCATACTGACCTTGCCTCGATTTTCAACATCACCACTGCATTGCATGCTGGGAAATAGCCACAATTTTTGACAGCGTTCATCTCTTTCCCCACACTTTTCATATTAATACTAAGTCCACAGCCACTCCGACCAACCACCGAAATTTCACGCTTGTTGTGTTCTTCGGTGGTCGCAACTTCCAAAATAGTGCCGTGGTGGGTTGAGAAATCCATCCAGAGTCAAGTCCCAAGGCTACTTCGTTTCGGGGCAGCCATTTTTCCAGTTCAACGAGCAACGAGCCAAATTCATAGACGAAGTACAACACCTAACTCACTTCATTGAGAAAGTGGACTCTGAACTACCTTCAAGCTTAATGATGCTCATCAAGCAGCTACTAAAGATGAAAAGTGGCTCTGAACTTACCAAAAATCGCAGATACACCATCTTTCAGCCTTTATTGCAATTCAACGAAGCAAAATGACAACGTCACAATGAAGTTTCCAGTAAACTCGAGCCTTCAGTGTTTTAGAACAGCAAGCACTTTCAGTAACCCCAAATATGGAGTCACAAAATCCTATGGGGCGTGTGTATGCAGAAAATCACTCAAAAAACACAAAAAATTCTCAGGAATCAATGGGTTAAACATTTTTCATCTTTGATGCAGGTCTTTCACAGCCATTTTCTTTTTTGATCATATGCTTTCAGCATAAGAAACCTTGGTCACTCAGGAGAAGTTGTAAATGCTTTATTTTTTAATTTCACCCAAAGCTTTCTTTGACTGCATGTTTCCCACATACAATGTAAAATGTTACAAGTGTGTCCTGCAAACAGGGTTCAAATGTAAAGCATTCTTCCTGACTGGAAATTTCTAACTGGAATTTCAGGGAATTTTTTGTAAATGATAACTTTTGCAGCCAGTGTTACCTTCATGTAAATTAAAACAAAGTTTGATCACCTTTTTCATGAATGGGTAGTCGTGTTGAATCCTGTGTCCAGACCATACTCCAAACTTTAATTTGAAGCAATCTAAAAGTACAGACAACTTGGGAAACCTTGGGGCACTTTTATTTGGGCATATACTGGCCATTCCAAAAACAGAATACAGTGTATGTTGTAACTCTAAATATTGCACCTATTCCTCTCGTTAAATATGGAAAGAAGTCACCACTTAGACAATGTGTACCTGCAGTGACAATTTTTGGTGTGTGAGAATGTAAACGATATATACAGGGCTTATGGTAGGATGCGGAGAAAAAAATCAAAATTATGCGGGGGGAAAAAAATCAAAATTATGCGGGAAAATCTCGAATTATGCAGGATGACATCATACATTTTTTAGCACATATAAAACCAGTTAGGTTTGGCACATACATGTAATTTACCCTAAACACCCAAGAGTGCCAAAGAACAAAATTCAAGAAAAATCCCAAATTTCATTTTGTAAAATATTGAAAACCAAATGGTGTCATGAAAAAGTACTGCTGAAGAGGTTTCATTTGAATGGTCACACCACAGGATTTTGTCAACAGACTCAAAAGTTAGAATTATACATGTACACTACATGTACATGTCACCATAACAGACTCCAGGACTGAAAGGGTTAAAGTGGTGTTTGGAACAGGCCAAAGGTAATTTCATGGTAATACACTGGACTGTCGCAAATCTTTGAAGTAACCAGTGAAGTAGAAAAAAATAGCTGCGGGAAAAACAGTTCCTTGTTTGTCTATGAAAGGAACCAGGGATTCAGAGGTGTACAGTAGCAGCCGTGGGAAATATCCGGCCTGCAGCTCTTAATGACAGCCTTTGCACCAGTTTTTGATGCCTTAAAAAACTGATTGACTTGTTACTACTCCACAGCTAAAGGTTTGGACCATATAGCTGAAAATATCTTATCCTTTTTGGATGCTGAGTCTTTGTGTGCTGCAGAGAGGGTTTGCAAGGAGTGGTACAGAGTAATTTCAGATGGAATGCTGTGGAAAAAGCTTATTGAAAGGAAAGTCAGAACAGATCCTTTGTGGAGAGGATTGTCAGAAAGAAGAGGATGGTAAGGAGTTATTTATCTTAAAAAAATAATGATACACATTCAAGTGAAATAAGCCTTTTCCCTCTGGCGTGTACCAGTAGACAAAACTACATGTACAATATACTTGGGAAAGAGGGATTTGTTGGTGGGGAAGTTGTCTCAAAAGAAAAAAATCCTGATTTCCTTTCTCTAGTGGTTAGCATCAAAGTTGTAGGATGTGAAGACAGAACAAAAAATCTCAAAATAAATTAGCCTGCCAAGCAGTCTGCTACCTCTGAATTCTCTTAGTTGCTGGGGGAGTTTGTGCATTTGGGCACTCACTCACATCCTATCCTTTCATTGGAGGTACTTGTTGTTTGTAATTTTCCTGTGGCAAAATATTATACAATTTTGTGAATCATTTTCCTATTTCTACCATTTCTTGGCATGCCATATCACAAGTACTACTTTTTCCTGACTCCTGCTCTCTTCTCTTCCAGTTCCTTCCAGCTTGAATTATTCTTGGTTCCTGCCCCCTCTCTTCCCCAACAACAGAATATTTTAGATAATAAACATGAACAATCAATGCTGCATCATTTGACCGTATAAGGGCAAGAGAACGTGCCTAATACGAGTGTATTGTACACTGTAAAATGCAGACTATGAAAGTTGTCTATACCTGCCAACTCACACGCATTGTGCGTGAGTCACTTGCCTGCGGATCGAAAACATTGGACGCATGCATACAGGACAATTTCTCATACCTGACTCACATATCCAGACTACTAGTTCATTAATCATTAATGTGAAAAAATAGCCCAGTGAACAACACTAAAATAATTTTGTGTTTGAGTCCTAAATAACAAGCTAAAAGGTTGTAAGCGTGATCTCGCCAAGATCGCGCTTAGATTTTGAGCTTCGCACCATACCTTCCGAAATCATTGGAACATCTTAGGGAATCTTCAGCAATGTTTAGAAGCTGTCGGAACATCTTCAGTAATGTTTGGAAGTTGTCGGAAATTTTTTGGAAATTTAGGTATATGAAAATCTCACACATTTGACTTAGGAAAAGTTGGCAGATATATTTATGTAATACTCTAGCTGAATAAAAAGATGCTGGAAAATTCAGTGGAATAATAGATCCTTATTTGATGTTTTGGCAGATAATACACTTGGACATTATACTCATTGCTCAAATTTCCCTCTCCCAGTGGGGCTTGGAGAAATACTGTACTGTGCAACTTGGAAAATATCTGTGCGTATTATCTGCCAAAATAGTGAAAATGTTCTACTTGACTCATGACGCATTCCTAACCATATGCCTTTCTGTACCAGGGGTCAGTATTTATTCAAAGCACAAGTGCCAGACCCCCCTGCCAATGCTTTCTTTAGGAGACTTTATCCAAGAATAAATGAGGACCTTGAGGTAAGCTGTTACATATAATTAATAACAGATTAATTCAATGTAACACTTTCTTTTGTACAAGTCCATCATTCATCATTGTCGCATAATTACTAAGTTTCTTTTTTCACTTTTGTAATTCAGACAATCGACACAAATTGGCGTTGTGGTCGTCATGCTCTCCATCGTATCTACTGCCGTAGCGAGAATAGCAAAGGTGTCTACTGCTTGCAGTATGATGACCAAAAAATAGTTAGCGGACTTAGAGATAACACAATTAAGGTATGTACACATGCTGTTAGTTAAGTGGCGCATGGCAATACTATCGATCCCAGATGTCTTTTGAAACAGTGTGAAGTTTATTTATGTGCAAGTGAACACTGTCTGTCTAGTCTGGGTGACTTGCATTTTAAGGGGGGCACTCGACCAGCTGGTGAGTCTGTCATCTGTAAGCATCTATACCCATACTGTATTTTAGCTTAACCTGCTGATCAATAACATTTTGGCAGAATTTTGTTTTGTATTGAATTTAATTTAATTTTGTCTTCATGACTCTTTAGATATGGGACAAGAACACATTAGAATGTGTCAAAGTTCTAACTGGACACACTGGCTCTGTTCTGTGTCTTCAATATGACGAGAATGTTACTGTCACTGGCTCTAGTGATTCCACAGTTAGGTACGTCTTCCTGTGACATTGGATATTCATTTTACATCCTGGACTGAGTTCAAAGCATAGTTATAAACCCAGGATTAGTGCTACTTTAAATCCTAATATATACACATTCATAAAGCAGATTCTTTTAAATTCTTTTTTAGCCTACCATTTGACTTTCACTGCTCTCAAATCAATGATTGCAATTAACAGTGAGAACACTTTCAAACAAGAAAACAGAGACATTTACATGTACCCTGGGTTAGCATCAACCGGCTTTTGAACAACTGGGCCCTGGTGAATATTTTATTTATTGAAGTGAGAAGGGGGTGGGGGTAGACTGGTGTCCCTGGGGCCCTCCCCTAGGGCTACCACTAAAACCTCCCTTGATAATAGCACACATCTTTCCTAAGCATGCACTTTGATTCATTTGGTCCTGAGGGTGTCCACTGATGGGGGTTTCAACTGTTTTTAATTACCGGGAGATCAGTTTGTTATTTTCAAAGGTGTAACATTATTTCTGTTACAGAGTATGGAATGTTCACACTGGTGAAATGTTAAACACTTTAATCCATCACTGTGAGGCTGTTCTTCATCTGAGGTTTCAAGAAGGCATGATGGTGACCTGTTCAAAGGTAGACATTACAGATTTATTTTCATCAAGTGTCATTAGTTATCCCACTATGTTGTTGCTGTGTTGAGTTTATTGTAAAAAAAAATGGCTAAAAACATAAACTAAGTGAAATGACTGAAAAGAAAGCATGACTAATAATAGTGAATGACTGAGAAGCTAGGATGATCTAGTGGAGAGAGCACTAATATTGCCTTTTACATGAAGCTTTTATATCATAGATTTAGTGTCATTAGTTGCTTGAGTTTGTCATTGATTCTCATCTTTGTTCCGAGGGTTTGTTTTTCTCAGGTCGCCCCCTCCACAAAAACTATCATTAATCTAAGGGCGCTTACCATTTTTTGTCAGAACTGGCCGGCCAGACCGGTCCGTTTGTAACTAGAATGCATCTTTTTGAAGACTTGTTCCTACAAGTCCATCAAAAGGGTGCATACTATTTCCAAATTTACTAGTCTGACCGACCAGTTCTGGCAAATAATGGGATAATATTTACGAATTGGCCGGGTCCGGCCGGCCAGTTCTGACAAATGGTAAGCGCCCTAAGTTCTTCCAACTAAACTGAAACTGTAGAGACCCTCTGTGGATTTTAAATACATTTAACTGCAATTCTCATTGAGATAGATATTAGATATTTTTAATTGATTTACCGGTAGTTAATTAATTTTGTATTTATTTAGGATCGCTCCATAGCTGTGTGGGATATGCAATCCCCAACAGACATCAACCTCAGAAGAGTGCTGGTCGGACACAGAGCTGCTGTTAATGTAGTGGACTTTGATGACAAGTACATTGTGTCAGCCTCAGGAGATAGAACAATTAAGGTACTAAATTAATAATAAATATTTATTACTACATGTATTTCTCAGTCACTGTACTAATGAGGCATTCAAGACAAAAGGAAGTAACCCCTTTAAACATGAAGGACTTATAGTTTGTGTGTTCCATCGGTAGGGTCGCAGCTCTTAGAAGCTTCTATTTTCATTGGCCTTGTAAAACAAGGCTGCTATTGTTTTTAGGGTTAGGGTCCATTGTTGTGTTGTTTGTCCTATTGTTAGGTCTAAGGGTGGCAAGCCAATGGTGTGAGACCTTCTAAGAGCTGCGACATCACCCTGTTCCATATGTATGTGGGGTGCCGAAGTCAAGACAACCAAAAGAAATACATACAACGTGACTGTACCCTGGTGTATCTATAGTAGGCCAGATGTAGGGCTTCAGACAACAGTGAACATTGTGTGTTTCTGTTACAAAATGGTATTAATCATTACCCTAATATCATTAGGTATGGAGCACATCCACTTGTGAGTTTGTCAGAACCCTGAATGGACACAAGCGTGGAATAGCATGTTTACAGTATCGGGATCGATTGGTTGTTAGTGGTTCTTCAGATAATACTATAAGGTACGATTTAAAAGCCCAAAATAATATAATTGTATTTAAAAGGGGGAACCACATTTATAATTCTGCAGTTCTCTGTTTGTGGCAATGAAATCTGTAGATAAGTAAGCAGTGGTAGAAATAAGGGAGGGGCCAGGCAGGGGGCCCAGCCACCCTGCCAATCCCCCCTGCCATTCTGAATCATTATTACGCAACCCCACCACCCCACCCTTTTTTTCACTATCAGTGCAGGGCACGACATTAAATTTTTTTTACAAGGAGACATTTGGCTCCTAAATATTCCAAAGTGGTTGCCAAGTCCAAAAAGTTAGTAGCCATTCCTTTTTTTCAAATATATATTTTGAATATTCTGAGCTCGCAATATGCACTGTGAGCAAAAGGGACATTTGAATGCACAATATACAACGTAGCCTCTGAAATATCCAAGATGGCGGATGTTGACATTTTACTTCGTAGAGTTCGTGACGGTTTTGCTACAAACCTCGTCATTCGCACCGATTTACCACCTTCAAGCTTTATTTAATTGCACAATACAGAAGGATAGAATAAAGTAAAGGGTTCTGGTCGCCAGTGCAGCGACTAACTGTCAAATCTTGGTCGCCAGCACGGAAAACTTAGGCGCATTGGCGACTGTATCAGGCGCAATGTCATGCCCTGCAGTGTAGTCAATTATTAATTAATTAAGTTTGTGTTTTATAACAGATTATGGGACATTGAATGTGGAGCCTGTCTTAGGGTCTTAGAAGGTCATGAAGAATTAGTCAGGTAACAATTTTGTATGTTATGTTCACGTGCTGTATGGTAGTGGATTTTAGAAGATAATTATTCTTTTCTGGCCTATGTGCTACTCAGGATAATAGGCAGTAATGAAAGTAAGTTGACTTGAACAATGCGTTGACTTGAAAGTTATTGAATTTATAACTCAACTGGTTTTCTTTCCAGGTGCATTCGCTTTGACAACAAAAGGATAGTTAGTGGAGCTTATGATGGGTAAGAACATTTTATCTCAGTGCCGGAACATTGAAATGTGAATACCATATTTTGCAATGTATAAATCAAACTGATGTATACTGTTTAGTGATTTGTTGTAAGAAAGCAACATATTTTTTGCATTGCAACAGGAAAATCAAAGTATGGGATCTTCAAGCTGCACTAGATCCTAGAGCCCCAGCAGGAACATTGTGTCTTAGAACGCTTGTGGTATGTACATGTATTCATTCTTATATGGTTGGACCAAAAGAATTATTTTGTACATTTCTTGAGCATAATATCTAGGTTTACAGCAAAAGTATCATAATTTATTTTTATCTTGATGTGGTGCATGCACTTCAAGTCTTTTTTTTTTGGGGGGGGGGGGGGGGGGATGAAATAAAGGATGTAGATGTAGCAATAGAAAAAAAAACTAAGGTCCTGTCATACACCGTACTTCATACGTACGTCAAACCTAATTGAATGAATTAAGTTCATTTGGAGTACGGCATCTGTAATTTGAATTGGCTCAGCCATTTTTCACAGCTGGCTTAGCTGGCAATAACAGCTACGGGCCTGCTTTGATACAGATGCTGAACTTGACGTGAATGTAATCAAATGCATGCATACGTGTAAATGTATTTTCTGCTACCAAATTTTGCAATTTTATCCGTATTGAATTAAAAAAAAAAATAAATAATAATAATTTTGGCTGAATTAAGTTCGGCATTTGAATCAATTCAGCTGGGATTAATTAATTTGAATAAGGTTTGGCTCGTGTGATGTAAATAATTATAGCGTATCTGAACCAGGCCTACAGTAAGCGGGCTCATGTAGGACACTTCTAATAATACTATTAACAACTCCCGTTAAACATAACATTATACCAGTTCTTACTTTGTATTTGTGGTACACCAAATTATTGCTCTAGCTAGGCCAGTTGTAGAATATAAAACTTTCATGATTGTTGTAAATGTTTACATAACATGAAGTATAATAAACTTTGCAAACATTTGCATACAACAAGGTGGCACAAATTGTCCTGTCATTCTGTCCTAAACTAGCTAGAGCATTACACAATCACATACAATAATTGTTAGATTTTTTGTTTAAAATAAAAATAATTTTTAATTGTTTGACCTCTTTGCAGGAACATCAAGGCAGAGTTTTCAGACTGCAGTTTGATGATTTTCAGATAGTTAGCAGTTCTCATGATGATACAATTCTAATGTGGGACTTCCTCAATTTCACTCCTGAACGGACATCACAGTTGCCCTGTTAAAATGACCTGTTTATATAGCATTCTCAAAATCCTTGGTTTATTGCTGCATCTTTGTATAAAAAAACCTCTCAAAGTGAAGATAGTTGTAAATATTTGGTGTAATTATGTGGTATTTGAACAGGTTGTAGATACTTAGGTCTAGGTAGATACTTAGGTCTAGCTTATTACAAAGTCAAAAAAATTAAGTTCACTATTGATATAATTCAGGGGAGTAAAGTTTGAAGAGAATAATTTGTATTGTCAGAAATACACATTTAATGACGGCAAAAGGTGTCAAGGCAATTTGTCACCTGAGCTGTGAAATCGTACTGAGCAGACATACACTCTCTGACTCTTGTTATTCTCCCCACTTCAATCATTTACTGCTACATAGTCATCAGCCCTTTCACTCCCAAAGTTGAAAGTTTCACTTTGTTTAGTAATAACAATTTATGAAAATCAAACATTAACTGCTCCATAGCTTATATTTGAATTGCCTCACCTATTCCAATAAGAGAGTTTCTTCAAGAAGAGAGTTTTGGTGGTTTGTTTGAACGTAGGATCGTTTTTGACTTGAGGTTTGCTTAGGGATGGTCAGTGCTTCGTAATAGAATTAGGTACATTGTAGACTGGGAACAGATCCCTGTTCATGTTAGCTTTCACTTTAGAATCAGGCTTAAAATCTACAGGCCATGAAATAAGTGAGGCAACTTCATACATTATAATAATAATATTATGTGTGTGCAAACAACTTTCATTCCACTGCTGTATAACACATCAAGATAATAGTGTATTAACTCATGACTGGCATTCTCTGTCTTCCTTTTCTTATTTGCCATCTGAACGTATTTGAAAGCTGATTAGTTCCAATCCAGCTTTGATAACATAGTGTTTTGAACTCACATGAGGCAAACGTTGTACAATTTAATGAATAAAAGTTCTCGGTAACTTGTAAAACAATCACTTATTCTGGATTTGTTTAACTGTGCTTCTGAAACCAAGTTAATTTGTTTATAAATTATAGAAGATGACATTCTCATCTTTGCATTATGTCTTGTGCTTTGACATGTTCAAAATTTATTAAATTATAACTATTTTTCCTCATTGGCAGCTCCACACTGTCACACTTCTACTTTCTTTCAAGATAAATTTATGGGTATGCTTAAAAAAATGTACTTTAAATTGTAGTAAAACCCCTTTTTGTTACGGACACCATAAAGGCCACAAGAAGTGTCCACATAAATGGGATTTGCCCGTATTAAGAGGGTCTTTGTAAGTAAGGAATTGCTTGTTAAGGATGAGCTGATATCAGTTTTCCAAATGAAAACAATGCAAGTACAACATGTAAATATATTAGTAATTTTTTTTCAATATTGATACCCAATACTGTAAAAATGTTGCTCATGCTGAAACTAACTGAACAACTCACCAAGTATTTATACATTTTTGGCCAATTGGTAACTGACTGTTAGGTTGGCAAGTCTTTTTTAAATCAAGTCGCAAGTGCTAAAATTGTAGTCACAATGGCGCCTAATATGCTTGCAACTTTGAGGGTTGACTAAGGACCGTGGAGTCTAGGTTACTCTTATGGTGCTAACCAAAATGTGATCCCACTCTTGGAAAGAGAAACCATGCCTCCATGACAAGTGATCACACGCAGTATTGAGGTGTCAGAACAACTAACACAGTCAATATTGTAGTATTGATTACTTGATATTGGTATCTGCCCATCCTTATTACTTGCAAGAACTAGGTTAATTAGAAGTAACAATAATTTATTAATTTGATTAAAGATGTCTTATTACTGTCTAGATGATCTAACACATAAGAAATACAATAAGAAACTTTACTCTTGTAGTTGAAATTAATATTGATCACTTTTGCCAGCATTGTAAGATCATTGTTATTTTTTGAGGGGAGGGGTGGGGTGGTTTGATATAAACCTGTTTTTCTTTGTCCTTCAAACCAGGCTTTGAAGTTTCATTGCAAACCATAAAATAAATTTGTTGTTTGTAAATGCTGATTTGTGATGCTTAAGCAACCATGTACATAATTTGTTTGGCATAGTTTGTACTTCCAATATGAATGGATTATTAAAAATAACAGAGTATTCTGCAAGTGTTCAGTAATGTTGTTTGAAAAGAGCTCCTACTGGATGTCTCTGCAGGCTCATCCATGTCCAATACACCCGAACTGAGTCAAGTCGTCTTGAAGCACAGTCGACTCGTTCTAGCGGAAGTCAGGTCCTAAAGTTTATCTATCCTACCACTGGAAGTAGAAATGAAAAGCTAAGTGTCTCGTGAACTGACTTCCGCGGAGTCGAGTCGACTTGCACACAGTCGAGTCGTGTCGAGCCGAGTCGAGTCTGGTCGTGTCGATTTGACAACTTTTTGATCTCCCTGTTTTCCCTCGTTAGGTCTAAGAAACATTGTCCTTCGTTATGGTTTCTTCATTTGGTGAGTTGAGTCGACTTGCACACAGGCGAGTCGTGTTGAGCCAGGTCGGGTCTTGTCGATTCGACAACCTTTTCATCTTCCTATAAACTTCATACCGTATTTTTTCTAAGTCTCTCGCGAAATGACTTCCGGTGAGTCAGGTCGACAACAGCCTTAGTTGACCCGATTCAGTTCGGGTGTATTGGACAACCCTCTGCAGCCTGCATATAGATGTTTCATATTTACTTTGCATCACGCATGAAGCCTGTATGCAGGAGAAACCAATAGTAGCCTGCCAGCAAGCTCTCAGCTTTGAGGGCGGTGGTTGGGGGGAGGTTGGAGGGCCCTGAGCCTTGAGCCCGAGAGCTTGCTCGCTCCTCCAATGCAAAAAAAAATGCTGCCTAGTGGTGCTGTTATACAAGTGAATCACCTTTGCTATTATTGTGTGGCTTGCAGGAAAGACCCACACTTCCCCCCATGGAAGGTCAGTGGAAATTCCGAGGAGGGGAATATTTACGGAAGGTGGGGGGGGTGGGGGGGAGGAGGGGTAAACTAAAAAATCTCCCATGGGCTAGTTATGGATATTTTCTGGAACAACACATTCAGGGAATACAGTATTCTCTTTGCTCATTGGTTAGCATACAGTGGAGCCGCCATTAAAAGGATGCCATTGGAACCAAGGGAAGTGTAGACTGCAAGTCGTCTCATTTTCCTTTTAGTTAGCAAAGCGAGTGCGTGAGCGTCAAAGCCACGAAGCGTGTGGATCGAGGGCATCAACCTGAGGAAAAGTAAGAGGTGTCCCTTACAATAGAGGCGAAAATTACAAAGATCATTTTTCTTGCCGGCCCTGACCAAGAGTTCCATTTATATTTTCTTGATTATTTCATCTTAGAAAATTTGGTAGTAGATCAAGACTTTAAGTTCATCTGCCTCACCACTCACAATATTATCAGTATGAAAATTTGCAAAATATTTTGTCAGTGGCACATCAAAGCGAGACAATGTTCACTATAACTTTTAAATTTTATTTTTTATCATCAGATATTTGCGAGACAGTCTATGAAAAAGGGAGAAATTCGTTCCTGATCAGTGTTGAGTAAGATCAGAATTTAGGAAGAATACTGGTGCTATAAGTAATAAGTGGTTTAGAAAGATTGACAGTTCATTGAGATCAAGACCAAACAAATGACATCACTGAACAATATCAAAATAACCATCAACATCATCTACAAGTTGATACACACGTCCCCTCAACTTTACACCACAGTTTCTCAAAAGCCTGTTGTACTTGCGGCTTTTCAAAACTATCTGCCATCGTCGAGAAATTCTTTGAACACACTTGATGTCTTTGAGATCCACAACCGTACTAAGTGCCTCAACGATCTCCATGACCCTAAAGTGCGGTAGAATTCGCTGGCTATTGTAGTATTCTAAAGCAAAGAAGAAGCAGACAGCGTCTTCGCCACGCGAATAGCCATGTTGCTTTGTTGAATTAACGCTCGCTCTGTCTTTCGACGCGTGCTCGTGCACGTGAAAATCTTCTTCGCAAATGGAATTATCACACGAGCTTAGCGCAATGTCTTTCTTACTTACAATGTACATTTTATCGTGGATTTTTTCAAAACTCGAACCAGCTGATGGCTGATCAAACAACCTTTGTGCATTCCTGTGTGTTTTGTTTACGTTGTCGTCAACCTCAACAATGCTGGAATTAGCACTACTTTGTCTTTGATTAGCGCCGCGGATTCTTTCTTTGTCTGTCTTGCTGTCTTCTTCAAAATTCAGTAAATCTTGTTTGGATCCGTTGTTCAACACTTCTAAAACTACAGGCTGTGTACCAATTCCGATTTCGGATAATTCCGTCTGAGTCGCAACTGAAGATATTCTGGGGGGTTTATCCGAAACAGATTTCTCTTTGTCAGGTTCTAATTCTTTTACATCTCGTTCAAAAGACACTCTATCCGTATCGATTATTCGTTTTTGTCTCTTTGCCCTCGGTTTCACCCTCTTTTTTCTCCTTGAAACGTTCTTTGAGTTCAATTTTAAGTTCTCCCGGGAATTTTCTTCGTCCAAGAAAGGTCGAAGACCCAAAATACCACCCGTCAAATCCACATCGCAAACTCCAAGCTCACCAGCTTCCGATGAAAAAATGTCAGGAAAACATCCAACACATCCGACGCCCGTACACAATATCCTTCCCTCTGAAGTTTTATGAGTTTCTGTCCCCGTTGCCCATCGATTTGCTGTCACAAAACCAGCCATCTTCACCAACACTCTGAATTTTCAGGGGGAGGGGGATGGGGGCAAGTTTCGTCCCAAGGTCACGTGGTTATTTGACGAAACGGTTGTTTGGGCGCGAAGGTTTATAATTTTGGAAAACGTACACAACCAATTTTTCTCAGTAATTTGTTCATTTAATGTTTAAATATAACCAAGAAAGATAAATTTAAGGCCATTATTATTACTGACGCGATATTTCTTCGAATTATCTTCGAATTCAATTTTGTATAAGCTTACATCTGAAAGTGAAATGACAATGGCGGACGTTGCATCGCCATTTCGAACACCGGACTTTATTTCTCCAAATGCGAGACGAAGGCGTGGAATTGTTCTAACAACCAACAATACACCGACAACTCATTTAGCAGAGAATGATGACGCCGCTGAAAGAAGGCAAAGACGTCTTTCCAAAGCGACATCCGCGACCCTTCAAAGTCCTGCCACACCGAGAAGTGCAAGTCGTCTTGACAGCGAGCGGTAAGCTTAGCTAACCTTGTTTTTTTAGATAAACGTTCAGGATTTTATGTTTTTTAGAAATATTTAGAAGGACCTAACTTCACGAGTGTCTGTGATGTGGCAGCTTTGTAGACAGATCCTTATGTTACAGTATCTACAGAAACACCTCAAAAATCAGTTTGTAGTTTTATGTGTGGTTCCCATGCCGTGACAGAATCCATAATGTTGATATTACTGGGGTTCTCTTGCTTATTGTTGGCCACGTACCCGTGGCAGGTGACCCCAGGGAACCACTTACAGTCAACTATTTCTAAGACACTTCTCTAAGATGGACACCTAGGACAGACATCTGTCTAAGACAGACACCTTAAGTTGGCCTCTACTGCACTTCAGTTACTCATTGTTCAGGAACTGAAAATTTGGTTATCAACTGAGTTAATAAGGCAAATTCGCCACCATAAAGAGATTCAAACACTGACGTTTCAAGCGCTTGCCCTTCGATTCATCAAAGTGAATCAAAGACAGGCACCTCTCAAAGACAGGCAACTTGTTCTGAGGCCCTACCACGGTAAATTCCGACAGGCGACATGACCCAAAAAGTAGCGACAGCACGTAAAATGAAATCGCGACAAGAGACAAATGTTCGTTCAATTTCCGACAGCAACGTGAAACATTGATAAAACATCGACACGAGACATTTTAAAATTCAAACAAGCGAGACGCGACCCCCCCCCCCCCCCCCCCCCCCCCCCCCTTGGCAGGGCCTCTGTTCTGGTCCCGACATTGTCTGTCTAAAAGAGAATTGAATATAAAATTTAAGTGTCCAAATTTTGTGAGATGTTCACCTATGTGTCCGTAGGGTCAGTGATGCAAGCACATACACAAAAGATACAATGTAGTCTTATAAAATGTTTAAAAATGTGTGCCCGCTGTGATTGGTACAATGAGGTCCATTATATCATAATAAAATGCTCAAGGAAATGCGCGTGCTATGATTGATTAAACCAAGTTTATTATAACTGGATAAAGCAGGTGTGTGATGTAAAGTTCCTTATAACTGTTTTTATTATTAATAAAAGAAATAAAAAAACTTGTTCCTTGAACATTGTTGAGTTATGGGTCAGTTGAGGTCCATGCCCCATGACTGAGAGCCAAATATTTTCCCATCCAGCCCGACCTAACGTAGTCAATAAGTATTTTATCATAATATGACCAATTTGGAGACCTTGAAATTTTAACGCAGGAGGCCCTCCGCTTTTATTTCATTGATGGTTTTGCAAAGAAAAGGTTCACAGGGCCGTACGGGTCATATGATAATACACATTATGTCATGCGCATGCTTTATTTAGTTGTAATGCATGCAGCATACTGTACGTCACCAGTATGAGTGAACCAATCATAGGACCTTTTATAAAGGAAATGGTAAACTTGTTCCTTCTGCATTGTATAAACACTTGGGAATTTAAAAAAAAACTTGAGTTCAAAGTGTTAGAAGCACTTTCCTGCAGCTCATGCTTCTCTAAGCACTTCTCTCATGTGTTTTTTTTTTTTTTTTTTTTTTTTTGCTGCTGTTTAGTGCAACTTGAAACATGCCTCAGTAGGTATCCCTTGCAGTGCACAGGGCTGTCACTAATTTTTTAAGTAGTAGCCAATGAACCAGGGAAATGGAAAAAGTGGCCGGGAAAAACAGTTCATGGAGAATTAGTACATGTAGCATTGCCATGTTTGCCCATGAAAGTAGCCAAGGCTCAGAAGTGTAGTAGCAGTGGAAATCTTACCATGTAAATAGTAAATGCATTTGTGACCTCACACGGGAAAACGTACACTAACGCTTATCCGTTAAACGGATAAAAACCAACGGCTAACGCACGGATAGCTAACGGCCTTCAAAGCGTTCTAACGGCCAACGAAAGCATTCTAACGGATAGCTTGAAGCGTTAAACGCTTCTGTTGATTCATCTAACGGATAGCTTGAAGCATTTAACGGTATGGCAAATTCATCTAACGGATAGCTTGAACCGTTAAACGCTTCTGTTGATTCGTCTAACGGATAGCTTAAAGCGTTTAACGGTATGACAAATTCATCTAACGGATAGCTTGAAGCGTTTAACGGTATGGCAAATTCGTCTAACGGATAGCTTGAAGCGTTTAACAACGCTTCGGCAAATTTGTCCAACGAATAGCTTGATAGTTTCGAAAAGGAACGGCTTCCGAGAATAATTATTTATCAGACTGTACCGACAGTAAATATTCAGAGCGCCCGATAAACATTCTGCCGACTCAGGAAATAATTGCGCTGGATAATCTTCCATAATAAAACAGCTAGTTTTTCTCTCCCAGAAATGTTATCGAGCATCTGTTTGGCCAGACATGAGTGAGATTCAAGCCAGACAACAGTCCCGCTCTTAAAACGAGCAAGAATCAAGCGACGAATGTTTTTCTCACTTAGATGGAGATCACGCGGATGGACGGGAAGGGAACCCTTGCGAAACAAAACGCGGCGTATGTTTATTCCCGGCCCGAAGACACTCCAAACTTCCTGTGATGTTTTAGCGCGGCACTGGAATACTTGGAAATGAAGGCTGAGAGTTTGGAAAAGCTTAATCTTAATTTGGCGAGCGAAACTACAAAGAAAACAGAGAATAGAAGCGCATAGTCTGTTTGTGCCAGCGTGTTTTAAGGTTTCAAATTACCGTTTTGACATATGCAAATTTGGTGCACTTTTACCACTTTTCCCAAGGGACCGCCAAGCACTCTTTTTTTACCGACAACTACAACAAACTTCCAAGGGTTTAATTTTTTTCTGCTACCAAACCTTCCCTACCGTATTTAATTTCGATTATAATTTTTAGTTCAAGATTTATTTTAACAATAAGTAAACATGAAGTGCAGAAAGAATTTTACACATGAATTTTGCGTGACTACTGCACTTGGGAATCCGGGCCGCTTGTTGTTTACATTCCGCGAGCGAGCAGCGAAAAATAATTAATGTTCTCCAGTCTCATAAAAGAAATCACGTTTATCATTCCCTGGCCTTGAAGTCAAAACCTTGCTTGATTCAAATACAGGTAATTGGTAAAACGAGCGTGACTAGTACTATTACTTTGTTTTCTCGCGGCCTGCTGGCGTAGTCTACGAATTACCGCCAGTCTGTCTGTCGTTCAGCCGCTCGACATTCACGGCGAGCTGTTCGAAAGAATTATTTTGCCGTTCGATAATGAACGTATCAGTGAAAGCGACTCTTCGTAGACTGTTTATAATTATGGATTATTGGACGAAACTTCGCTCCATTTTCAACGAGTATTGCTGGGATGTTAGATTTATACCATGGAAATAGTATTCAGCGGTGTATTCAGTGAAGGTAATTAAAAGGCAAACGAAAAACACTATCACCTCTAGAACAGTCATTTCCAGCACCTCTTGAACGGGTGCTGGGATAATTCTAACGTTCAGACTAGTCCTAACGGATGCCAAACTTTAGCTAACGGATGTTAATTCTTTGCTAACGGTTACAGTATTCGTTCTAACGGTTCAATACTAACGCCTAACGGACACGCTATCCGCTCTAACGGTTAGAAACTAACGCCTAACGGATGCGAAATATGTTCTAACGGTTGAATACTAACGCCTAACGGATACGCTATTCGTGCTAACGGTTAAATACTAACGCCTAACGGTTTGGTGAAAGCGTTTAACGGTTTTCAGGAAATTTTATAACGGATATCTAACGGACACCTAACGCTTTTAGCCGTTTAACGGATAAGCGTTAGTGTACGTTTTCCCGTGTGAGGTCACATTTAGTTCAGCAATGGGCTTCTGCTAAAGGATAGATCTCTTTGTAACTGCCTTGCTCTCTATTTATATTCTGATTTTTTTATTTCTTATTTTGCTCCCAGGAGCCAGACTGCAGGAACCAATGGTTTAACTAACATTCAGTTGAAAGACTTGTATTCCAACTGTATCAAATTATCAACAGAAAATGTAAGTGAACTCCTCTCTGTACAAATGTAGGTGCAATTTACCATATCCCAATCAATCTATTGACAAGCTAAGGTCCTGGTTGGAAAGCACCAGTCGGGTGAGTGGATTACATAATGTACTCACCCAGGACGTTCTTTCCCAGAGCCCTTCAATTATTTAACTCCAAAGTGATTTTTTTTACAAATAATATGTTTTGGTTCAAATTTTTCTTTGTTTAATTTTTGTTCCCTTTTGTCTCAAGTTCATTACCACAATCTGAGACAAAGGAAAATAAAAATTAAACTGGTTTGAAATTTTCAAACCAAAATAAAAATG
The DNA here is from genome assembly GCA_022457155.1 of Cladopsammia gracilis. NCBI lineage: Eukaryota > Metazoa > Cnidaria > Anthozoa > Scleractinia > Dendrophylliidae > Cladopsammia > Cladopsammia gracilis. Next base: position 196,968 of record JAJGOT010000132.1, on the reverse strand, counting down.
GAACCACAACAAATATTTTACCATGTAAATAAATGTAATTAAATGAAACATTAATCTACATTATGAGCTAAGATAGCAACTAAAGAAAAGAAGATATGTTGTGTTTTTAATAATTATGTCACTCTGTAACTTATCATTAATTTCTTTGAGCTAGCATTAATAGTGAAATTCAGTCACACAAAAACCAGGCTAGTGATGTGCAATTTACACTTGCCCAAAAGCATTTAGAGCAGTTTTCAATTGAGTGTGAGAAGTAATTACATTCATTTATTGCTTTGCTTTTGCATTGCTAGGCTTTGTGATTGGCAATCAGCAGTAACACTAAAACCAATCGTGACTTGCTCGCACACGTTTTGGTGCCGCCGACATGTAATTGCTTCGATCGGGCTCTGATTGGTTCATTGGATTGTTTGTGACTGTTGTGATTTGTCTGAGAGTAATTACTTTGGTTTTGGTTTTACGACATTCAATTGAAAACTGCTCTAAAATATACAGTCTCATTAGCAAGTGGGTGAGCGCTAATTCTCTACTTGCACAACACCATGATACACCGCTTCTTCCCAAAAAAAATTTGCATAGGCATTGTTTTAGATTTCCCTTGGGACATCTTCATGTCCCAGGAGAAATTGCAAACAATGATTATGCAAAATTTTGGGGCGTAAAAGAGGTGTATTATGGGATTTGTGCAAGTAGAGAATGCCCAACCCTGGTTTGAACCTGTTGGGTTGTCCCTAGCAATCCAATTAATATGTTTTTTATCGTTGCATCACAAGGCACAGAGGTTGATAGATTGTAGATTTTAAAATTTCTTTTTTCTGTGTTGCTCACTCTCTTGGGCAAGGCTATCTATGTGGGTAGCTGTACATGTGCAGCTAGGATTCTACAAAACGATTGTTGCTCTTAATGAAATGCTCTTTTCTTTATTTGTAGAAAATTAATGCCAAGAATGCCTTTGGTCTACACTTGATTGATTACATGCAAGACTTGATCAAGACAGTCAGAGAAGGAGACATGACTAACTTCCAGGTCAGAAAAATATAAATTAAACATTTTATTTAATATTTACAGAAAAGTAATATAACCCACTGTGAAACCTCAACTATATAATCTTGACAGAAGCTCATAACAGAGAACTACATGATAAGCTTCCGATCGTGAATATAATTATCCTCCTATCTCGAACATATATCTTGAACAATCCTGAAATCCTTGGATTTGCTTACGACATGTATTTCTTAGTCATTTACTGTGCCAGCCAATAGATAAAGTATCTAGATGGCTGGAAGTTTAAACACTTCTTCCTTTGAAAATATGTTACTCATTCAGCCAAATTTGCCACAGGTTGCAAGTTGCACACTTGATGCGAGTGCTAAAATCTATGCCGGTCGTGTTGATTCTATTCATGCACAAGCCTATAAAATGTTAGGAGGTTTAGGAAGAGCTGAGAATCAAGGTTAGTATCAAATGTTGAAAATGTAAAAGTGTTAAGTGCTTTGAGAGATTAAAAAATGTCTTCTACAACTTATCATTACTAAGTAGCATGCAATACAAATTACAATGTTGTGTGATAATTAAGGTGCAAATTAAATTCCTGGTTATGCTATTCCAGAATTGTTTAAAAATTTTGCATCATAAAACTTGGACACCTCAATATATTTTTTCCAGATGGTGGAGACGAGAATGCTGAAGGAACTGGAGAAGAGCAGCAAGGAACTCAGAAAACAAAGAAGGTAACAGACAAACAAAGTTTTATTTCAGTCTTAAGTACATGTAGATTTTGTACAGATTCATTAGGAAACCCTTGTCTTTTGGTCATTTCCAAATTTTAAAGTTGCCGGTCATCTTAACTGTAGTTGCCAGCTATATTTTATTGCCAGTTGCCAGGCTCTTGATGATGCATTTTCATTTGTGACGACCTTCCCCTTTACAGGTCATTACACCTGGCCTTATGCAGGGGTTTTGTTAGAGCAGGGACGCCGGGACCTTTACTTGGCTGTTTCAATTCTTGTCCCGGGTATTTCTCTGTCAGGAAAATGTGCTAACAAGACATTTGAATAAAGAACTGCTAATGTTGATGGGCTATTATTTTGATCTTTATTACGAGTGAAATAAAACTATGCTTTGTTACTAATGCCTCTTTCATAGCAGTTAATTAAAAACAAAGACCAAATTGGCCAGAAATGACCTAAAAAACACACTTTGGACCTGACAATTTCAAACATTTTCTGCCATACCCCCAGCAGTGGAAGAGGGTGTCCCCCTCTCACATCTACCCTGAATTGGGACTGCATGCCAATAAATGGTCCCTGTTATTCACAATTTTGTCCCAGTTATTGAAAACCTTAACAAAAAACCTGGTTCTGTTTTCATGGCATAATCTAAGGCTGTCACTATTGTTTTTCTTTGAAATGTAGTTTAAAGCCCATGCCTTTTTTTTTAACACTCATCAAAACTTTGGAGATTCGTCAATACTGCATTTTTATTAAATTATCATGTTAAAAGCATTTTGATGTGATGTTGGATTGAGAAAAGCTGCATTTTTTAAAAGGCTGCCCATCATAGACCTGGAAATACCATAGAGACAAATCTCAAGAACCTTAATGTCAGCCAGTTTGACTTGGCCTTTGAGGTAAGTTGTTAGCTTGTGATTGTTAAGTACTGCTTGGCATTCTTGGCATTCTTGGCATCTGCAGCTGATACATGTACTTACATGTATGTTTCACAGCAGGAGCAGCCCCAGTAGCACCAAATGAGGAGCTTCCTTTCCAGGGTGGGGGGTGGATGCCTGGCAACAGAAAGAAAGTAATAATTTCTCCAGATCTAAGTCAGTTAGCCCTCTTGCAGCCATGTTACCACAAACGTCCTTGAGTAGGAGCCAGCCTACTGCTGTCTGCAGCATCTTATTATTTATATCAACTTAACTTAGTATGGATTGTTTAGATCAGCAATATATTAGGAGGTAAAGGAGAGGAGATAAACTAAATTGACCTTCTTAAATCATGGTAATGCTTTTTGTTTTCACAGCCATACTGATTAAAAAACATAATTTAACAGAGTATTAATCCGACATATGCAATATTTTAAACTGCTGAATGTTGATTTGTTCTGTTTGTCCATGCCATAAAGGTTGATCCGTTGTTCCACAAGACATCAGCAGCCTTTGATGAAGGAGGTACAGGAGGCCTGCTCCTAAACCACTTGTTTGTCCGTGACGATACTTGCGAGCTTCTACTCGACTCCACATCAGTGACCATGACAACAAGAGATGTGTCATCAGAAGGAGAAACGACGCAGGATAACAGTATGGTGGACCTGTCTGAACTCCGAGGTGAGATGCCATGATTGTTTCCATGACTATGGCAAGGGCAGGGGTTTCAATAAAATTTGAAGTAGCCAGCTGGTTTGAGTAGAGTAAGCGACTGTGGCAACAAGGGGCTGTAAGGCCCCTTTTTCTAGAAGGGTCTGAAAGCTCTGAAATGCAATTTCCAGCGTTCTGGGCACCAAATTTATTGGCCCGATCTTTTGATAATTATTTTGAAATTGAGGTAAAAGTACATTCATGTAAACCTCAAGTTCATCAAGATGAATTTTAATTTAGGTTTGAAAGAATCTTTCTTTAATTTTTTCAGTTTAGGGGGAAAAGTAGCTGACTTCTCTATTTGGGAATTTTGCAAGAAAACATTTACTAACTGTCAGGTGTTCTCTTTTGAAATTTTATTGCAGATGTTTACAGTCGAGTCAATTTTGAAGGATTGCAGATCTGTCCTCATTTTGCTGATTTTGAATTCACGAACTGGACAAGAAATGGAGACGAGGTACTGTTGGTATCTACGAATCTATATAACTTTAGTGAAAACTTTTCAGTGGTAGTAGTGCCCCTTATGAAATAAATTAAGGCAATAAAATTGCAACGTAGATTCTAGAGGGATTCAATTAGACAGCAGTTTCAAAACTCAGTGACTTCACTGACTCACTGTTGTTTATTGCTTATCAGACCATAAAATTATTGTCAATCAGTTGAAAATATTATTTAGACTTTCAAGAGCAAGCACAGTATACGTTTCTCACTGAAAATGGGTGAGTGTCATTAAAATTTACAACTTACATGTGACAGAAAAAAAGATTGGTGAATATTGTATTTATTTATTAATGGCTATAATAAGTAATTGTTGCAAATTGTCAAATGCAAATTCGTCTTAATGACATGCTATTCCAATTAGGAATTTGATTAACAAAATACTATTGTTTTAAATTGTTGCAGGCCAATACCAATTATAGCAAAATGGTGGCAGAAATGGAAACTAATGAACATGCTTTTGATGTCAATGCACCTGGTAAGAGGCCTGTGAGAAACATCACACCAAGTCTGACTTAGCTTACTCCTACACAGCCGTTTTTAGGTTCATCACACAATGGCTGCGTAGGAGACTAGTCTTAGCCTTTCATGCATCGCAACTTGAATACCTCTTTGATTTAACAAGCTATATGACTTGTGGTCTTTTAATTAGTGAGCTGTAAAAATGTTCAAAACAGTCAGTGTTAATGTTGAATTATCAAAGGCTCCTGAGCTAACTCGTGAACACCAGACGTTTTGCTTCATCCCCCCCTTCAACCCTCCCCCCCTCCCTTCAACCCTTCCCCCCCTCCCTTCAACCCTCCCCTCCTTCCAATACCTTCCCCACTTTGAGGTGTTTACCTGATGAAACTCTATTTTGCATGTTTGATATTTGTTATCAACAGCTACTGAGCCAGAATGTGACTATCCAGAAACAATGGGGGACGACTATGGTGATGATGACATGCCTGACATGGGAGAAGTGAGTATTAACCCCCCCCCCCTGGATAAATGACAATGAAAATCACTGAGAGTTGACAAGTGCTTGAGAGTTCAACACTTGGCCCTGGCTCTTTGGTGGCTCAAAGTGAAAGTACAGGTCTCAAAGGACATATACATGTTTTTGAGTCTGCATTCCGTATGATGTTCCAGAGCGGGTTTAAAAGGCTGCACGACGTACTGGTGTTCTGTTGCAGTCTTTGGCGCACTCCTACATGTGATAATTGATTGATTCTAATTTTAGGTTTTATTAGTAGGACTTCCCTGCTTGACATACATTTTGAAAGCCTTTGGCATTAATCTTTGGCGTGGGATTCACATGGACGAACACATTGGGCTTCCGCAAGGGACTTAAACCACTACCCGTCTCGTCACTCTGTTAATTCATTAATTGTCATAGTACCTGCTGAAAGGGAGCCGGGTTTAAGGATACCATATTTGATTTTTTTTCTATATTTACATGTATGGGGTATTATTGTTTTTTCTACAGGACATGGAATTTGGAAGGGATGGCTGTGAAAATGTTTTTCCCAATCCTATCTGCAATGCATCCCTTGCTTTTGCTGATGGTCAAGAAGCCAGAATGGTTACTTCCCAGGATGCAAGGTTTGTCTTTTTGTAACAATGTTATGAAAGTGCCAGTTGCAGACAGACCTTTTGTAAGTGATCAACCAAACTTAAGTTTCGTTTTTTTTTTTTTTTTTTTTGCGGAGTTCCGTATTATATTGACACTTCATTCCCCAGCAGTTCTTGTCTTATCCTACTCTCAACTCGCAGTTTAAAGATAACAAGAGGCTGCAAGCAGCCTATACTCATGCGCATGCGTAAGAAAGTTTTATGATATATATTAAACATGATAAGAAGATGTCCGACATGGAAAAGAGTTTATCCTTTCATTAAGTCATCGTTCCTGCAAACCACGTTGTTTACTATTGAACGTTTTGTAAATGAAGGCTGTACCACAATGAAGCCAGTGATTCTTCTACGTCTTATATATACCTAACGTCAACATTAGTTGTGTAATTAGGGTTGTAGGAGACGCTGTCGTGACGCTTCAGTAACGCTGTTTTACCGGAAGTGAAAGTAGCCGGAAGTCACTAAACAGGAAGTGTAAATGGCAAAGCTATGAACCGGAAGAGCACAATTTAAAATATGCGTGCATAAATTTGCATGCAAAATCGTGACACACACAAAAGAAAGAAAACTAATAAGAAGAAAAACGGGGGCCATTTTATAACTCATGCCGCTACGCGCATGAGTAATAACAACAGCTTAATCGAGTGAAAAACAATTTTCCATAATCGACTTTTGAAAAGTCATCCATGAAACGAACCTGCTCAGGCCTTAAAGTATCAACTTTACATCAATGTCGTCAAAAGTGTTAGTAAACGTTCATGGAATAATGCAAAAACTTTGCATTTTTATTCATAGTATCTTCTTGGATCAAGTTTGAAAATGGTCAAATTTGATCCAACGCCATCCAACATGTTGCAATAGGGTGGCCAAACGCGTGTGACACGTTGCGCGTAACAATGTTACAAGATGTATGTTGCGTTCGTTTGGCTGGGCCTTTAAACCCTACAAAAACGTTTCTACTAGACTTGCCACAAGTCGACCTCATGAGTTTCACAGTAAAGCGAGCAAAGCGAGCTTTTGAGGATGTCGTGAAGCGAGCGAGCGACGAAGTCTCGCTTGAAGGGTTTTCATTTGCGTTTCTCGCAACCGACCCCATTGTTGAATTTCAACTGCAAGTCACGTTTCATTGCGCCTAATACCTTGTGATTGACAGTTCTGTCCCCAAGGGCTACTCTCGGCTACTCTGATTGGTCTAAGTGCAGCGACCCGTTTTTGGGTCGCTAAAAATGGCGCCAATCAAGTGTGAAAAGTCCTTCGTCCGGCAAGCCTGTGACAGCCGCCTCCTCCCCGATTTTTTCTGAGGGAAGGAGGCGGTTGTCACAGGCTATCGTCCGGCGGGCTATAAATATAAGACGAAGGACTTTATTGAAAGTCTACGTTTCTACATAAGGGTCCTTCTACTGTACCTCCATACCCACAAATAAATTCCCTCCTGATTACCTCTTCCGTTTCGTTACAACTGACAGTAACAGGGAAGTAAGATCCTAAGCAAAACTCTCAATACCCGATAAAACGTATATCGACACAGTCGTTTTTCAAGCTCTTGTTGTCGGTTTGGAGATTGATAATCGATCTGCTCCAGAAAATGGCCACAATTGATAAGCGTAATGAGATAGACTTAGTATGATTTGACAGAGGCCCAACTGGACCACAGTCGACAAAATTGTTCGGTCTTTCATATCATCTAAAATGGTGTGAACCATAACAACATGGATGATGTTAACAACTTAAATAAACAACTTCGGATTAAAGCAAAATGACTTTAGAGCCGCTTTCACTGCCAAGTAGTTGACTTTCTTAAACAACAAAAAATTTGAATTATCTTTGCCAGAGGGCCTTTGAAAGCAGCGTAAAAAAGATGTATATGCTGCAATTGTAGCTAGTTGTTGATCAATATCGATGCACGACCCACGGGGCACTACGCAGGCCCAACGACGCACGACCCACCCACCCACGCCATTTAGACAATCTCAAAAAAGCACAGTTAAGTGTTTAACATATGGGATGGCCGCTGCGTTTTATTTCACCCAAAACTACATTATTTTATGGTAACAATATGTCATGTAATACTGTATTTAAATAAACGTGCCGGACCTCAAATAAACACCGGTACAATGAATAAACACCATACAGTGTAGGCATACAACGCATTTAATTAAAACTCAACCTTGTCGACCCAACGTAAAATCAATAAAATACAGTACTCATTGATTGATACATGTAGATAAGTTCACTGATTGATTGATTTTGCACACAGAACAACTTTAGGCTTTGCAGCTACCTCAGCAGGCACCCTGTGTCTTGAGCTGTCTTCCCAGCCAAGTGATTACTCATACTTTAAATCTGATCTCATGTCAACTTGGGCTGGACCACAATATTGGAAACTACGATCCAAGTTCTCCAAAGGTAATGATATCGTGTAACAGTCGCATGTTGGGCATCTGGGTCCAGCTGGGCAAATCGTTTGCGAATAGGCTCTTTCTAGGGGGTATGGGGTGAACCCTTTTCACTCCCAGAGTCAATTATGATTTAAGACATGTAGTGTAGTTCTACCTTTTGAGTCTGTTGACGAAATCCTATGGCCCATTTCGTGGATACGGCAGCCATATTGATTTTGCCCCCAGGGCATCCCATAATGAACATTGAAAACAAAGGGATATATTATTTTAAATGTTCATTATGGGATGCTCTGGGGGCTGTATCCCGTATCTGCGAAACGGGCTATGGTGTGACCATTCAAATGAAACCTCTTTGGCAGTACTTTTGCATGATACCATTTGCTTTTCAATATTTTACAAAATGAAATTTGGGATTTTTCTTGAATTTTGATTTTTGGCACTCTTGGGAGTGGAAGGGAAAAGGAAGGGATCAACGGACTGTCAACAGGCTCGTTTTAAGGGTTAATGTTCACAGTTTAATCTACTGTGAGACAGACTGTCTTGGGGAAGGGTTCCAAGAAGCGACTTGTGTTTTACCTCAATTTTGTGCCTGTTTCCAAGTTAACAACACTTTGATGCAGTTGAACCTACACGTGCGACCCTCTTCTAAAGGACCACTTTTCCAATACACACTGTACCACATTTTTTTTGTTAAATCACTATAGTTAAAACCTCTGGTGATTTGTTTTTAACCTCTGGTAACTGCGACCACTCCACCATATTTTGATGCCACTACAAACGTAAATTGAATAATGTGTTATGTTTCAACTCAAATAAAACGAAAATTTTGTCTCTTGCATCAGAACTTCTACATGACACAACATTTTGCGGTGATAAGTACTTTGTATAATGAAATTACTGTACTAAAATTCATATCATGATTAGAGCAGTTTTCAGTTGAGTGTGAAAAGTAATTTCACAATTGCTTTGGTTTTGCATTGCTACGCTTTGTGATTGGCTAAAAAATCTCGCGCCACTTTCTCGACCAATCAGAAGTAAAACCAAAACCAATCGTGACTTGCTCGCACGCGTTTTTTCGCGCTTGGCGCCACCAACATGTAATTGCTTCGAGCTCTGATTGGTTCATTGGATGTTTTACGACTGCTGTGATTGGTCAGAGTAACTACTTTGGTTTTGGTTTTACCACTCAATTGAAAACTGTTCTAAAAGTTAAGACCACCTGTGATCTGGCCTTACTTGGCTTGCGGCATTTTGGGTACTAGAATGCTAGCAGTCCCTCTCTGGATAGTCAGCGAGCGGGCGAGCAAATGCGCTATCGGCGATCCGAGCGGCGAGCGAGCGAAATGTAATGCGAACCGAGGGGGCTCTGGGGAAGAGGCGTTTTCTCTCCCAGTTTCCCCTCGGCTCGTTCGCTCGCTCCAGTCTCACCGAGCTTGTTTTTGCGATTAGCTCGCCCGCGATCGCCCTCTCGATTGACTGAAAAGGGGCAGCTAGCAGTCTACATTTTGGGTAACAGTGGCTGTGTTTTCACGAGGCGTTTTTCTCGCTTAACATTCCTGTAGGTAATTTGTTTACTGACCGCGTTAAGTAGCTTAAAAAATTTATGCGTTTTCACGGACAGAACTTTATTCATTTTTCTTATACCATGCACGATATATTTTCTTTTGTTAAAACAATAGAAAATTAGAACACAAAAGAACGACAATACAATGCCCTTCTTTGTTGTTTAATTGCCGACAAGCTTAAGCGACCTGGTTTGGTGGCTTAAATTTAATGAGAATTCTATTGTAGTTCGCCGACTCGCTTAACTTTAAGCGAGTTGGACAAGCAACTGTTTTCACGAGATTTCCGACTGTCACTCGCTCAGCGACTTGAAAAAATCGCTCGTGAAAACACGGCCAGTCGCTTACGGTTGTGCCTAAATCATACCGTCCAGAAGGACGTCGGACACCTTATTGAGACTTATATAACGTAATGTCGACACTTAGAATTTTATTTTCAATAAATTTTTAAGTGTAAAAGAGAAAATCTAAAATCCCCACTCAGGATTGAACCTGTGAACTCAGCTAGGCTCAGGCTTACATAGCCTACGTACCACTGTACCACCTAGCTTCTCGGGTTGCTTAGTCCTAAATTTAACTATATAAACTGCTGCCCCTAACCTCAACTGAAAGCTAACCAGTTACTCGGTTATATAAGTCTCAATAAGGTGTCCGACGTCCTCGTAGACGGTATGATTTGGGCTTGACCGGGAGGTGCAACTGTATGTATTGAAAAAAGAACCAAATAAAGTTGAACTTATCGCATTCTTGTTGCACAATTTAGGTTTAACAAATACATTATCAACAGCTGAACAGCAAAACAAGAAAAAGCGAGCCAAAAAGCAGCCTTTTACCATCAAGTTTGACAGTGAAGTGGATTTTGAAAGCAGCTTCTCAAAAGGAAAGGTGTGTTTAAATAGGAACGGTTATGAAAGTGGCCGTGCCTTTCTTTGTCATCAAGTACATGTAATTTGAGTGCTTTTAATAAGATCATTCTTGATGAGTGAGCTAAGGGTAGCCTGGATAAGCGGCGGATAAACGCAAAACGCAATTCACGCTTCACGCGCGTTGATGCATCGCGCTCACGAACCGCAAAAGCTTCTGTTCCGCAGGATAGCTGAAGCAGGAGCCGATTACCGTAATATAGGTGAAGTTATATTCTGGCCGGACTCTTCTCCATAGAAAGAAAGAAAGATGTTAAAGGCAAGATATACAGACATTGACGACCAACGGGTGCTCACCATTAGAAGGAGCATTGTCTCGTAGATTTTGCCGTGTTTTGGTCAAAATACACCAAATAGATGACAAAGTATCATTGCTCAAACATAAAATTGCTCTTAGAACACCAAGAAAAAATATCAAGTGATTTCTTCAAGGAAGAACAAAACATAATCAGTTTTTTTGCGATTTTACCACATTTTCCATTTTAAAACTAGGTTGCAATTGACAAAATTTTTATTTTTATTTTTATTTATTTATTTATTTTTTTTTGCTTTTCTATGTGATAACTAAAAATAGGTGACATTGCCCCTTCAACCAAAAAGTCCCGGTAATGTCACTATGACAGCAACTAGTCTAGAACAATTCATCTTCCAGCAATTTTGATTGGAAGTCGTTGACTTTGTTTTGAAATTCTCCTCTTGTCTCCGTCGTGGGAAAAACGCTTACCATTTAAATATTTCTCTCGGCTCCAGTTTCATGTAAATAGAAAGCCACCCTTTTAAGTGTGGATTGTGAAGAAACCCTAACTGAGCAATTATTCAACGGTCATCCCAACTGTTTTTCTTTTTCCTACTATTAAATGGTAAGCAAACCAACTTTCAACTACTAGCATGCGGGGATTTCTACATGTATGGCTCAGAAACAACTGAGATTCCCTCTGCCGATGTACCAAATCAATCTACAGTGTTAACAGTATTTCTGCGTTGTGTTTTGCATGTCAGGCTGCGACAACCTTATCTAAAGCTACTCTTGCAAAGTACACAGCAGACAAGACAACGTTGCCTGAAGATCTTCATTACGATGCTGACAAGCTGTTTAGACTCTTTATCAAACCAAAAATCTTGGTAAGTGGCGCAGTGATAACTTATGTAAAACACAGTCATGCAACTCTGTTCAGTTTGTCACAAATGTGGGAATAAGTACAAAACAAAATCGTAGAAAAACTATGGTTTGAGAAAATCTCGGTTGACTCCAGTTAAGGTAGCTTCTTTCGCAGGCAATTCCGGGGTCTGGGACAAAAGGACAAAATAATAGGTGGGGAGGGGTGGGGATTATTTATCTCCTCCCGCCCCCCACCCTAGTCAGTCGTATTTTTGTCCTCTCTACCACTACCACCCAAAGAGGTGCTGCAGACGAGGCTACTGTCGTCAAGGATTGAATTTTTTCTTTGTAGCACTATTCGCACCAATCGCATGACAAACTGAACGCTGTTTTCTCATATTTAGTAATTATTTGCAGCTGACATTGATTTGCAGTTAAATAAAAAAGTATTGCGAGTTTCATTTTTTGCTGCCTTCACAAACCATATCCTATGTCTACCACTTATCAATGTCCTACTCTTCAGAGTCGTGACTCAGTGCCAGCTTGTAGGTCAATAACTATAGCATTGGCTTTATTTTTGGACATTTGCTCGGTTTATGATAGATATGTGACGCTATCACTGAGTAGACCATTGACGAATTGCTTTTTGCCTTGGTATCAAAGTTTTTTTTAGGGAGGCGGCGTGGTCGAGTGGTTAGGGCGTCGGACTTATAATCCGGAGGTCCCGGGTTCAAGTCCCGCTCTGACCACTTGCTGGAGTTGTTTCACGGCAGACCCGAGTTCAACTCCTTGACCACGCTTGTAAAATAGCCAACTGGTTTGCCTCCTGCCAGTTGGGATTTTTAAAATGTTATGTTCTATTTGAATATTTGTTTCTGTATTTAGTGTCCCCAATTAGTGCTCGCGCGCTAAATACCTTGACACTTAAATAAAGTGATTATTATTATTATTATTATTATTATTATTATTATTATTATTATTATTATTATTATTATTATTATTATAAAGTGGCACACAACCATTCATGAGAAAATTTGCATGTGTATGAAGATTCAATTTTCATATGAAAGATTGTGCACCAAACGAGACCTAAAAAAATCATAAATACCTTTTTACAATTATAGATGTTGAAAAAAAATTACCATTTTCCATAGATACGAAAAACCGCGACGTTATTATTGACGAAAGTTGTTGTTACAAAGTACGACAATACGTGATTACAATTTTCCACAGCTTTTTAAAAATGCGACCAAGTGAAGTCTCTTTATTAACATTTACGATAAACGTGTTCTAAAAATTGCGTCAAGCGTTCGCAAAACGGGACGTTATCACCATATACGTTAGATGTGTTCTAAAAATAAAAAAATATATAATTTACAACAGGTACGACAAACCGCGGCGTTATTGAAATTTACCGTAGTAGAAATTGCGACAACGCGTCAGAAATTACAATTTAAAAAAAATGTGTTTATTACCATTTTGCAATTTACTACTGATAATACAAACTGCCACGTTTTTTATCCATTTACGGTCAGAAATTACTAAACCCCGTTATTGCAATTTACCGCTGATATTGCAAACTGCCACGCTCTTTTTAATTTACCGCAATAGAAATTACGAAAGCACGTTATTGTACTAATTAATGATTGATGTTTTCTTACAAATCGTGACAAGCGTTATTACAATTTACCACTTGTATTACAAACCACGACGTTATTACAATTTACCGTAGGCGTTTTTTTGAGTACCGAAGTGATGACGTCACAAAAACTAAATTTGAGAAATTATGGGATTTGATTAGAGTCATCAGAGCATAACGGTGCCAATATCTCACGGTTAACAATCGTTAACATCTCTCAAACGGACCTTGGACACCTTATGAGGTTTTACACAACGTAGTATTTTTTATCGTTATACCGTACTACTGACGTACACGAGAACAGAACCTCATTTTATTGGGCAGAGAACTGAGAGAACAGAGATCCGGCTAAGCAAAGAGTAGCGTTTTGGGGTTTAGCATTGATCTACAGTGTTTAGGGTTAAGCACTGATTTGAAAACGGTTAGCTTTCATTTATTGTTATGGGTAACTCTATAAATATGTTAAAAATTACATCTCCCGGCAGCTAATCCACGTTGGTATAGTGGATAAGGATATTGGTTATGAAGCTAACGACTCGGGTTCGAGGCATACACTTTACTGATCTTTTTTTCTAATTTTACTCTAAGTGTGAAATAGGTTTTACTTCATGTAACTTAAAGTGAAAAGGAAAGGTCCGTTTGAGAGATGTTAACGAGTGTTAACCCTATCTCACCCCCAAGTTGCAATAAGATGCTGATTTTTGGAAAGCGAGCATTTTTCGTCATGCCCTTTCCAAATAGTGGTGACTAGAATGGATACTCCAAAATCAGGTTGGACACCTTATTGAGACTTATATAACGGAGTAACTGGTTAGCTTTCAGTTGAGGTTAGGGGCAGCAGTTTATATAGTTAAATTTAGGACTAAGCAACCCTAGAAGCTAGGTGGTACAGTGGTACAGTAGGCTATGTAAGCTTAAGCCTCGCTGAGGTCACAGGTTCAATCTTGAGTGGGGATTTTAGATTTTCTTTTTTACACTTAAAAATTTATTGAAAATAAATTCTAAGTGTCCGAGGTGATCCAACCTGATTTTGGAGTTTCCATTTTAGTCACGACCCTTTCCAAATATCTAACCAAATCCCATAATTTCCCAAATTTCAATTTTTGTGACGTCGCACTTCGGTACTCTATTACAAAATTGCGATAGCTCAAGCCCGCACATACTTGCGACAGTGCATACTTTCGGCCATTTTACAAAGAAAAACACATAGGGCCGACTTTACATGCAGTGAACAGAAACTAGTCCGCTTATAAGCCGATTCAGAGCTCGATCAATAAATAAATAATATATTGTATTTATACTGGGCGACTTCAGTAAAACACTAAAACAGTTTAAAATGCTTGCTTAAATAATCGGCCATTTGGACAATATATCGTCTTTGAATGAATTAATGGAGTTTTTACTATAAAATTCGGCCAAAACATTCTACAGACAATGGCGAACTAAACGGTCTCATTTCTCCTAAAGTAGTAGTGTCATCCGTTGGCGCCGAAGTTTTTGCCGCCGGCGCCCACAAAAAGCGGCTAGGCTACCTCGAAAATTAAAATTATAACTTTACTCCGAAATTAATTATTCATCCCAGGACCTCAATTGTTTTATTCCCCTACGCCTTGGTGCCAGGTAATAAATATTAAGCCTATTATCTATCTACTCGAACTTTGCACGTAGATATTTAAATATTAAGCAATCGTAATATCGAAAATGCCCTACACGTTGTCGTTGAGCGATGTTTTGAGATAATTGAACATAGTGTGGCCTTTTTTCTTCAACAGCTGTATTCAACATTGATCAAGCTTTCTATTTATATAGTTTGTCCTAGTTTCCTTGAAAACGGCGCGCATGTGAATTTTTCCCGAAGGACACTGGCCTGTTCTAGTTGTTCAAATAATAGGGAGCGTAGCATAACAAACACGCGAAGGAAAAATATTGCGAGTGTTGATGGTTTCCTTGTTAAACATATGAGGTTGCTTTTAGCTATACTAATTAGCGGCAGAGGTGTTTTAAACTCAGCATGTTTATTTTCCCGCTGCTTCTAACTGGTCGAGCATTAATCGCTTCAACCCTGGTCTGACTTGTTTATTTTAATGAAAAAGACTGAAACATCTGTTTCAGGCTCGGAATTAGCTTTATAAAGGCTGAAGGATCAGTAAACCGGCAATTCTGTGTTCAAGATATCCTTATATTGACAGGTTATTCGGATAGATAGGTGAGCATTGGAAGTCAGGAATGTTTCAGGTTCCAATTTTTTACGATACTTTTGCAGCATCTGCAAGGCTTTCCCATCCTTTCGAAAACTGTCGTCAGTTTCAATATCAAAACTTTTATCTTTCAAGATTAAAGTAACGCTGTGCGGATAGCGTGTAAAAAGCGCCTTCTGAAAACGTTTTACCTACCGCGTTCTTGCAGAAAGCTTGACAATGAAAGAAGGTGAAAGTCTCTATTCATCATACATTGTCATTTGCGTTCTAAACGCTTTGTTATCTTATACCGCCATCATGTTGAACAGTGTTACAATCCACGCCTTGAGAAAAACTTCGTCGCTACCAAAACCTTTAAAAACACTGCTCCTGAGTCTGGCTGTTTCTGATCTTGGTGTTGGTTTACTAGTCCAGCCTATTTACATTGCACTTAAAATCATGGAAATGGAACAAAACAGTGAAAACAATCGGTACTATAGTGCTACGTACAGCGCGTTTCTCACCACGGGAAATTTATTTGCTTTCTCTTCGTTCTTTGGCGTGATCGCGTTGAGTGGAGACAGATTCTTGGCGATTCATCTTCATCTCAGATACCAGGAACTTGTGACCCGCAAGCGAGTTGTTGCTGGAGTAATTTCGATATGGGTGTTTAGTGCAGTTCTTTCGTTTGTGGCGTTATTGGTCGAGCTAAATACTAGTTACGTGATTTTTGCCATTATTATCGCCTCTTTTCTCTTGACTACTATACCACTTAACTACAAGATATATGTAGCCGTGCGACACCACGCAAACCAGATTCATGCCTTGCAAGTACAGCAAGAAGCACAGAATGGTGAAATGGGAAATCAGGCAAGGCTAATAAAATTTGCAGTCGGAACATTCTTCGTATATCTCGCGTTTTTGGTTTGTTATTTGCCAAACACGTGTAGCATAATTGTCTTTGCAATCTCTGGAACAAGCGCCATTTTAAAGGTTTCGCAACTTTACACTGTGACACTGGTGTTTCTTAATTCATCTCTCAATCCACTGATTTACTGCTGGAAGATGAGACACATTCGACACGCTGTCATGAACATACTGAGGAATATATGGCAAAGCCACAACTGAGTCAAGGCGGTTAACTTTAATACCGTGTAGTTCCGAAAGTAAAGACCCTCGTTACTTTTGGGTTTTGCAACCTTTTACTATCGCTGCTTTCGGAGAGTCTTTACTTTCGGAGGGTCGTTACTTTCAGATGGCAAAAATTGTACCATATATGGATAGATTCACCTTTGCAAAATCGAGACATGTGAAAACATTAATAAAGCTTTACTGTTAGACTGTAAAGCGCAGTTAATGGAGCGTGACGCTCTAGGCCCCCGTTGGGTTGTTATTGTTGATACATAACTCGTGTTAAGCAGATGTTCGCAATGTACAAGCCTTTCTTGTCGCCAATGTACAATGGAGTACAATGGTCATTCACCTAGCCCTGTTACATCACTGTCTAGTACATTTATATCATCCGTTCTGTATGGCTAGTACTATAAATACTCCCATTCATGTCTATTTGAGCGCTACATGAATTCATTACTTACTGTGGTATTCAATTCTCCATTGGCCGAGGTCAAGACAGATGTCTGGCTATAAAAGC
Organism: Cladopsammia gracilis; assembly: GCA_022457155.1. Classification (NCBI taxonomy): domain Eukaryota; kingdom Metazoa; phylum Cnidaria; class Anthozoa; order Scleractinia; family Dendrophylliidae; genus Cladopsammia; species Cladopsammia gracilis. The sequence goes on along the minus strand of JAJGOT010000132.1, from coordinate 180,048 downwards.
TCTAGTTCGAGTCCAAAGTCTCACTCATTAGCTGTAGTGCGTTCTGAAAGGTTTTCCTTCAGTGTTTTTAAATTGTAATTTATATTTAAATAGGTAATTATCAGACTCTTCTAACAGATACTTCTGTCCTTTGCAGTCTTAACCACTCTATCTATTATTTAAGTTATAATAGACATCTGTAAAGGGTTCTTTGGCTAGTCCTCTTAGATTGTGATTATGAGCCGTGTGTGTGAATTGTTAGGAGCGCTTCTGCGATCTTTCTGCAGGTGTCCGCTTTTGTTTTTTACAGGGTCGTGTTGTTTTTCGGAACGTTACAGGAAGATACAATAGACTAAGTGCCGGAAGTCCGAAGTGTAGCTCGTCAAATCTTCCTTAAAAATAAAACAGTGATGTAGCATAGCTAAATACCATTTGTTTTTTCTTAATGCTAATCATAGGCATATTCTAGCGAGTAGAAAGGTAGAGCGCCAATTAATGGTAAGAAAACATTTTTCTTGTCGAACTTAATGACATTAAGGCGAAAAGGCTTTTTAACGTTCAAGTCTTTAACATCTCCTCAGAACGGCAGGTCTTTTGTTCTTGCTATTAATACCTCTTTGCCGGAGCGCTACTTAGCTCTGTTTGAGCTTTAAAAATGTTTGCGCTTAATGGAACTTCCCAAAAGCTTTTTAAGTAAAGGTTTTAAGCAATACTTTCTCGCTCCCTAACTGGTCGAGCATTAATAATTGTTGCAATCCTGGGCTTCCATATTTATTTTAAAGGATACGATCAAAAGATCTGTTTCGTGTACACAGAATTATCTTTAGAAAGGCGATCAGTTTCATGAAGCGCTTGTTGGCAAATGCTGCGAATCTGAGAAATTTGCAGTCGGAACATTTATCGTGTATCTTGCGTTAGTACTATAATGAAATGAATGTAGATATCAGTTACTGTACAATCCTCAAGTACCAGTAAAAAACACTTTTAGCAATGTAAAAAAAAAAGTTACTTCTAAAGAGTAATCTTCAATCAATCATGTAATAAATGCGTAATCTGTGAAAGATAACCTTAAGTATGGAGTACTTTCCTGTTATGCCGCATGGTTATTTAAGGACCAAAACGCCAGTTTTTGTAAAGATCATTGCACGTCGCGGCCGGCGAGGGCTCGTTCATCTTTATCAGAAAATACATACACATTGAAACTGCCGTTTTATTCCTTTTTTTTTGGAAATCCCCAAGGAATGAAAATGCAACCGCGCGAAATTATAACTTGGCACATTCATTACATTTATCGTTAAATTACATTTGATGTTGAAATGAACTACATTCACAGTTGGTGGTGCATTTAGCGGTGATACAGCAGCAACAAGTCGCAAAATAGCCGAGCTTTGTCATGAAACGTGTCATCTTGTAATCCATTTAAATTTTTGCCGGTGTTAGCCATTCGTTTTTTCCTGTGTGTCCATGTAATTTGTACCAAGATTCCAGAAGTAAGTTCTCTAAATACATCTACAGTGGCTGTGTTTTCACGAGGCGGTTTTTCTCGCTTAACATTCCTGTAGGTGATTTGTTTACTGACCGCGTTAAGCAGCTTAAAAAATTTATGCGTTTACACGGACAGAACTTTATTCATTTTTCTTATGCCATGCGCGATATATTTTCTTTTGTTTAAACAATAGAAAATTAGAACACAAAAGAACGACAATACAATGCCCTTCTTTGTTGTTTGAACGCTGGCGAAATGTGATTGGCCGAAAATAATTGCCGACAAGCTTAAGCGACCTGGTTTGGTGGCTTAAATTTAATGAGAATTCTATTGTAGTTCGCCGACTCGCTTAACTTTAAGCGAGTTGGACAAGCAACTGTTTTCACGAGATTTCCGACTGTCGCTCGCTCAGCGACTTGAAAAATCGCTCGTGAAAACACGGCCAGTGAAATAAACCACGTCGACGCCTCGCTGTCGTGGCTTCGCCGCTGATATCACTAAAAAATAATACTGAACCTCTGTCACCCAGATTACATGATCTAATATAATTTTCTGTTCCCATTGCTTTCCCACTTTAAGCTCACCACGCGTTTTTTTTTTATTTATTCTTAATTTTTTAGGTCAAGCGACAAGTTCAAGCGCAAACAGAGCTAAGAGATGACGGTAAGTTCTCAAACGTGTAGCTTAATCCAAGGGCCTTTTTCTCGAAAATTGTGATGCACTTTTAGTTAGCTCGCAAACAAGCCCGTCTTGTTTCGTCAACTTAGAATTTTATGGATTAGCTTTAAAAACCAACAAAGTTTTAATCTTTAATGTAAACATTGCGTGCGCAACAACATGCCTGCTTTTTACCAATAGAGCGTATGCACATGACGTCACGGCGGCCATATTGGTGTACCAAAACAATAGAACGGCGGCCATGTTGGTGTACCAAAACAATCCTGTGGGATTTGAACGCTTTTCTTATGTTAACACTTTCTTTTGTTCCAATAAATTTGCATAGCTGCTTGCCACGTGAGTGCATACGCTCTATTATCAGGAGCAAACCGATTGTTGCTGGGGGTGGCGAAAGCACGAAAATGATGATTTTTAACTCATTTATTCCTGTCAATTATTACTTACAATTTTCGCACCGAAATTGCTTGAAGGTGAATAGCACTTGCTTTCTCGAGTTTCAGTAGCCAATAAGAGCGCGCCAACAACGCTATCCACTGTTTTAGTATATACTAATTAAAATTAGTCGGACATTTTAGGATTTTGGTTGAACAAAGTAAGATGAATGGCTGTTATTTTCAGTAGTGCCTGCCTGATGCAAGTGAATTATTTGTTTTATTCACAGGCACAGCATGGTACAACTACGACAATGCTAACGACTGTGCTAATTACTGTCCAGATCTCCAAGTAAGTTCTCAGTGATAGACCGTCGCCTGGTAACGAGATTGCCTGGGAACGCACTCCTTGCGTGATTTGGTGTGACATTACAAGACTGCAAAACAGTCGTTTTCTCTTAAAATTCACGTTGGGAGGCGCGAATCGCCCAAAGCATAAACACGCAAGTCTCAAGCGTGGATTTTCACGCGCGAGATCTTTCATTCGAAGACCACGCGCGTTCGTACGAGTACCAACTCGGACTGATTTGCAGTCAACCGTGCAGCAAGGATACGCATAACATTTGACGCAAACATCCCTGGATGAAGCATGGTGTCTTTCCACCCGCAAAGATAACGAATAATTATGTGGCTCGCAGGAAATATCCGTACTCCCCCATGGAAGGTCAATGGAAATTCCGAGGGGAGGGGGGAGGGGGGTATCATAGGTCAAAGTTTTTTAAAGATGGTATGAAGCTTAACTGGAATATCCAAAGGGGGAGGAGGGGGGGGGGTTAAACCAAAAAGCCTCCCGTGGGTGAGGTATGGATATTTTCTGGAAGAACACATTCCTACAGTGTGACTGTTGTGCAATTCTCTCCTGTTCCCCCTTTAGCTGCAGAAAAGCCAATCCAATTCTTTTGTTTTGACAGGACGGTGATGACGACGATGATGATGTGTTTACTGGTGACGGTGGAGGTGACGTACCTGGCGGGGATTTCACTCAAGCGGGATTTCCCTTGTCTCAGGATATTACGTTTGGAGACTCTTCGTCGCAGGCCCTCAGTTTCACGAACGAGAGCGTGGTGGATCAGACGCTGTTTGCTGGGGATGGCCTGGTTGCCCAGCCTAACAAGGTGCGTGCGTCTAGCCCCAGAGGTGTTGGGTGCTGGATGCATTTTTGTTTTTGTTTTTTAGGGGGTGGGGGAAGTCGGAAGTAGGATTTGTGATCCTAGAGTAGACGACATCTAGAGCGAATAATACACGGTTCAACAACGGTTTAACATTTGCTGTCGTCGTTCAACAAGTTGCAACTTGTTGAACAAATAGAGCCTGTCTCTGTTTTCGTTCAACAAGTTGAATAGCCTATTTCAACATGGTATAATAGTATACCCTGGTCAACATTTGTTGAACAGTAGTCGCAACATCTATTGATCTACTTTAATGTTGAACCGTCTGTCACAAGCTTGACACAAGAGCTTTTGTTGCGTTTTAGTGATTTCTCTAATTGGTTTGTTCTTTCAGGTTCAGAAAATCGATATTGGCTATGCTAAAACCGCGAAAAAGATGGACGTAAAAAGACTAAAGAGCGCCATGTGGGGACTTCTTACTGATAATGACCAGGGAAACAAGGTCTGTTGGGGATTTCTTCTCTTAACTCCAACTTTGTTCTTCGGGATGTGAACCCCTTTCGCTGTTAGAGACAACCTTGAAGCATGTACCTTACTGACTGTAGACTGGGACGTTATCTTTCCTTATAAGGGAAAGAGAACACGCAAAATATCCGAGCGTATTACACATTAGATTGCCGTATTACACCTTAGCATCCCGGTTTCAAGACACAAGCTATTCTAACTAAAAGCATTTCAGTTGAATAACAAATCCCTTATTCGATGGTTGAACAGATAATACGTGCGGACATTTTACTCATTGCTCGCATTTTTCTCTCGGGGCTAGAGAAAATTACTACGCGACTCGTAAAATATCCGCGTGTATTATCTTTTAATCCATCGAATAAGGTGTATATCCAGTGAATAACACGATTGGTTTTGTTAATGCTTATCCACTGGATAGAGATTTATCTGGTGGATAGCGCTATCCACCTTTTGAACAAACTGGGCTAGGGCTACAAACTTTGAAACACCAGAACAAATAGACCCCCTCCCACAAATACAACAGAAATCTAATAAGACTGTTCTTAAATTAACACATTTATTATAAGCCTCACTGGGTAAAAAAGTTTATTTTCTCGTATTCTCTCAGACCGGTTTTGACACGCTGTAAGAGAAACGTATCCGCTGGTAGACGTTTGAGGTTCTGTAACTGGCTTTTCGGGCATAAAAAAGTCAAAAAGGGCAAGGATTTGAGAACATCAAAAAAAAATTCTTACGAGCCTAAGTTAGGCTCCTTAAAATGTTTCTTTGATAACTGCTTTGACCCGGGTGTATCTCTCCCTTGGGAATGTTCCCTCGCCCAGGAGATTTAACCCTTTCACTCCCAGAGGCAATTATGGAGACATGTAGTGTAGTTCTAACTTTTGAGTCTGTTGACGAAATCCAATGGTGTGACCATTCAAATGAAAACTCTTCGGCAGTACTTTTGCATGTTACCATGTGTTTTACAATATTTTACAAAATTAAATTTGGGACTTTTCTTGAATTTTGTTTTTTGGCACTCTTGTGAGTTAAAGAGTTAAAATTGACCACCACTGAAGCCCTTTCACAGATTAGGTACGGGCATATACAAGGTTCCATTTTTGCTGAGCTACTTGTTGATTTTACTTGTAGGAAAATGTCCCTATTGACCAGCAAAGAAACGAAAAGGAGGACAACACTGTGTCGCAAATGCACTCGTTCAAAGAACTGTACAATAAATTGCCTGGAAAACTCTCCAAGAACATGTCCAAGAACCTGTCAGTATCCATCGCTTTTGTCTGCATCTTACATCTGGCAAACGAGAAGGTAAAGCTTGTCTCTTGTTTGTATTCAGTGCAAGGTTAAGGGCCAATCCAAGTCGGGTATCTCTGGTAATCAAAGCAAACAGCGACCAAGAGTTTTGCAAGGTTCTCCCTCATATTTCAGCAGTTGCTAATTTTTTTGATGGAAGCGCATGATAATTGGCCTTCAAACGAGAACGAGTTGCAACCTCGTGTGGTCTTGTTCCCGTTCGATCCCGAGTCTAGACTCCCAGATTAGTGGGTACCCTGTGTCCTGCTATAAGAATGGAGACTGAAATAAAGTTATCATCATTTTCATCATCATCATCCTGGTGAAATAATACACGCTTGTTGATAAAACCTGGGAGATCCAGGGAAGCAAGGATACTCGCGAGTGAGCCTCGCGCGCTTAGTCTCAATGCAGACCCTTCGTGTTAACACCGCGCGCGTTTGTCCGACGAAACAACTCACGCAAAATTACCGACTGTGTTGCAGCCTAGTGCTATTCTATCATGTTAGACCATTATTTTGATGTTTGACCACGCCTTTACTCTTCCGTCAGTTCATTCATACCGTAAAGCTCCGAAAGAAACGACCCCCCGAAAGTAGCGACCATTCAAAAATAGCGATACAATTTACGGTTGTTGTATTTCACGGTAACACTCGTAACGCATTCTTGTCTATTCTTTTTCTTCCCTAGTGCCTCAGAATGACTGCTGATCCAGGAATGGCGGATTTTTCCATTTCTCAGAGCATATAACTTTCATCCTAAGCAATGGTCATCATAATCTTAACTTCCGAGTTCCCATAAATAACAAACTCAAGCAGCCTCGTGAAAAAATGTTATGAAGGCGAAGTCTTATTTTTTAAAACTGAAGCTAATGAATTAGACAAGGGAAAACTAGTGTCAATTTTGGAGACGAGCTGTCCCCTTTAAAATCTTAACCCACATCATTAGTTATCTATAATTAGTTTTAGAATAAATATCTAGAAGCTTCTAGAATATTGAAATATTCTTATATGCGAATATATCTTATGTTTTATAGTTTTAACTCGCTAAAAAGGTACAACTTTTTAGTTACATAAATCAGAATAAAGTTTCTATGAAAATTACATTCTTTTCCTCAACATGCCTTATATTTGGACATTGCATGCATTATCTCATTTTGGAGTAAATGCTTTTTGTAGGTTTTGCACTTAGTAATCAAAAAATGTCATTTTCTACTTCACTACCAACTATTTATTATTTTAAGCCAATTTCATACATTAGTCCTGTGACAAAAGTCTCCGAATAAAACGAAATTCTTGCAGGGTGTGTCATAATACGAAAAGTTGACGAGTTTTTAGTTAGTCACAATTTGCCGCTTTTTAAGACGAGGTCTAAATTTAGGTCATTGGTTGTTTCTTTGTTCGAAAATAGTTAAAAGTTGGCCAGGAGTGAGACCTCGTTTTAAAAATCAAACCACTGTCTTTATATCCGTTACCAATGACACGCGGCCTACTCCACTTTATTCAAGGCGGAGAAAGTCGAGTATTTTGGCAACAGAGCCAAGAGATCGACAATGCGACTTACCAAGAGAAGGTGAAACTTGAACTAAACATCTGTTTTTTAGATACAATCGCTACAATTATTAACAGCAATAAAAACACAAACGTTGGATGTGTTTTAACTTCAGGCTTGATTTACTCAGAGCGAACATGTAATAAAGGCTAAGGACGGCTACAACGAATTGATGTGTTGCACAAAAATAAATGTACTCACATTCAATCAGTTTTGGACACCATGCATCTCGGGGATACTCCTCAATTACAAGACAAAATTCATAATAATTGTGTCCTGTTGTCATTTACTTAAAGTCATAATTACTACAGTTCGAGATAAGGGTTGTTAATTTAGACTACGGGAAGTCACACTTTGTTCGAGATAAACGGGGATTCGAGTTAACCGAGTTCGAGATAGGGAGTAGAATGACTGAAAAACAGTAAGCACAACCAAGGGGAACGGGGTTTAGTTCGAGATAGCGGGAGATTCGAGATAACCGGTGTTGGAGATAGCGAGAGTCTACTGTATTACAATTTTCCACAGCGTTTTAAAAATGCGATCTAGTGAAGTCACTTTATTACTATTTACGATCAGTGTGCTCCAAAAATAGCGTCAAGCGCTCACAAAACGGGACGCTAACACGATATACGATGGACTGTTCTAAAACAAAAAAACAAATTCATACAATTTACAACAGGTATGACAAACCGCGGCATTATTGAAATTTATCGCAGCAGAAATTACGACAATGCATCAGCAATTACAATTAACGACAAGCGTTATTGCAATTCACCAATGATATTACAAACTTGACACCTTATTTCAATTAACCGTAGTAGAAATTGCTAAAGCGCGTTATTGTACTAATTATTGATAGATGTTTTATTACAAACGCGACAAACTTGTATTTCAAACCGTGGCGTTATTACAATTTACTGTAGGTGTATTATTACAAAATTTGGATTACTCAAGAAAGTACCATGTACATACTTACGAGAGAACATACTTTCCATTTTACATAGAAAAACGCGTAGGGCCGACTTTACATGCAGTGAAAACAGACTAGAAGTGTTGACGTCAATAAATAAATAATATTTATACAGGGTGACTCCAGTGTAAAACACTTATCAAATACTTAATCTAAATTGAGATTCAAAATAATCGGTATTTTGGACAATATATCGTCTTTTAAGAATGAATGGAGGTTTTACTATAAAATTCGGCCTAAACAAAACTAAACGGTTTCAGTCGGGAAATTGCGAGTATTTTAATCATTTGTCCTAGAGTAGTAGTGTCATCCGCTTTACCATGTGGGCGCCGGCGCTCACTAAAAGCGGCTAGGCCAAAGAACCTCAATGTTTCCCGTACGCCTTGGAGCCAAGTAATGAATAGGTCTATTATCTAGCTACTCAAACTTTACACACAGATATCTAAATAACCAATTTAAATATCGAAAACGCCTCCCACTTTCTCGTTTAGCGATGTTTTGAGATAATTGAACACTGTGACTTTTTTCTTCAACAGCTGAATTTAACATTCATCAAGCATTCTATTTATATATATTAATTTGTCATAGTTTCCTTGAAAACGGCGCGCGTGTGAATTTTTTTCTGAATGACAGTGGCCTGTTCCAGTCGTTCAGATAATAGGGAGCGTAACATAACAAACACGCAAAAGTAAAATATTACGAGTGTTGATGGAGGGGGATCATAAACTTCCTACCGAGTAGAAAATTAGCTTCAATCAGTCCTGAGAAAGCCGTTTTTATTGTTAAACGTATGAGGTTGTTTTTAGCTAAATTAGCGGCTTATGTCCTTTAAACTCAGCATGCTTATTAGTATATTCTTCTAAATTAACTTGCTGTGTTTTTTAACAAGAATTTCCTAACTGGTCGAGCATTAATCGCTTTAACTCTGGCCTGACTTGTTTATTTCAATGAAAAAGACTGACACATCTGTTTTAGGTTTGGAATCAGCTTTACAAAGGCTGAAGGATCAGTAAACAGGCAATTACGTGTTCAAGATACGCTTATACATGTATTGACAGGGCCCGGATAGATCAGGGAACAGTAGAGGTCAGGAATGTTTCAGGTTCCAATTTTTTCCCATACTTTTGCAACATCTGGGAGGCTTTCCCATCCTTTCGAAAACTATCGTTAATTTCAATATCCAAATTTTCATCTTTCAAGATCAAAGTAACCCTGCGCAGATAGCGTGTAAAAAGCGCCTACTGAAAACGTTTTACCTTCAGCCGCGTTCTTACAGAAAACTTGACAATGAAAGAAGGTGAAAGTCTCTATTCATCATACATTGTCATTTGCGTTCTCAAACGCAAATGACACTTTGTTATCTTCTACCGCCATCATGCTGAACAGTGTCACAATCCACGCCTTGAGAAGAACTTCGTCGCTACCAAGACCTTTAAAACTACTGCTCCTTAGTTTGGCTGTTTCTGATCTTGGTGTTGGTTTAATCGTCCAACCTTTGTACATTGCAGTTACTGTCATGAAAACGGAACAAAACACTGAAAACAGTCAGTACCACGTACAGCGTGTTTCTCGCCACGATCAATGTATTTGGCTCTGCTTCGTTTTTTGGTATGATGGCTATTCATCTTCATCTCAGATACCAGGAACTTCTGACTCACAAGCGTGTTGTTGCAGTTGTAATTTCAATGTGGGTTTTCAGCACATTTTTTTCGTTTGTGAGGTTATTGATCGAGCGAAATATTAGTTACTTGATTTTTGCCATTATCGTTGTCTCCTTTCTCTTAACTACTATACCACTTAACTACAAGATATATGTAGCCGTGCGACACCACGCAAACCAGATTCAAGCGCTGCAAGTACAGCAAGAAGCACAGAATGGCGAATTTGAAAATACTGCAAGTCTGAGAAAATTTGCAGTAGGAACATTCGTCGTATATGTCGCGTTTTTGGTTTGTTATTTGCCAATCACTTGTACTTTAATTGCCTTTCCAATCTCCGGAGCAAGTGTCACTTTCACACATGCAACGCTATACTTTGACACTGGTGTATCTCTCAATCCACTGATTTACTGTTGGAGACTGAGTCACATTCGACACGCTGTCATGAACATACTTCGGAATATTTGGCGAAGCCACAACTTGGATGAGATACAACCCGCTAACTGAGTTTATTGTTTTGGCCTTTTCTTTTTACAATTTGCGCAAAAAGCGTTGTCAGTGTTCAAAAAACTTTAACTATTAATAGAAAGAAAGCAAAACAACAGACACATTTAAATTTATTCAACCTGAACAGTCCACCGGACAGCAGGTGAAGAGGAGTTTCTAAATTGTGGCGCGAATCTCTTTTTGTAATAATACTCTTGTCCATAATATGCGCTTAACATTTAAAAAACGAACGAGAACAGTCCCCCTTTTCGCGGTGATAATTTCATCGGTGAGACCATGCACGAGGAATGTGCATGGAGGTGCGAATGTGAGCAGTGAGGTTCAGGACTGGTTTAAGATCCGATCGTGAAACATCTGAGTTTTTGAATTTGTCATCCGTTCCAAAGAAAAATAAAAATAGCGAAACATTCTGACGCTGTTTTGTTAGTTAATGTCTTGAGATAAGCACAGTGTGGCTTAGCGTTTCACGGCTTAGCGTCTCCGGGCGCTTCCTATAATTTTGTCGAATTCTTCATCAGTTATCATACTTTCTATTGACATGAAGTTATCTTAGTTAACTTGAAAACGGCGCGCGTGCGAATTTTTCCCCAAAGAACTTTCGCGAAGTAGAAAATTAGAGCTCCATTTTGTCCTTAGAAAGCATCTTTCATGAATTAACATATAGCGCTTTTTTGCCTAATTGTTGGTGAAGGTGGCCTTAGGAATGGAGATATTTGTGCAAGCATGCGAACAGTTGTTTTACTAAGCCATGTACTACTTTTTTATTCGAAGACATTTCTGAATAAAACCAGAAACGGATTGCAAGTGACGTAATGTCGCGCGTAAGCATTGTAATAAAATGAGTTTACAAGGGTTACTGTACATTCCTCAAGTACTGTTAGAAAACACTCTACGGTTGGTAGAATATCATTCTATGGGTTTTCTTCAAGTTTTACGAAATGTAATACCAGTAAATAATATATAAATTTGAAAAGGTTTGAACCCTTTCACTTGTACAGTTGCATGATTATTGTATGTAAATAAATATGATTTTAACCTTCGCTTCTGTGCGTTAAATTATTAAAGTGTGATCCGCATACTGAACCCTTTCTTTTAACCCCCATAAAGTACCATCTTTCAAAATATAACGCCACAGTAATAGTTACAAAATATATCACGGGCGTTCTTACAAGTGATTATTGATAGGAGGTATTTGATAGGGGGAGGCACTTGTACAGTTGCATGATTATTGTATGTAAATAAATATGATATTTCAACTCCACTACACAGCAGACATTATACGCTCCAATAGGTTTATTTTGATGTATTTCGGCCGGACACCAACGGCAATTACAAACATATTTACAATAATGTGAGTACAACAATACAATATAACGATGTAGTCAAAATCCATAAATTGAAAATAATACAATGCTAATGACAAACTAGAGCTGAGCAACCACTCACATACGAACTGCGGTTAAACGGAGGCCAGAAAAAACCTGTCACCCAAAAAACCCCTTTGGGGAAAAAATATGTGGCAGGAAATCTGGGTAGGATCCATGGCTCAAACTCTATAGCCCATCCTACGAGGCCCTATATAGTACTACACAATAAGTAGAAAATGCACTGAAGCTCTCACACAGTAAGAAAAATAAATAAATATACAAATTTTGAAAACAACTGACGCCGAATGGTGCAGGCCTAGAATGACTAACCACGTGCGATACTTCGTTTATAACGAAGTATGCTACCCACAATGCACTACAACAATAGTGCCCAGTCCCTGCTGTTCCCGTGCCGTAGAAATATCAATTTCTGTCTAATTCGTTGACTACGTTACTCAAACGCCAGAAATTACATATTTCAACTCCACTGCACAGCAGACATTATACGCTCCAATAGGTTTATTTTGATGTATTTCGGCCGGACACCAACGGCAATTACAAACAACCTAGAAGACAAAGAAAGGGCTTGACGAATCAGACTAAATTATTTTCATTAGCAGAAAATAAGTACACACTAGAGCCCCAACGATTTCGAAACGGAAAGCCTAACCGATATATCATCCTTAACATAGCCGTTTTTGGCTGAAACCGATTTCCAGCGACCGTGCCTCTGAAAAGCTCTCTCTTTGACATCACTGTTCGCAGCTTTTGATGCTCCCCCCGACCTGAAAGAGTGAGTACCATAAACGGTAGGATCCGGAACGAAGTTACCCAAAGTCTTACGAAGATGATCTCTAAAAGTACTGTAACAAATTGGTTTGTCCTTAGCAACGAGCTTGTGTGATGCCTTAGTTTTAACGAGCTGTCTGAATATAAGCTCGCTGGAGGATGGACTAATATTCATTCTCGACAAGTACTCGTTGAGAATCTTAACCGGGCAAGCCGAGCCCTCGGCTTCCGAGATCAAAACCTCATTACCTTCTCTGAGCTGGTCATTTTTGCTTTTGTCAGTTTTAATTTTCATGAAACCTTCGTGAAAAGATATTTGATTTCTTCTGATTCTGCTAACATCGTCAAATCTGAAGAAACCAGTAAAACACAACAGAAATAGACAAACATTCCTAAGCACTAGGCCATCAGATAAATCTGATCCGTCCACAATGCCTTTTAGAACTTCTAACGGCAAAGGTTCCTTTCTGTTTGCCCTTTCTGTACCTAGGATTCTTTTGGCCCCCTCTCTAACCCTGACCACTAAAGAGTTATCCGTTGGGGATTTTAAACCTGAAGATTCATGTGCCCATTTTATAGCATAAAAAGCGGCATCAACCGAACTGTGAGAATTGGTACTTTCAATTAGAAATTGTAAATAAATTGCGACTGGCAGAGGATCAGCTGGGAAATAATCAAATTCTCCCCGACTCAATGCAAAGTCTTTCCATCTGTTGAACGCACGCATATAAAGGTTCACTGTCCCAGGAGCTCTTGACAGTAGAACTGTGGTCTGTAATCTGCTTGTTAGCTCCCTCAACTCAGGGTTCTTAAAACTTGCTTCTTTCCAGATCCCCTGTTGGAAGACATCTAAAAGAAAACAGAGAAAAGAGAAACTGTAAAAAAGCGTAAGAAAAAAGCCGCCTTACACCGCCAAATGAAAGAACTAAATATTAAACACCACAAAAATCACGCAGTATAGACAATTCAGGACATTCTTTATTGACACAGCTCAAAACTTAAAATGAATACAAATGCAAAACTCGTGAGCACAAGAATGCGATTAAGTTGCAGCTGTTGAAATCACAATTGAATTGAAATTACAAGACCAAAACAATCGTCACTGACTTATGACATAACAGTATAGCTCTCAGTCGTGAAAAACCGGGATGACCATAGATCCCGCCTATAAATTAAAGTTCTCAAGGGCAGTACATTTGCCTACAGGCCAAACTTGGCCTGAACACTGTCAGAACATTTGAAGCAGCTTCCGCTTTCTTTTGTACAGAAGCCCGACAATCGTACCCTACCAGGGACATGGAAATTAACACGTAAAGCGACAACTCTGAAGGACAAATTTTTTGTCCCAAATAAACGGTTTTTAGCTTTTCCTCTCACAAATAAACGATCAGACTGTGGGAGCAATATCCAATCTTGGACAAACGAGCTCCAGTGAACACCATCAGTGCACAAATGGATCCAGAAATAGGATGATTTCCACATTGGTACCACAAGCGTACCCGCTGCTTTACAAGCTCTCAGATGAGCAATAACTTTGTCAACTAAACAAACTGGCGGCACCAGCCAATTGTTATCAAACCCCCAATCTTGGGTAAAGGCGTCTACTGCCTCAGCGCCAGGCTGATAGAACCTAGTTGATCTGCATTTCACGCGCCTTTCGGAATGTGTATTCAAACTATCGCCTCACTTCCGCGGAGCGGGAAAAAAGGTGTCATTTAATATATTCATAAATATATAAAACATGCAACTCAAGTAACGCAAAATTATAATTTAACGAAGCCGCGATGTACATTTCGACGAAAGTTACAGAAGTTAAGACCGCAACTCAACGGACTAAAGACACGGAAAAGGAAACACAAAATGTAAGTGTGTTTAATCACTGCGTGGCCGAAATGTATAGAGAAATTTATAGTAATTTGTAAACGTTTCTATTTTTCAGTTGACTACATCTTCAATAGTGCAAATAAACAGTCTAGTGTTAAAGTCCGGGCTGGTCTTCCCTTATTGCCGTTTCGATCGCTAACGGCGCATCACTAGTATTAAAACGAGCAAGTTTAGCGTTATAGTTACATGCGAATCTGTCAACTGAATGCGGTCCCCATGTAAAATCTAACATTGCAAAAACTTCGTCGTTTAATGAATAATCGTCGAAATCTACTATTCTGCTCAAAAAATCAGCATTTACATTGGTATTTCTAGGGATCCATTTCATCTCCACGGAAATCTTAAGAGACAGACACGTGGTAAATATAGACAACGCTAAAGTCTGCAAATCTTTGACTTTACTGCCCTGGTTAACTATGGTGACAACATTAGCATTATCAGTGAACCAAGCGACCTGCTGTCCGTACAATTCGTTAGCGAAACCTTCCAAAGCTAACTGAACAGCTTTCAGTTCCCTCCAAGTAGAACTCTTAGCACTTTCCTCCGGAGACCAATTCTGTTGAAAAATCTTACCCTCACTCTGTACGAAGGAGCCACATGCGCTATCGGACGCATCAGAATAGACTATCTTAGTAGGTTTGGTCTCCGTAACCCAAGCTGGACGGCCGTTAAGACATTGGGCATTGTGCTTCCAGAACAGAATCTCCTGCATTGCTAGGTCCGTTAGTTTAACTTTGGAATACCATGACACTTTACTATTCAGGACCTCGTACAATGACCTAGTCATAATACGCGTTACATTCCCCACGCAAACTGCTAATGAAATGATCAAACCTATTAACGAAGCTAATACTTTAGCATTAACCTCACGGGACCTACACTGAACCATAGAATCGATGAGATTCTTAAGTTTTGTAATCCTCTGGATAGTTGCTGAAACGGTGCCATGCTTTGTATCTAATACAACACCTAGCCAGGTAATAACCTGAGAGGGTTCCCATTGGGACTTCTCTTCGTTAATCAAGAAACCAAATCTAAACAAATCACTATGAACTTTCAAACTGTTGATTTTAGCCGTGATATTGTTCGCGCCTCCGCCCAATCCATCATCAAGAAAAACAACAATAGGGATCCCATTACACCTCCATTCTTTCACTAAGGGTTTGAACAATTTAGTAAATAAATAAGGGGCGGATGATAACCCGAAAGGCAAAACTGTAAATTGAAAATATTGCATTATACCGTCTCCAAAGTCCCATGCAAAGGTCAGAAACTTCCTATGATCTGGGAATATTTCGACATGGTGGTACGCCGATTTAAGATCAAATTTAAATAAGGAAAACCCCTGTGCCATAACTTTCAGAGCTACTTTTAAATCCTCACATTTAAATTTCTGTTTGAAAACATACATGTTGATGTGCCTCAAATCTAAAATTAACTTCTTCTTTCCGGACGATTGTACCGATACAGACAAGGGATTAACTATCTCAGGAACAAAATTAAGCGATTCCACACATTTATTATCCAGGAGTTCTTTAATTGCATCCGATACAAAAACCTTCTCCTGAATAGCGGATGAATTATTAGCAATAATCTTAGAAGGGGGAAGAGAAACAAAGGGAATTTTGTAACCTTCACGAATAACGGACAAAATAAATCCAGGGGCACCGATTTTCTCCCATTCGGAAACATGTTTGGATAATCTACCTCTAACATAAAGTATTGATTTCATTTGAGAATCAAATTCATAAGGTTCAGATGAACCGATTTTCAGCAAGCATGAATCTATACATTCATCCGGGAAATTTTCTGAATTCGCATAATCTAAAGAATAATCAGAGAACAAGAAATTGTCTACACCTTGCTGTGCCTGCTCCTCCGCTAGTTATCTGGTACTCCCGGCTCCTCGCAACGCCGTCGGGCATTGGGCCCTCCAGTGACCTGGCTTACCGCAATGATAGCAAAATCCCGGCTTCAATTTGGTCTTGTAACGCGAGTCCAATGTCGGTATCTGCCTCGCAACCGGAATACGCTCGTTGAACTGCTTTGAATTAAATTCGCCAATGGCTAGATCTTTTCTGGTAGCTGCTCCAACAGCCGTTTTGGTGGCTCTGGCTGATGTTTGCTTCACATGGGCCTTGGCTCTCGCCTCCGCCTTGTACATCTTTTTCTCGTCTTCCGAATCGTCTGCAATCTCGTTCTTCTTATATTCATGAACAGTGGCCCACCCGAATTCTGATTTATCGGCAAGAAGAATGTGCTTTTGTCTTTCTCTAAGCAAAGTCTCACCTTTCTCAAGGGATTCTTTAACTTTCTGCATACCGTCAGATTGGACGGACGATTTTGCCTCATCTATGACATCCTGCATCTTAGCGTTAAAGCGGAATTGGTCCTCATTTGCTTTTTTCTTGAAACGACGAGGTTCGTCAAGCTTGAGTTTCTTAATTTCCCTGATTTGTGAGTCCGCAGATTCTGTTTGCGACCTCTTAAGATCGGCCAACGATTCTTTTAGCATCTCCTTCATTGAGTCTTGCAGGGACTGGTTGTTCTTTTGGACTGACCGTTGAACTATTTTAGCGACGTCGTCCACGCTGAGAGTCGTCATGTCTAATCGCGACGAAGGTGAATTTTGAAAACAACTGACGCCGAATGGTGCAGGCCTAGAATGACTAACCACGTGCGATACTTCGTTTATAACGAAGTATGCTACCCACAATGCACTACAACAATAGTGCCCAGTCCCTGCTGTTCCCGTGCCGTAGAAATATCAATTTCTGTCTAATTCGTTGACTACGTTACTCAAACGCCAGAAATTACATTTTAACCTTCGCTTCTGTGCGTTAAATCATTAAAGTGTGATCCATACTGAACCCTTTTAACTCCCATAAAGTAACATCTTTCAAAATATAACGCCACAGTAATAGTTACAAAATATATCGCGGGCGTTCTTACAAGTGATTATTGATAGGAGGTATTTGATAGGGGGAGGGAGGTGTAATCAATTCCAATTGACGGCAAATTTCACAACAGAAAAGAATGTCTGTTTTGATATGAAGAAATATTTCCAGGTCAATAATTAAGTTCAGTTCGTGCAGTACAGCATTTTTCAGTGAATCAAACACTAAAGGCAAATGGTCAACACTATTGTACTCGGACAAGACCCACCGTTCCACCAAAAGATGTTGGTCTCTTTGTGTATCCTCCCATTTTAAAAGATGGTGTCTTAAAATTGTATACACCAAATTGAAGAAACGTTGTCGAGTGACAGGCATAAACCATGAACGATGCGACCCAAAGGTTTCCTGGGAAGTTGGAAAATTTAATCTTCATCTGTGACAGAATACACATCATATTAACACAGGATACACAAATCATGCTCTTGAAATGTCTCAAACAAAGAAAACATCTTGATTATCAAGAAATAGAATATTACTAGCTTGCCAATGCTGCCTACCCAGAATCCCATTCGGTCTCATCGTTCATGGTTTATGCTTTTCACGAGTCAACGTTTCTTCAATTTGGTGTAGCCTCCACTCCATCGGGAGTAAAACTGAGGAACAAAATCAAACATCCCTGTGCCGTTTTACAAAGAATGTAAGCTTCATGCTCACAAAATATTTAAGTTTTGTCTCAGATTTTCAGGTCAATAAAGTAGGTTCATCAGAAAGATGGTGTCTTGTGATGATGGATATTGAACAATGTCGCTGATTGTGGACGCACGATTGAGTTGTTGCGCGCAGTTTTGCCGGAGTCTAGTAGAACACGATTACTTCTCGTTGTGCGCGATGCTGGTTGATGTGTACGAACCTCATTTACGTTCTAATTCGCTACACTCAAACGAACGTAAATTATTTTCCTCCTAAATACATAGATACACAAAGACAACATCTTGTTGGTTGGATGCTCAGGCAATCCAAATGACGTTTAATCCAAATAAATCCACACGAGCTATGATAATACACAAGTAATAAAACAAGCTAAATTACACTATAATTAAATGCTACGTTTATAAACCAAGATGACTTGTTATTTCAAGACGCTTAGAAACACTTTCAAGAATGTACATGTCTTTTGCAATATCAGACTTCCATCGCCCATGGAGCTTGAGAACCCGCTCAGAAAGATTAGAACTATTAACTACTGCAGAGGTTGCTCCGCCTGACCTTAAACTATGTAGACCGTAGATCTTATGATCTAGTCCTAAATCTTTAAGGCATTCTTTAAATATATCCCTGCATCTAGTGTAAGACAATCTTTCACCATACACCTTATAGGTGTTTGTAGACTTAAAGTATCTTAATGGACGGAAGAGAGCAAGAGTACTCGAAAGCTCAATATTACACATGGAGATAAACCTTTCTAAAAGAGCAACAGGGCAATAAATGTTACCTAATCTCTTGATGTAAACATAATTGCCCTCCCGATAAATGTCATTCTTGGCCCTGGGAACAAATACTCTAACATGATCGGGAAAAAACTCAAGATGCGTGGGAGCAATGTTACTAAGCTCATCATAACGGAAAAATCCCGCAAAACCTAACGCACAGATACAAGCAATACGTAAGTCCTTTAAGTTAGCAGAAGTACCAGCAAACTTATCAATAATACGTTTAATAATATCAGCGGAAATAGGCGCCTTTTTAACACTAGCTGGCTTATTACGCTTAGCAGCTTCCAGCAAATTATGACATATAGGACTATCCAGTGGATTGACGCCGCTGCTTAAGCTAAACGAAAGAAACCACTTAAGAGCTGCATGAGCCATAACTAAAGAGGAATATGAGTTAGAATTCCTGTAAACCTTAAAAAGATAAGCAAGTATAAACGAAACAGGAAAAGGAGGCACTGGCTGAACACTGGACAAAATACAAAATTCAATGAACTTCGAAATCTCTTTTTGATATCTTTTCGACGTAGAATCCGCCTTGGACTTCAACAATGTCGAAATAAGATCACTTATGTCAGGCTTAACATTAACTGGTAGACATTTCCAACCGCCATCTGCGGAAAACATCTGCAACAAGAAAGTGCAATAAAAGTCAAACAAACCTATTTACCAAAACAACTTTCAGACCCCGGAGTCCTCACTCCATACAGCTAATCACTCAAAAAACGATGATAAACAATAGACCGCAAAAACGGCAAGCGCCTTAACAAAACATTGTAATAATTCCAGGTCAGGCCAGCGCCTCTTATCCATATAATACTTCAAAGGACAAGCGTCCCATGTGAATACACTAAAATCAGGCCAGTCCTTCTATCCACTCAACACTAAAGGAACGAATTTCGCATGTAAACAAATTTAGGCCAGTGCCGTTTAACCCACTCAATACTTAAAAGGACAAGTGTCCCAAGTAAACGCACTAAATTCAGGACAGTGCCTTTTCCCACTCAACACTAAAAGAACTTAAAGAAAGTTTAGGCCAATGCCTTTTACCCACCCAACACTTAAAAGGACGGAGACCTAATAAGAAAACTTCATGCGAACAGCTAAGATGGACCCCTTAAACCTACTGCTACCCAAAAAGGAATTAGGATTGCGCCCTTGCTCTAAAGCAGTACAATCAAAACACTTGTAACCAACTATAAACCTAGAAAACTTACGAGAAATAATGGGCCAAAAATATGAAGAAGGCCAAAAGGGCACAACTACAGTCGCAACAGCCCTGGAGACGTGTAAATAACGAATAGCTCTAGCAACAAGGCTTACGGGGGGAACAACGAGACAATTTTCACCCCCCAAATTCTGCACGAAAAAATCAACCCCGCTACAACCTGGGTTCCAAAATCGAGAGAAAAATTTATTGACCTTCTTGTTATAATAACTAGCGAAACAATCCACTGAATGATTTCCCCAGCTTTCCTCTATAGACGCAAAACAATCAGCTGAAATTTGCCAGTCGTCTATGTCAATGAGACGACTAATGTAATCTGCTCTCTCAATCTCAGTGCGTGGGATCCACTGGACCTCTAACTCAATGCCACAGCTGGCACAGAACTGAAATATCTCCAACGCAATGGCGTGTAAATCACTTCTCATACTTCCTACTTGTATGATTCTGCATGCGTTCTGGCTGTCAGAAAACCACTTTACATAAGAGCCTTTAAGTAATGGCAAAAACGATTGTAAAGCAAACAAAATAGCAGATAACTCCCTCCAAGTAGAACTTTTAACACATTCTTCTCCATCCCACTGTTTATGACAAACTTGCTCACCATTAATATCAAGATGCGCACCACACCCTGTGGCGCTTGCATCCGAATAAACTACATAATTAGATGCTTTAATGGAACAACCTGCCACTTCTTTACAATTAAGTCGCTTTAAATTAGCCTCCCAGAAACGAAGCTCCCTGACACAATATTGATCAAGATAAAATTTGGAGTCCCAGTCCTGGGCAGAAGCTACTGAAATAGAACAATATCTAGTCATAATTCTGGCAATGTTGCCAAAAACCGCCCCACCAGAAATAATCTTGCCCACGATAGAAGATAACTCCCGTGCCGATACCAAAGGATCCCTTGAAAGGAGCCTTTCCACTGATTTGGCAATGCTTTGTTCCCGTCTATCAGAAATACTAATAGTTCCATTAATGGCGTCCCATACAATCCCTAGCCATTCAATAACTTGAGTCGGACACCACTTAGACTTCTCGTCATTGGTAACAAACCCTGATTTCCTTAAATCAGACCAAATGTTAGAAGCTAAAACTGAACAGGCGTCACGATCAGAATCTATTAACCAGCCGTCATCGAGAAACAAAGCTATATTAACACCATTGAACCTCCAGTATTTCTCGAGCGGCTTTAGGCATTTGGTGAAAATGTAAGGGGCAGAAGACAAACCAAATGGAAGAACTGTAAATGCAAAAAACCTTATAGAATCTTCACCCGGAAATTTCCATGCGAACCCCAAAAACTTCTGGTGATCTGGGTGAATTTCAATATGATGATACCCACTTTTAAGGTCAAAAGAAATCATAAAAGACCCCTTATGGAAGTAAGATAAAGCAATCTTCCAATCTTCATACTTAACCCTATGCTTAACCAGGTAATTATTAACGTAACGTAGATCGAGGATTAACCTCTTTTTACCGTTGGACTGGATGGACACACTCAATGGATTAACAACATCGGGTGGCTCGATGAGCTCTGACACCCTACCCGAATGCAAAAGCTCCGAAATAGCTTCGCAAACAAATTCCGACTGATTTAAAGATGACCTATTGTTTTTGGAGCTAAACCCCGGGGGAATCTGCTGAAAAGGCAAACGGTAACCCTCGCATATTACTGATAAAATATATTTAGGGGCACCTATTCTGCGCCAAAATTCCACATGTCTTCTCAGACTACCTTTGACATCTGACAAAAGTGGAGTGCTTGAATCTTCAAACTCAAAAGCCTCTTTTACCTCTGAAAGTTGCGTAAACAGACCATTCTCACCCCCATCACTTGGAGCTACCATTGGCATAGCCTCCTGATCCGGGCCTAACAGATGTGGCGCAGTTTGAATAATAGAAGCCGCTCCTGTTGGCGGTGGAAGGCAACATGACTCGGCAGTCCTTGGCCCAGTGCCCTGGTCGGTAGCAACGGTAACAACGGCTGGAACTTGTAGCATATTCTGAACGGCCTAAATGAAAGAAAAATAATTAAAAGAGGGAAGGAAAAACGAACAGGGTGGGTGGGCGGGAAACCAGCAAACGTCAGAATGGAATGCGAGAGCGAGAGGAACTGAACAACTCTTTGAAACCTTAAATACTGAACACTAACCAATCACAAAATCCCTGGAGACACGCCTAACAGCGTGTATTAACAATACAGTAAAACATAAGTGCTAACGAACTGTATCAACTGCATACCAGTGGAAAATACATTTACGTTCTAATTCGCTACACTCAAACGAACGTAAATTATTTTCCTCCTAAATACATAGATACACAAAGACAACATCTTGCTGGTTGGATGCTCAGGCAATCCAACCAGAAAACCAGCAAACGTCAGAATGGAATGCGAGAGCGAGAGGAACTGAACAACTCTTTGAAACCTTAAATACTGAACACTAACCAATCACAAAATCCCTGGAGACACGCCTAACAGCGTGTATTAACAATACAGTAAAACATAAGTGCTAACGAACTGTATCAACTGCATACCAGTGGAAAATACATTTTTTCTTTACAATCGTTCTGTTGAGAATTTCCGCTATTTTCACTTTGTTTTGTAAAATGGTTTTATAAAGACAAAGGTCAATCTTTTCTGCAAAGCTTATTTATTTCATTATTCATGAATCCTTCTTTTAAAATCGAGGATACTCATTCCAATCGAAAAGGTTAGATATGTTTAAATTCCATCGGGAACGCAGATTTATCTATCTGTAAAACCAAAATTCGCCAGGATTTTTGCGTATTTGTTTCCAAAAGTTTTAAAATTTTCGTCATGTGGTAGCAAACAATAGCGTATTACAAAACATGACTTTATAATAATTTACGATATGTTGGTTATTAGAAATTGTGGCGAGCATCATTTTCCTCGACGACAATGAATACTTTAGTTTTCATACAAAAAAACATGGTGTTATATAGCTCTTTTGAAACCTACCTTTGAGGGGAAAAATTTAAAACTTTGTTTTCATGATTTTTTGGAGAGTATATACTGTAAACTTGAGCGAATTAATAGCATATGTAAATTTGACAGAAAAGCGGTATGGGGGAAAGTTTGCTAGTTTGAATATTTATTCTACAGTGACCTTTAACGCAACACTGATGTCTCGCAATTATCTAGCTACTGAAACTTTGCACGTGGATATCTATTTAAAATAACCAATCAAAATAATCGGAAAAGCCTGTCACCGTTTTGTCGATTGATGCCTTGAGATAAACGCAGCGTCGCTGTTGTTTTTTTCAGCGGCTGCATTTGATAACCGACTAATTCACTCGAATGACCCTCTCTCGTTCCGGGGCTTAGCGGTCCCCGGCACTTACTAAAAACTATCCTACATATCTGTTGATATGTAGTTTGTAATAGTTTCCTTCATAATGGTGCTTGCTTGCTAATTTTTTCCCGAACGACGCCCAGGAAGGAAGGGTAATTTTAATACCTTGGTTAATCGTAGTTATATCCTAACAAGTAAAAAATTAGAGCTCCAATCAGCCCTAAGGAAGCATTTTAAGTGTTGGGCCGACATATGACGTTTTCAGCCTTATTATATCGGTAGAGGTGGCATTAAATTCAGCGTAAACGTTAGTATTTTAACTTGTAATTAAATTTGCTATAAGACATATTACGTAAATGTGTTTTAATGAGACTTTCCACTTCCTAACTAATCGAGACTTTTTAATGAAAAGACTGAAACATCTGTTTTATATTCGGAATCAGCTTTATAAAAGCTCAATAGGATCAGTAAACGGACAATTCCCTGTTCAAGAAAGGCTTATGTTGACAGATTTCCAGGATATGTTTTATATTCAAATGTGAGCAGTAGAGTTCAAGAATGGTTCAAGGTCCGATCGTTAAACTTCCGATCTTTTGAATTTCCCATCCATTAAAAAAAAACAGTCAGTTAATCCAAAAAAAAAAAATCAAAATAGCGAAAATCCTGACGCCGTTTTGTTGGTTGATATCTTGAGTGATATCTTGATATCTTGAGTGATATCTCTTGGTTGATATCTTGAGTGTGGTTTTGTTTTCTTTAACGGCTGCTTAATAATGAACAACTTTATTTGAAACAATACATTATTTACATCAGTGCATTACAAGAACAAGTTTTTTTATTTCTTTTATAAAATAAAAACGGTTATAACGAATCTTACGTCACGCGCGTGCTTTATCGAGTTATAATGAACTCGCGGGAACCAATCATAGCGCGCGCATTTCCTTGAGCATTTTATAAAATATGATACTACACGAACTACACAGACGTACCATTACATTTACAAATTTACTAATACTAATTACAGAGGAACTATCCACTTTCGGCATAGTATTAACTATGCTTTCGGCGAAAAGGAGGCAAGCATTACTTTGCAATTGCAGTTTCTTTAATTTATTTCAATTTTTTCTTGGATTCGCAGCAGGAAGTTACAGAAGTATAGTCCACCTTGGCGCCTGTTTGACGTGCAAAATATATAGTATTTTGCTATTACAATTGAGTGGTTTAATGCCTGCCAGTATTTTGTTTTGTCAAAGTAGCCGTATAATATGCTACGATGTTTTAAGAAAGTCTTTCACGTGCTTTTTCAAACCCTGTGTTCCAGAAGGAGAGTGATTTACTGCATAGGATTAACATATGGTTTAAAGTTTGCTTCTCACACCCACATAACGGACAAATTAAAAATCACTTTCAGAGATACCGTCACGGTAAAGGCTCGTTTGAGTAGGGAGTATGTTGTGTATAATTTTGTGTTGAAACAATAGGGCCATTTATACGACAGAAAATAAGACGCGTCTTATCTAAGACGCAACTTAAATAAGACGCGAACCGATCGTATAAACAGTACAAAATAAGCATTCGTGTCTTATTTTAGACGCGACTTTAATAAGACGCGTCTTATCTTAGAACAGGGTTTTCAGCTGTTCTTATTTTGTCCGCGTCTTAAATAAGACTTGAACTTCCTCGTATAAATGCTTTCGCGTCCTAAATAAGACGTGAACAACAAGTGCGCCGTATCAAAAATAAGACGCGAACCATTTATACGTGATCTTCGCGTCTTATGTTGGACGCAAACGTATAAATGGTACACTTCGCATCTTATTTAAGTCGCGTCTTAGATAAGACGCGTCTTATTTTCTCCCGTATAAATGGCCCTATTATGAGTTTAACTTCTTTTGTAACTGTAAAAGGCATTTTGTGAACTTTATGAACATTATTCTCTAAAAAGCCGTGTCGTAAAATTTTAGTTTGAGAGGTTGGTGGTACGAAAGTGTTTTTTAAGATTGCAGAATAAATAGAACTTGTGATTAGAGATGTGGTAGAAGTATCGTCGAGGTTGTTTTGACCATGCAGTTTTAAGACATTTTTCCACGCGCGAGGAATGGCATTGATAAGACCATAAAACTTCGTAAAGGCTACATCTAAATTAAACTTTGTTTTGAATTTTGAAAAGTTCCATAAGTTGCCCTGTTCATTCAGTAAATCTTGCACGTCATAGTTAATAGAACAAACTGGTTATGAAGCTCAACAAATTTCAAAAAGAGTACAAATTAAGCTGCTTTGTTTTATGTTGAACGAACCGTGACCCTGCACAATCATTGTTTTGTTTAAGGTGTGAGCCCAAATGTTTCTACTGGTCAGTTGCTCATATGCATTTCAATACCTTTTGTGTTTTGTGCAGGGTCAAGGCAAACGAACAAAAGAAATGGAGAACAAAAACATATAACAAAGGACTGACTGAGTTTCATAACCAGTTTGTTCTATTAACTATGTGCACATGAATTTTTTTTGAGAACCATTTTCTATAAAAAAAACTTGCTTCTTATCAATTAAAATATTACAGTTGTTCCATATAATTTCATTTTTGATATTGGTAGTAAGACGATCATCAAATAATCAAGAATTGTACGATAAAAAGTAGGGAGGCTCTGTAGCTTAAGTAATTTGGTTTTATAGTTACAGTTTGTCAGGAAAGAGATATTACCGTCGATGATTTACACAATGGTTAGGAATAATTTTCCGAGAAGCAGATTATTAACACCTGCATTCGATACTCAGCTAATTAAATCGAATGACCCTCGTTCGTTTCGGGTGTTAGCGGCTTTGGGCACTTCCTATAATTGTGTCATAATCTACATTTATCATTCAAACTTCCTATTGATGTGTAGTTTATCTTAGTTTCCTTGAAAACGGCGCGCGTGCGAATTTTTTTCCAAAGGTAAGAAATTTAATTAGTGCGTAATTTTGTCCTAAGAAAGCAGGCGTCATTATGAATTAGCATAAAGCGCTTTTTTGCCTATTATCGGTAAAGGTAGCATTAAATTCGGCGTAAATGTTAGTTTTTTTTAACTTTTAATTAAACTATCAGCCTTATTATGTTAATGCGTTCTTAACAAGAGTTTCCGCTTCCTAACTGGTGGAGCATTTGTCGTTCCAACCCTGGTCTGACTTCTTTATTATAATGAAAAAGACTGAAACATTTGTTTTAGGCTCGGGATCAGCTTTATAAATAAGGCGCAAACATTTGTTTGAGGTTCGGAAGCAGCTTTATAAAGACTGAAATATTTGTTTTAGACTCGGAATCAGCTTTATAAAAGGTAAACGATCATTAACACTTTAATCCCCGGTATCAAAATACAAATTCTCCTTTCTTGTCCCCATACATATATTATAGCAACAGTGGGGAGAAGTTGTTAAAATATCAAGAGAACATTGGGTGATCATATCCTTAATTCTCATAACCTCTCTGATTGATAAAGCATTGTTATAACATAGCTAGCAGAGCCGCGCAATCAAATTCAGTATACGTGAGCGTGCTCAAAATCCCGGTAGTGCACGCTGATAAATAAAAGTGCCATTCTTGATCGTTATTTCTTTTTTAAAAATAGAGAATTTTGTATTTAAACTGCAGTAAAATGAAACTCGAACTTTCAACAGAAAATTTGAAATAAAACCAATTCCTATTTTGTTTAATATTTCGCTTACCGCGAACAATCACTTCTAATATTGTTGTCCGTTTTTCGCGTCGGATTTGATGCACAATTCCACCGACTCCACTCAACAAGCTAGAGTTGCCCTCGGCTATCGCCTCGGGCAACTCTTACGCTTCTTTCGTGCTCTCCAAACTTCCCGCGTGCTCCATAATTCGAAAGTGCACGCTAAAGCATGAACCAATTGTTAAATATTACAAGGAGACCTTTGATGCTGATCACGATTGGGGCTGAATTAAAGGGTGAAACCCGCAAAACCAGTCTTATTCCTTTCTTTGATTTTCATAAAAAAGAAAACAACACAAAACCCGTTTTTTGAATTCAAGTATCTGGATTCGGATTTTAACCAAAAAGCAACCTTCATAACACTTTGCTAATCATGGGCACATCCTGGCACGTAGAAAATTACAGCTCCAGTCAGTCCTAAGAAAGCATATTTATTGTTGAGCATGTGACGTTTTTAGCCTTATTATCAAGCTTAGCAGAAACGTTGGCATTTAAATCTTAATTAAACTTCCCATAAGCCTTAATATGTTGATGTGTTTTTAACAAGACATTTCGATTTGTAACTGGTCGAGTATTTGTCTTTTTAACGCTGGTCTGACTTGTTTATTTTAATGATAAAACATCTGTTTTAGTTCAGAGAATCAGTTTTATAAAGCGTGAAGATTCAGTAATCTTGCAATTCTGTGTTCAAGATACGCTTATATTGACAGGTTATCCGGATACAGTAGATAGGTGAGCAGTAGGTCAGGAATGTTTCAGGTTCCAATTTTTTACGATACTTTTGCAACATTTGAGAGGCTTTCCCATCCTTTCGAAATCTATCGTCAGTTTCAATGTCCAAACTTTCAACTTTCAAGATAAAAATAACTGTGTAAATAGCGTTTGAAAAGCGACTACTAAAAACGTTTTAACTTCAGCCGCGTTCTTACAGAAAGCTTTACAATGAAAGAAAGTGAACGTCTCCATTCAACATACATTGCCAGTTGCGTCTTCAACACCTTTTTATGCTGTACCGCCATCGTGTTAAACAGTGTCACAATCCACGCCTTGAAAAGAACTTCGTCGCTACCAAAACCTTTAAAAACACTGCTCATGAGTCTGGCTGTTTCTGATCTTGGTGTTGGTTTACTGGTGCAACCTTTGTACATTGCAGTTAATGTCATGAGGTTGGAACAAAACATTGAAAACAGTCAGTATTATCGTGCTACGTACACCGTGTTTCTCACCACGACGTATTCATGTACTTTCGCTTCATTCTTTGGTGTGACGGCTTTAAGTGCAGACAGATTCTTGGGTGTTCATCTCCATCTCAGATACCAAGAACTTGTGACTCACAAGCGTGTTGTTGCAGTGGTTATTTCAATATGGGTTTTCAGTGTAGTTCTTTCGTTTGTGGAGTTATGCATTGAGGAATACATTAGTTACGTGATTTTTGCCATTATTCTTGTCTCCTTTCTCTTAACTACTATACCACTTAACTACAAGATATATGTAGCCGTGCGACACCACGCAAATCAGATTCACGCCTTGCAAGTGCAACAAGAAGCACAGAATGGCGAAATGGTAGATCATGCGAGGCTAAGAAAATTTGCAGGCGGAATATTCTTCATATATCTCGCGTTCTTGGTTTGTTATTTGCCACACTGCTGTACTTTTGTTGCCTTTGCAATTTCTGGAGCAAGTACAACTATGAAGGCTTTCCGTGTTTATACTGCAACACTGGTGTATCTGAATTCATCTCTCAATCCACTGATTTACTGTTGGAAACTGAGTCATATTCGACACGCTGTCATGAACATACTGCGGAATACAACCGGCCACTAACTGAGTTTAAGATATTAGTTCATATGTTATTGTTTTGGAGTTCAGATATTTTGTCATATGTTGTTGTTGTTGTTGTTGTTGTGGATCTTTTTAAAAAAAATGGTGCAAAACTGCGGCCTAGCTCCAAAGACTGGTCCACCTTAGCCAACAAATGTTTATCAAAACGACTTACTCAAACAAAGAAATAGTTGTCATTTTAGAAGCTTTAATGACTTTAGCCAAGCAATGGACAGGAACAGTTGTTTTACAAAGCCATGTACTACCTTTTAATACGAAGACATTTCTGAATAAAACCAAAAACGGATTGTAAGTGATGTAATGTCGCGCGTCAGCATTCTAATGAATGAGTTTACAAAGGTTTTTGTACAATTCTCAAGTACTGTTAGAAAACACGCTAAGTTTGGTTGAATATCATTCTCTGGGGGTTATCTTCAATGGAATAGTAGTTTTACGAAGTGTAAAACCAGTAAATAATACATAAATTTGAAAAGGTCTGAACCCTTTCACTTGTACAGTTAAACCGTAAGCCATATAATAAGTTTGGTGAAAAGCCTAAAGTTTGATTATTTAAAAAGAAGCTATCGAGCTGTACATTTCTGTTGTTTTGCATATTTATTGTATGTAAATAAATATGATTTTAACCTTCGCTTCTGTGCGTTAAATCATTAAAGTGTGATCAATACCGAACCCTTTTAACCTTATAAAGTACCATCTTTCAAAACATAACGCTACAATAGTCTTCTTTGCAGTCTCACTACTCTATCTATTATTTACGTTATGAATGATATCTATAAAGGGTTCTTTGGCGAGCGTTCTTAGATGATATTATGAGCAGTATGAGTGAATTGCTGGGAGTGCTTCTGCGATCTTTCTGCAGGTGTCCGTTTTTGTTTCTTACAGGGTCGTTTTTTCGGAACTTTACGGGTAGATACAATAGACTGAGTGCCGGAAGTCCGAAGTGGAACTCGTCAAATTTTCCTTAAAAAATTACATTATGTAGCATTGCTTTCGTTTTTTCCTTAATGCTAATCATAGGTATATTCTAGGGAGTAGAAAAGTAGAGTGGCAATTAAAGCTAAGAAAACCTCTTTCTTGTTGAACTAAAGACATTATTGGCGAAAAAGGCTTTTTAACGCTAAAGTCTAAAACGGCTCCTCAGAGCATGCCGTGGGTATTGTTCTTGCTATTTCCATTAGCCGGAGCGCTACTTAGCTCTGTTTGAGCTTTTATTGCGCTTAATGAAATTTCCTAAAAGCCTTTTAAGAAAAGGCTTTTTAACAATACTTTCTCGCTCCCTAACTGGTCGAGCGTAAATAATTGTTGCAATGCTGGGCTGCCATATTTATTTTAAAGGATACGATCAAAACATCTGTTTCGTGTACACAGAATTATCTTTGGAAAGGCGATCAGTTTCATGAAGCGCTTGTTGGCAAATGCTGCGAATCTGAGAAATTTTGCAGTCGGGACATTTATCGTGAATCTTGCGTTCATGCTGCAATGAAATGAATTGTAGATATGTTACTGCATAATCCTCAAGTGCTGGTAGAAGCACTGTGTTTTTTACCTATTTAAAAAAATATAAGTTACTTCCACAGAGTAATCTTCAATCAATCATGTAATAAATGCGTAATATGTGAATGATAACCGGCTTAAGTATGGAGAACTTTCCTGCATGGTTATTATTATCATTGCACGTCGCGGCGAGTGTTCTTTCATCTTTATTAGAATATAAACACAAGTCATTGAAACTGGCGTTTTATTCCATTTTTAAATTGCTAAAGAAGTGCAGCGTGGACAGTATGTCTTACAAAAATTCACAGCTAAAGGATACAAGAAACGGTTAAAACACCGTACCTGTAGTTGATTTGGCTTCTTAGTCCTTCCATCAGCACCAAATTTACAAACATCGAAGTACGAGCTGAGTCGATCAATGTTGTTTACAAACTTGCTCGTTTTTTAGCTCCTACAGCCGTAATGGGACCGCGACAACGCGAAAATTTCGCGCCTTTTTTGTCCAATCATGTCAACAATATTTTTTCTCTTTTCTTTTCTCTTTTTTTCTTTCTTTTCCAGTTCTTTTCCCTTTTTTAACTGATAGTTCACGCACTTTTTCGCCCAAAAACACGAAATTGCAGACAGCAGTCATTTTCACTTTCCTTCAAAATGCGAAATTTACCGCCATCGCTGGTTATACGTCATGTAGACATAACGTATATCGATAACTTTTTTACCATATTTGGGCAGTGTATCAATGTGTTGAATTATAATTAGTGGTATACAACAGCAGCAAGTCGAAAAACCAGCCGAGCTTTGTCGTGCAACCTGTCATCTTTTAATCCATTTAAATTTGTGCCATCGTTAGGCATTCGTATTTTCCTGTATGTTCATGTTATTTTTACCCGGGCTGCAGAAGTACGTTCTCTAAATATCTACAGTGAAATAAACAGCGTTGACGCCTCGCTGTCGTGTCTATGCCGCTTCGCTCGCGAGGTAGATATCACTAAAAAAAATAGCCTCTGGCACCCACATTTTCTGTTCCCATTGCTGTCCCACTTTATGCTCACCACACGTTTTTTTTTTATTCATTCTTATTATTTTAGGTCAAGCGACAAGTTCAAGCGCAAACAGCGCTAAGAGATGACGGTAAGTTCTCAAACGTGTAGTTTAATCCAGGGGCCTGTTTCTCGAAGTCCCGATAACCTTTCAGGCTCGCAGCTACATTTAAAAATCAGAATCTATAGAATGGTGATAAACCATTTTAGCCCGCAAACCAGCCCGTCTTGTTTTGTCAACTTAGAATTTTATTGCTTAGCTTTGTAAACCAACGAAGTTTTAACAACATGTCTGCTTTCCGAATGGTCCGATTGTAATACACCACGAATCGTCTATATCTTATAAAACGCTCTTGTCCACAATAAACAAGCGGCAAGACAAATTATAGAATCGCAAAGGAAAATCGGGGAATTAGAAAAATATAAGAAACGGATGCTTATTACAAATGACCGCCTTTCAGTATAATCGTAGAACGCAGTCGTAAAGTAGAAGAATGGGACGATCAGAAGCATCTGAAGTCGAAGTATCGCGCTTGTTTCAGGTCATTGCTTAATCAACGATCTATATAACCCGTGTGTAGCGTGCTTGTGTTGGGACATGGCTTAAAGAACGAGGTATATTGCATGTGTAGCGTGCTTGTCTCGGGTCATGGCTTAAAGAACGAGGTATATTACATGTGTAGCGTGCTTGTCTCGGGTCATGGCTTAAAGAACGAGGTATATTACATGTGTAGCGAGCTTGTCTCGGGTCATGGCTTAGAACGAGGTATATCACATGTGTAGCGTGCTTGTCTCGGGTCATGGCTTAAAGAACGAGGTATATTACATGTGTAGCGTGCTTGTCTAGGGTCATTGCTTAAAGAACGAGGTATATTGCATGTGTTGCGTGCTTGTTTCGGGTCATGGCTTAAAGAACGAGCTATATTACATGTGTAGCGTGCTTGTCTCGGGTTATGGCTTAAAGAACGAGGTATATTACATGTGTAGCGTGCTTGTCTCGGGTCATGGCTTAAAGAACGAGGTATATTACATGTGTAGCGTGCTTGTCTCGGGTCATGGCTTAAAGAACGAGGTATATTACATGTGTAGCGTGCTTGTCTCGGGTTACGGCTTAAAGAACGAGGTATATTACATGTGTAGGACGAGGACGAGGTATTTGACGACTAGACTTCCGGTAACTCCAGTGGACTCGATGCATCTCCAGTGGACTTCGATGGATTCCATTGGACGATTTTTCTACCCTCCCTGAAGTTAAACTGTTTGGACTTCCGGTTTCATTTCAGGACTAGACTTCCGGTAACTCCAGTGGACTCGATGCGTCTCCAGTGGACTCCGATGGACCCCATTAGACGATTTTTCTACCCTCCCCGAAGTTAAACTGTTTAGACTTTCGGTTTGAATTCACAAATAGACTTTGGGTAACTCCAGTGGACTTTAGATTTGACGATTGGAATCTAGTGGGTGTATTGGACATGGATGGTTTTTCTAGCTTAAGTTCAAGATCATGAAGGACAGTTAGACAGCACGTTTTTAGATTCGTGTTATTTCTTTTTGTCAATCTCTTGCTAAATGATAACCTGATCAGTGCTCGAAATAATTTTTCTTACTTAAAAGGAAATGTGTCCATTCAAACCTCCCTTTTGATCGGACATTTTACAAAATTGGTCGGACATCCGCCATTTTGGATTTTCCCTGAGATACATCCGTTAGCATACATGACATGCTATAACAATTTTGCGATTTGCATTGTATTATGGTTCCTGATTATACGGTGATTTCAAATCACACGGCTTTGTCTTTAAAAAACGTAAATTCTTATTTTAATGTTTTTTTGAAATCAAATGCGATGGCGTAACAAGAAAAAATTAAGCTAAGTCGTTTTCGTGCTCGGACACCTTGTCCGAGCATACTTAACAACTATTCCCTAAAGTGGAGGTGGCTAATGATGGCCACCGACACTGAGGTGAATAGTTGTTTTAGTATATGCTTAAACAGTGAGATAATATAGCACGAAAATGATGATTTTTATCTCATTTATTCCCATCGACGATTACAATTTTCGCGGGCAAATTGCTTAGAGGTGAATAGCACTTGCTATCCCGAGTTTCAGTAGCCAATCTTACTGATAACGAGCCTTAGTTTGGCTCCTTAAAATGTTTCTTTGATAACTGCTTTGACCGGGGTGCATCTTTCCCCAGGGAATATTCCCTCACCCAGGAGATTTACCCCTTTCACTCCCAGAGTCAATTATGGAGGCATGTAGTGTAGTTCTAACTTTTGAGTCTGTTGATGAAATCCTGTGGTGTGACCATTCAAATGAAACCTCTTCGGTAGTACTTTTGCATGGTACCATTTGTTCTAACTTTTGAGTCTGTTGATGAAATCCTGTGGTGTGACCATTCAAATGAAACCTCTTCAGCAGTACTTTTGCATGGTACCATTTGTTCTAACTTTTGAGTCTGTTGACGAAATCCTATGGGGTAACCATTCAAATGAAACCTCTTCAGCAGTACTTTTGCATGGTACCATGTGTTTTTCAATATTTTACAAAATGAAATTTGGGATTTTTCGTGAATTTTGATTTTTTGTGCACTCTTGGGAGTTAAAGGGTAAAAATTGTCCACCAAGCTCTTACACAGATTAGGTACCGGCATATACAAGGTTCCATTTTTGTTAAGCTGCTTGTTGATTTTACTTGTAGGAAAATGTCCCTATTGACCAGCAAAGAAACGAAAAGGAGGACAGCACTGTGTCACAAATGCACTCGTTTAAAGAACTGTACGACAAACTGCCTGGAAAACTCTCCAAGAACATGTCCAAGAACCTGTCAGTATCCATCGCTTTTGTCTGCATCTTACATCTGGCAAACGAGAAGGTAAAGCTTGTCTCTTGTTTGTATTCAGTGCAAGGTTAAGGGACCAATCCAAGTCGGGTATCTCTGGTAACCAACTTTCATGTAATCTTCTATCTTTTACTTTTTTTGTGTTTGTATGTGTGTATGTATCCTTCTATTCACTGTAATTTTCTGTGATTGAAGTAATAAAGTTGTAAAAAAAAAAAAACTCTGGTAACCATAGCAAACAGCGACCAAGAGTTTTGCAAGGTTCTCCCCTCATATTTCAGCAGTTGCTAATTTTTTTGATGGAAGCGCATGATAATTGGCCTTCAAACGAGAACGAGTTGCAACCTCGTGTGGTCTTGTTCCCGTTCGATCCCGAGTCTAGACTCCCTGATTAGTGGGTACCCTGTGCCCTGCTATAAGATTTGAGACTGGAATAAAGTTATCATCATTGTCATCATCATCATCCTGGTGAAATAATACACGCTTGTTGATAAAACCTGGGAGATCCAGGGAAGCAAGGATACTCGCGAGTGAGCCTCGCGCGCTCAGTCTCAATGCAGACCCTTCGTGTTAACACCGCGCGCGTTTGTCCGACGAAACAACTCACGCAAAATTACCCACTGTGTTGCAACCTAGTGCTATTCTATCATGTCAGACCATTATTTTGATGTTTGACCACGCCTTCTCTCTTCCGTCAGTTTATTCATAACGTAAAGCTCCGAAAGAAACGACCCCCCCGAAAGTAGCGACCATTCAAAAATAGCGATAAAATTTACGGTTGTTGCATTTCACGGTAACACTCGTAACGCATTCTTGTCTATTCTCTTTCTTCCCTAGTGCCTCAGAATGACTGCTGATCCAGGAATGGCGGATTTTTCCATTTCTCAGAGCATATAACTTTCATCCTAAGCAATGGTCATCATAATCTTAACTTCCGAGTTCCCATAAATAACAAACTCAAGCAGCCTCGTGAAAAAATGTTATGAAGGCGAAGTCTTAC
This sequence comes from Cladopsammia gracilis, assembly GCA_022457155.1. NCBI lineage: Eukaryota > Metazoa > Cnidaria > Anthozoa > Scleractinia > Dendrophylliidae > Cladopsammia > Cladopsammia gracilis. The sequence continues at coordinate 144,961 of JAJGOT010000132.1, read as the reverse complement.
TTTTTAAAAGCTAATGAATTAGAAAAAGGAAAACTAGTGTCAATTTTGGAGATGAGCTGCCCCCTTTAAAATCTTAACTCATATCATTAGTTATCTATAATTAGTTTTAGAATAAATATCTGGAAGTTTCTAGAATATTGAAATATTCTTATATGCGAATATATCTTATGTTTTATAGTTTTAACTCGCTAAAAAGGTACAACTTTTTAGTTACATAAATCAGAATAACGTTTCTATGAAAATTACATTCTTTTCCTCAACATGCCTTATATTTGGACATTGCATGCATACTTATATGTTTTTCTGTAATTATGGTATCACGTATGTTAAATCATTTTGGGGTAAATGCTTTTTTGTCTTATTTACTTAAGAAAAAGGGGGGTTTGCACTTAGCAATCAAAAAATGTCATTTTCTACTTCACTACCAACTATTTATTATTTTAAGCCAATTTCATAAATTAGTCCTGCGACAAAAGCCTCCGAATAAAACGGAATTCTTGCAGGGTGTGTCAAAATACGAAGAGTTGGCGAGTTTTTCGTTAGTCACAATTTGCCGCTTTTTTTAGACGAGGTCTAAATTGAGGTCATTGGTTGTTTCTTTTTTCGAAAATAGTTAAAAGTTGGCTAGGAGTGAGAGCCGTTACCAATGACTTGGGACCAACTCCGCTTTAAAGGCGGAGGAAGTCGGGTATTTTGGCAACAGAGCCAAGAGTTCGACAATGTGACCTGCCAAGAGAAGGTAAAACTTGAACTAAAATCTGTTTTTTTTTTAAGACGGATACGACCGCTACAATTATTAACAGCAGTAGAAATACAAACGTTGCATGGGTTTTAACTTCAGGCTTGATTTACTGAAAGCGAACATATAATAAAGGCCATGGACGGCTACAAGGAATTTATGTGTTGCACAAAAATAAATGTAATCACATTCAATCACTTTTGGACATCATGCATGCGGGAGTCTACTGTATTACAATTTTCCACAGCTTTTAAAAAATGCGACCCAGTGAAGTGACTTATTACTATTTACGATAAGTGTGCTCCAAAACTACTGAGCGTCAAGTGCTCACAAAACGGGACGCTATTACCATATACGATAGATGTGTTCTAAAAAAACAAATTCTTACACTTTACAACAGGTATGACAAACCGCAGCATTATTGAAATTTACCATAGTAGAAATTACAACAGCGCATCAGTAATTACAATTAACGACAAGCGTTATTGCAATTCAACACTGATATTACAAACTGCCACGTTATTTCAATTAACCGCAATAGAAATTGCTAAAGCGCGCTATTGTACAAATTATTGATAGATGTTTTATTACAAACGCGACAAGCGTTAGAACTTGTATTTGAAACCGTGGCATTAATACAATTTACTGTAGGTGTATTATTACAAAATTGGGATTGGTCAATAAAGTACAATGTACATACTTACGAGAGAACATACTTTCCATTTTACAAAGAAAAACGCATAGGGCCGACTTAACATGCAGTGAATACAGACTAGAAGTGTTGACGTCAATAAATAAGATATACAGCTGTTTCGAGAAAGGTTGTCGGAAAAAAAGCGTAAAAGTGCACGCGACAATCCCGAAAGGTATTGTGGGTAGTTTTACGTGACTTCGGGATTTCAGGGAAATCTGAGAAAATGGCACAAGACGCCATGGACGTATGTTTGCGAGTGTTAAGAGAAAGCAACAAAAGTAGGTTCGACAGCTACAGTGTCAAACTGTTATTCAATTGAAGCAATACTTTTTGCAAAATTGTAAAGCGGAAATTTTTCCAGCAACCGACACGACTTTCCAGATCGGCTACTACGTCGAATAAAAAAAAGAAATTCTCTATATCGTCCGAAATCCAGCTCGCCGAGTTGTTTTCATTGGTTAAAAACGGGAAGGTAACAATGTGGGTAGATCCACATAAAGACGTTCTAAGGAGTTCTTTGGATAAAAAGAGAAAAGGTAAGGAACACTATAAGCCACGTTTTGCACGTTTTGTTGCACCTGAAGTTCGGTGAGATTTCTTTCAAATGTTTAACTACAATGATTATGATTATTACTACTCTCAATTTGGTAATCCCAATGGTAACGAGGACGGAGAGGGAGAAGACAGCTACGAGTCTTGCGTAGCACGGCTAAAAGGGAAGCATGACTTTCCTGAGTTTAAATTACGCTGCTGGGCGCGGATGGTGGTAAGGAAATTTTAATTGCCGGGAGTAATTTTCACCTTTTTTGGTTAGATTTCATATCCACCATGAAGCTATATTTTCTATGGGATTGTTTACTTCTTATTTTCTAAACTGAGTTTTCAATCAAGTGTTGTTTGACAAATGTTTACAAAAATTATCATTAAACGCATGCTTCGCACGTTCTTGAGACTGAAATAGACTGGGCTGCTTGAAGCAGCTTCCATAATCACAAACTCCACGTGTGGATGCATGGCAAAACTGTTTAACGATTTTACTTCGCCAGTATCCAGGCATTTGAAATATAGCGCTCCACCGTTCTTGGCGATATGAATAAAGAAGCCGCTACTTCATCTACGCTATATACTAAAAACTCATTTATCCATATGGGCCGCCATCTAAGATCATCACTGCACGGACGAGGCATCGCGGGTCTGATATACTTATTTGACTCATTAAAATTCATTGATAATATCCCAGATTACCTTTCGGGATTGTCGCGTGCACTTTTTCGCTTTTTTCCGACAACCTTTCTCGAAACAGCTGTATATAATATTTATACAGGGTGACTCCAGTGTAAAACAGTTATCAAATGCTTAATCTAAATTGAGATTCAAAATAATCGGCATTTTGGGCAATACATCATCTTTTAAGAATTAATGGAGTTTTTACTATAAAATTCGGCCAAAACAAAACTAAACGGTTTCAGTCGGGAAATTGCGAGTATTTTAATCATTTGTTCTAAAGTAGTAGTGCCATCAGCTTTCTCGCCAGTAATCATGTGGGCGCTGGCGCCGGCGCTCACAAAAGAGTAGTACTGTAGTTCTTCCAGACCTCTATTTTTATTGGCTAGGCCAAAGAACCTCACTCAATGTTTCCCCTACACCTTGGAGCCAAGTAATGAATAGGCCTATTAACTACATGTAGCTACGCAAACTTTGCACATAGATTTTTAAAGAATGGGTTCATGATTAGCGTGCGTCTGTAGAGTGATTGACATCTAAATAACCAATCTTAATATCGAAAACGTCTCACACTCTCTCGTTGAGCGATGTTTTGAGATAATTGAACACAGTGTGACTTTTTTCTTCAACGGCTGCATTCAGCATTCATCAAGCTTTCTATTTATATACAGTTTGTCATAGTTTCCTTGAAAACGGCGCTCGTGCGAATTTTTTCCATAGTACACTGCGTGGCCTGTTCCAGTCGTTCAGATAATAGGGAGCGTAACATAAGAAACACGCGAGGGAAAAATATTGCGAGTGTTGATGGACGGGGGATCAAAACTTCCTACCGAGAATTAGCTTCAATCAGTCCTTTCTTACTGTTAAACATATGAGGTTGTTTTTAGCTTAATAAGCGGCAGAGGTGCTTTTAACTCGGCATGTTTATTAGTATATTCTTCTAAATTAACTTCCTAAAAGCTTAATTTCGCGACTGTTTTTTAACAAGACTTTCTCGCTGCTTCGTAACTGGTGGAGAATTAATCGCTTCAACTCTGGCCTGACTTGTTTATTTTAATGATAAAGGCTGAAACATCTGTTTTAGGTTCGGATTCAGTTTTATAAAGGCTAAAGGATCAGTAAACCGGCAATTCTGTGTTCAAGATATACGCCGTTATCTTGACAATATCCGGATAGATAGGTTAGCAGAGGAGGTCAGGAATGTTTCAGCTTCCATTTTTTTTACGATATTTTTGCACATCTGAGAGCCTTTCCCATCCTTTCGAAAACTATCGTCAGTTTATCCAAACGTTTATCTTTCAAGATCAAAGTAATTCTGCGCAGAAAGCGTTTAAAAAGCGCCTACTGAAAACGTTTTACCTTCAGCCGCCGTTCTAACAGAAACTTCACAATGAAAGGAAGTGAAAGTCTCCATTCATCATACATTGCCATTTGCGTTATGAACGCTTTTTTATCTTATACCGCCATCATGTTGAACATTGTAACAATCCACGCCTTGAGAAAAACTTCGTCGCTACCAAAACCTTTAAAAACACTGCTCCAGAGTCTGGCTGTTTCTGATCTTGGTGTTGGTTTTATCGTTCAACCTTTGTACATTGCACAACACATGGAAATGGGGCAAAAAAGTGAAAACAATCGGTATTATAGCGCTACACACAGCGCGTATCTAATCACGGCGAATTTATTTGCTTTCGCTTCGTTCTTTGGCGTGATCGCGTTGGGTGTAGACAGATTCTTGGCGATTCATCTTCATCTCAGATACCAGGAACTTGTGACCCGCAAGCGAGTTGTTGCTGGAGTAATTTCAATGTGGGTTTTTAGTGCAGTTCTTTCGATTGTGGCGTTATTGGTCGAGCTAAATATTAGTTACGCGATTTTTGCCATTATTATTGCCTCTTTTCTGTTAACTAGTATACCGCTTAACTACAAGATATATGTAGCCGTGCGACACCACGCAAACCAAATTCAAGCCCTGCAAGTGCAACAAGAAGCACAGAATGGCGAAATGGAAAATCAGGGGAGGCTAAGAAAATTTGCAGTCGGAACATTCTTCGTATATCTCACGTTTTTGGTTTGTTATTTGCCAAACACGTGTATTATACTTGTCTTTGCAATCTCTGGAACAAGCGCCATTTTAAAGGTTTCGCAACTTTACACTGAGACACTGGTGTTTCTGAATTCATCTCTCAATCCACTGATTTACTGTTGGAAACTGAATCATATTCGACGTGCTGTCATGAACACACTGAGGAATATATGGCGATGCCACAACATGAATGAAATACAACCGGCCAACTAGGTTAAGATGTTTCTTTATATGTTGTTGTTGTTTTGGCCTTTTTTCAAATCTGTGCAAAAATCGTCTGTTTAAAAGACGTTCAACTTTCAATCACATTCAAGCCCTGTAAGTTCAATAAGAAGCATATGGAAGGACGAAATGGCAAATTCTGCGATTCTGAGAAAATTTGCATTCGGAGCATTAGCCATACATCTTGCCTTTTTGGTTTGTTATTTGCGAAAGATTTGTTTTTTAGTTGTCTATATAATCTATGGTCAAACGACAGTGCAGAGGTGTTGAACCTTTATAGTTCAACAGTCTGCATAATCCGAATTCATCTTTCAATCTACTGCTGCAAAATGAGGCACATTCCACAAGCTGTCATGGACATACTATGGAACATATTAAGCAGCCACAACCTAATGTAAATAGAACCCTGACTAAATGAATTTCTAATATTTCTTTTCCAATGAATAGAAGATGCTGTCAGTTTTAGAAAATGTTTAAGATGCCTGATAAAAGGACAGAATGCAAAACAAACCATAAATACACAAAACCAAAATTTTATCAGTGTAGTATAAGGGGTATTATCTCGATTGTTTCATACAAAACTGTAGCCTCCAAAAACTGGTCCCTTACGTTTTTTATAGCCAACAAATATTTATCAAAAAGGTTTAGTCAGACAAAGAAACACTTTCAAATAACAAAATTGGGAACGGTCAACGCCATGTTACCCATATTAATAATTTATCCTACAGGCCGACGATAAATCTGCTTTAGTACTCATATCCTGCTATCGTACACTGGTATCCGTTTTAATCGTCTTCGAAATGAAGCCATCTGTGCTGTATTTCTAGCGCGTTTTCTGTAGTATTGTGCCTTACTTATTTGTAAAAACTGTTATTTTAGAATCTTTAACGACTTTAACCAAGATTTATGCAAGCATGCGCGTTGTGTGATACACTGAGTCCTTTAAATGTCTCATGGCATGTGAACAGTTGTCTTTGAAAGCTATGTATAGTACTTTTATACAGACATATCTGCATGAATCCAGAAACGAATTCATCTTCAATTGAATGCGGTAGTAGTCTTACAAAATGTCATACCAGTACATAAAATATAAATCAGAAAAGTTTTGAACCCTTTCGCTTGTACAGTTAAACCGTGAGCCATATAATAAGTAAAGTCTGGTAAAAACCCTAATGTTGATTATTTAGATAGAAGCTATCGAGCTGTACTTTCCTGTTGTTTTATACGATTATTGTAACAGTATGTAAATAAAGGTGATTGTAACCTTCGCGTCTCTGCATTAAATCATAAAGTGTGATCAGTACCCTTTATCAAGTACCATCTTTCAAAATAACTATTGAGAGCGTTGTCGGTTACAACAAAAGCTTATGATCACCCTGTATTTATAGGGGGAGGGAGGTGTAATCAATTCCAATTGACTGCAAATTTCACAACAGAAAAAGAGTGGGTGTTTTGATATGAGAAAGTATTTCGAAGTCACAAGTTTACTACAATTCGTGCAGTACAGCGTGTTTCAGTGAATCAGACACTAAGGGGAAATGGTCAACACTATTGTACTCGGACAAGGTCCACCTTTCCACAAAAAGATGGTGGTCTCTTTGTGTACCCTCCTCCCCAATTGTAAAAGATGGTGTCTTAAAATTGTATATCACCCACTTTATCAGAAGTAAAAATTTAAAAACAAATTCAAACATCTCTGTGCCGCTTCACAAATAAACGCAAGCTTCATACTCGCAATACTTTATTTTTCAAGAAAAACACAAATATTATTTTCATGATTTTTTGGAGGGCATGTCGACTTCAACGAATTAACAGTATATGCAGATTCGACAGAATAACGGTATGGAGAAAACTTTGATAGTTTAAATATTTATTCTGCAGTGACCTAATTAACGAAACATGTCTCGCAATTATCTAGCTACTAAAACTTTGAACGTGGGTATCTATTTAAAATAAGCAATCAAAATATCGAAAAATCCTGACACCGTTTTGTTGATTGATACCTTAAGATAAACGCAGCGTCGCAAGTGGTTTTTTTTTTTCAGCGGCTGCATTTGATACCCGACTAATTCACTCGCATGGCCCTCTCTCGTTCCGGGACGGGGCTTAGCGGTCCCAGACACTTACTAAAAAACTATTCTACTTTTCTGTTGATATATAGTTTGTAATAGTTTCCGTCATAAATGTTTTATTTCAGATCGCGACAAACTTTATTGCAATTTACCACTGATATTACAAACTGCCACGTTATTTCAATTTACCGTTATAAAAATTGCGAAAGCGCTTTATTGTAGTAATTAATGATAGATCTTTTATTTTATTACAAATTGCGATTGCCGTTATTACAATTTACCACTTGAATTTTACAAACCGCGACGTTATTGCAATTTACCGTAGGTTCATTTTTACAAAATTGGGATAACGCAAGCACGTGAATACTTACATTAAGTACATACTTTCCATTTTACAAAGAAAAACTGACACGTAGGACCGATTTTACAAGCAGTGTCAAGACGACATATAACACAGTCTTGAAGTGTTAACTGGTTCGCTTATAAGCCGATTCAGAGCTTTATCAATAAAACAATATATAATATTTATGCAGGGTAACTACATTGTAAAACACTTTTCAAATGCTTGGTTTTTTGCAACTGATATTTTGGACATCGTCTTTAAATGAATTAATGGCATGCTTTTTTATTGTAAAATTTTTTCATAACATTCCACGGACAAACCGAACAAAACTTTTTCGGCAAATTGCTTGTATTTTAATCATTTCTTTTAAAGTAGTTATGTCATCCGCTTTCTGGCATAACCATGTAGTGCTGGCGCCGAAGTTTCTGCCGCTTGCGCCAACAGAGGGTGGAACGAGAGGGCGGCTTGGCCAATTTCGATATATTAAAATTCTAACTTTACTCCAAATTAATTATGCATCAGTCAATTGAAACCCCGGCCCCCCGACCCCCGGGGCATAGCGGGAGATAGCCGGGATTTAACGCGGCAAACGCCGGGATTTAACGCATATTTAACGACGTGTTGGCCCGGGGGAGCAGTGGAATTAACAAAATGTCTGTGTGACCCGGGGCATTGAGCGGGGATTTAACATGAAGAACTAAAGGAAAAACCTTGTTTTCCAGAATGGCGGCGGAGGAGAGAGAGAGAGGTGCGTGCGTTTTAATTCATTGTATTGAGGTGTATTCACATGGACTTCATATATAGATGGCTGTTAGTACTAAAATTGTGCATCAGGATAATCCAGTGCAGTGTTGTACATGCACGCATACCGCGTACAGGGTAATTCAAAGAAAGCTAGTTCCACAGGCTTCTTATAAATTTTCTCGATATGCTAAAAAACTTTGGAGTCTTTAAATACCTTTCATGTTACAATCATGTTACCTAAAGTATATTCAATGTCTTACTTAATTATCAATGAAACGGCATATTTTTAATACTGTTCAATGTTGCCCTAGTTAAAGAATGCAAATTTTGTATTTACTATAAATCAAGTTATCAAGTTGAAGAAAGTATTCTTTGGTCAATACTCTTCATTACTTTATTAATTATCTAGATTGAACTTGTTTGAAAAGTAAAAGAGCATATGCTATATTAAACTTAATTTGTAAAAACGTTTAACCCATGAAACATCCAGAATACTTATACCGTAAATCCTCTATTAATCCAATAATCCAATAAGCCCCCCTTTTTGGAGCAAGAAATTCATTAAGCCACCCCCCCCCCCTCCTTTTTCCTTCACAGCCCAGAAAATAAAAATAGGTCCGCAATGCGAACATGTGTCTAGTGCAAGGTTGATATGATGTGAATTTGTGTAACCATCTCTGGTGTAGCTTGCATCGCTGGTTAAGTCCAGCTGTTTATAGTTCGTCTGTGATGTAGGCTATCTATTGTGTGGTATTGTAATTGTATTTAGTGTATGCAGCAGTTATTATAGCATTTTGAATTAACCCTTCCTTGAAAAATGGAGGCCGAGAAATAACTGCTGATTCAAAAAAACGCCGGGTCCACTAGGCCAAGTTTGAAATAAACGCCAGGGGCGTTTAATTGAGAAAATACGGTACATCACATGTAGCAGAAAAAACGTAAAGGACCAGCAGACACGGATGAATAATTCAAAATTAATGCTTTACTAAGACAAACTGAAGTGTTTAGTTTCACTGATTATCAATGAAGTGTAACAGAACTGGAACAGAATGAGTTATATAATATTAACTGTCATAGAATTACTTACATCTGAACTTGATGTACATCTTACATAAGATACTTGTTTTAAAAATCTTAAACATATTTTCACATTATATTTACGGTTGAATCACTGATGCTATAAAAAAGCAATGAATTGCAACAAAATTTATTATATAATTGTAAGGGATGCACCATTAGAAACTGATAGGGATGGAGCAAAGAAAAAAAAATCCCAGTAAATTCTTAAGAAAAAAAAAACTTTTCTCGTGTATTATTGTAAATGTACCAGCAGAAGTATCAGATACTGTCAATATGTTACTTAAGGTTACCCACTGAAACAGGGACAATTAAGGTGAATTTAAAGAGAAGATTGCAATACAAAAGCACAGCACTGTCTCAACATAAGACCACATAAAGTTGTCCAGGCAGCCAACTGGCTTATCAGCAACAGCAGTCTGTATAGACAAGAAGGAATAACAATTAATCAAGACTGGGGAGTAAAATATAGTGACAACTGTATATTAGATGATAGTACTGTTGAAAATCAAAATGCACAGTCACAAAATACACTTAATGTTAACAGTAGTGGTAATATTGAAACCAATAGTAATTGTGATGAAGTTCTTGAGACTGAAGATCAGTGGAGTGAGGATGAAGGAGAAATACCTGCTGGTGTTTATACTGACACAATGTTCACAGCAAGCCCACAAATATAAAATCTCCTACATCAATGTTGATTATTGCATGGAAAGGTTTCATTTGATTGATGCTTACATGGTTTTCAAACTGGGGACTAATTGTATTTCTAGTATGGGTCTAGTATGACTTTCTCCATATAAACAGGCCACAGCTTTCGTAGATGTTTGATCGATGAAAGATGTTTTCATTTCAGCGGCGGCTGAGTTTCTATATCTATGAAATACATGAAATACATTTCCCACATGGTCCTTATTTAATTCCTCAACGGGCTTTGTAATCCCCAAACCAAACGGGGCTCGATCATCCCCAAACGGGGCTCATTTGTTCCTTTGAAGGGCTTTTTTTTCCCAAATGGGGCTCATGAAGCTTGATTTCTTTCTTTAGAAGCACCGGAGTGATCACTCTCAACATTGCAGCATCGTCATTCCGTTGTAGCCGAGTATATACGAGTAAGCTTAAGTTCTTAGGGACCGGTCATTATTTACAGGGGGGGGAGGGCCACTATATTTGGGGGGAGGGTCACTATTTTTTGAACTCCACTTTGGGGAGGGCCATTTTTAAAAAAAATTCATTGAGGGGAGGGCTACGAGTTTTTGAGATTATAAGTATTTACCACCAGTCTCTGAACTCAGAGTTCTCTTGATTTGGGTCACTCTACTCCATGGATTTTAATTTGTCACTGGTTGCAGCATAAAAAGAGAAATACGGGCCTATATAATGAAGGTACATGTATTATAAATACAAAAGGTCTTTATTAAATGCATAACTGTTCAAAGAAACACTTCATATTTGTGTCGGTTTCTTACATGATTCATTTGTTGTACGAAGTTTGTACAAATTTAAAAATACAACTCATGAGAAGATGTCATGATCAGTAGCAGCTAAAAACTGCAAAAGTTCCATGTCTGACTTGCGCACGTACACCGCACATTATTTATAACTGATGATACCTAATAATATGCTCTACTTTTTGAACAGAAACAATATTAATATTTTCTTCAAGAATAAAAGTAATATAGAAAACTTCTGACAGTTAGTCTGACACAGTATGGGCCATAATCGTCATCTGATTCGGCTGGCCGCTTCAAAAGCACTGCAGTCATTGTCATCATCGTATCCGTCGTCGTCACCATCATCATCATGATCATCATAATTCAGATCATCATCATCTTCATTGTCGTCGCCGTGGTAAGTACTGGTACTGGTTGCAGTATTGCCTCCATTTTTGCCTAGTAGGCTGGAGAGGTAGTCCCTTGTGTCACTGCTAAGCCGAGTTGTATCATGTTGGCATACCAATACACCTTATTCCAAAATGGCGGGCAATTTATTATTCTTTTGTATGCATGTCAATTAGCCCTCTTTGCCTCATTTTCGCGTGAAAATTCTGTTGTATTTTGGACATGCTGACGAGGCAACTAGGGCTAATTAACATACATATAAAAGAATAATAAATTGACCACCATTTTGGAATAAGGTGTATAACTCCAACCATTTCTTCTCTCTTTTGTTTAATTTTAAAACAAGCTCTTTTACTATATGACTTTTTTCACAGCGAGAGTCCTCGTCTAATCCAGGGGCAATCTTTACGTTTTGCCACACGTTTTGCCGCACAGTGTTTGTTCTGTTTTTTTTTTTTAAACGCGATTTTCTCTTGAAGGCTCCAAAATCTAGCTGAAAGAGATTCGAGGCCTTCCTTCCAAGGTCAGTTAACTTTGATCTTGTGGAAACCAGCTTCTCTTTTAACTGGCGCAGCTCAGAAATTACGTCCTCGTCAAACTTGTATGACGTTCTTCGGCCAGCTTTAATTTTACCGTTTGCAAGAATTGAGGACTGTAGATCACTCTTCACTTTGTCTTCAATTCCTTGTACAAAGTTTTGGACACTTATGTATAGGGAAGGGCAGCTTCGAAAATTGAATGTCTCCTCTCTTGAACTTTACCTGGACAAACATGGTATCAGCTGTCCAAGAAGCACATTGAAACAGGACAAAGTAGACATTGTTGCTGCCCACATTGCGAGATCAATAGTTAACGATGCAATGAACAATGAAGAAGATGACGTCGAGGATGAAGAATCAGATGAAGAATACATAGATGATATAGTGCTGGAGGAAACTGGCGACGACAGTGATGAAGATGAAACAACAGATACTGCACAAGATAGTGAAAAAGATGAAGATGACAGTGAGGGTGACGATGACAGCGAGGATAATGACAATAGTAGTTATGACGACGACGACGACGATGATGACGACGATGACAATAATGACAGCGGTGGCAGCCTTAGCGATGCTGTCAATAAAGGCAACAATGATGAAAACAGCGAAGAAGTGCAAATAAGTGACATTCTGTGTACTACCAAATCTGGTAGAACATGCAGGACATGGAAAGGACGATATCTTTATTATTGATTCTTTTAAACAAGGTTAATATCTGACTATAGGAAAAGCTGAGAGTTACTTATAATCCACTGTTTTACTGTTTTGCCGCTGGGGAGGGTCACCATTTTTTTATTTGAGTTTTTGGAGGGTCAATATTTTTTAAACCCTTTATGGGGGTGGGCCACAACTTCTTGGCCAAACTTTTTCTCAGTTTAGTGGCCCTCCCCCCCCAGTAAATAATGACCGGTCCCTTATATCAATTTAAAACTTGAAAGCATCTTTTAAAGCTTTTTGTTCCCCCAGATTGACACATACTTTGAAAGCTGTGGCATATTGGGAAAGTAACTTTAAAGAAATTCATCATAAAAATGAGAAAGAACTTGGTTTACTCACCAAAATCACTGCCTTTCGCGTCCTTCGCATCATCTTTCGCGTCCAGATGATTTTTTACGAAGATAAGCTTACTCGAGACCTTTCGCTCGGATTCAATTCCCTGGATTCAATTGGTCCCGAATATCCCTTTGCTTGCTCCGCGCCTGCTCCGGTGATCGAGTCTCAATTCCGAATACTCCGACTGTTGTAAACGACAAAATATCGACGTGGTTACATTACGCATTGATCTTATACTTCATGTAACAAGTCACGTAAGGGAAACTTTGGTGAAACCATATGAACATTACATCATATCTTACCGTATATGAAGTATTTAACGAATTTCACTCTAACATAGTGTCTACGTGCTACACACTAGACACAAAAACCATAATGGCTGACTGTATAACCGGTACATTTGCACCTTTCCAATCCGAGCACGAATTCATATACATGGTACTCGCGAGCTTTGGGAAAAATAGAACCGGTAGTTGTACTAAAAATGAGCATTATTATGGTAATCAATGAGTGGTGAACTGCTTGTGTTTCGCTAAATGGCAATAAGCCCCCTATCTGTTAACGCCCCCTCCTCAAAAGCACTTGAAATCAATAAGGCCCCCGGGGGGCTTAATAGAGGATTTACGGTATACCATGCAAAGAAATACACACATTTTTGCCATGAAGTTGAATAAAAGTAGTTACAAGAGTTTCCATTATCAGGCACGTGAGTTTTGATTTAAATAATTAAATCGGCCTTGTTTTATGAGACGTTTGAGATTCACACACCAGGATCGTATTAGAATGTAGTCACTGAGGAACGTCTATCACTGAGTCCCGTGTCCTAAGTGCAGAATTACTAAAAACGTTTAATACGCCTATCGTATTTTTCTCGTGAAAATGGACTAATTTTATATGAGGTCAAATTTCACTCTAAATGGCGAATGCAGTTGAATATACCGTAAACCTCGGAATATAAACCCTAGTCTAAGCCCTGGGCTTATATTTGCCCAACGTCCCTATTTGCCGAGCTTATTTTTGGGTGAGCTTTTTTTTTTTGGTTGGAAATATTCGTTATAAAATTCAATGGGGCTATTTTCGGGTGGCATTTTGGGTCCTAAAATTTTGCGAGCCATTTGCGGTCATTGAATTTTCTGAAGACGCAATCAATAACAATTTTATTTAATCTTTCAAATAATACCCGCAGTCCTGACAGAAATACCATTGCAGTAAAGACACAAGTTGATCAAGGCAATTGCAAGAGAAATACTTTTGTGGGGCATATTCCTGAACCGCTTGCCCGAATTTTACTCCCAATGTTCAAGGACAAAACCATAACTTATATACAGGCAAAAAATAACAGGTGAAAAATGCGGAGCACCAGGGGGGAGTGTCGATTCAAGGCGGTGGCATTGAACTGCCTTGCAAGTTCTATCGTGTTTAAATAAAGGATCTGTAGAAAATAAAAGTAAAATCTGCAAAGGACTGCAAACGATAATGTTGGTAACGGTATACGTAGGATACATGTATGCGAGAGACCTAACCAGCCAAAAAAATGAACAAACATACAGTGAACTGCAGGGCTGATCTGACTACGTAAAAAAGTAATCTTTGTGAGACACCATCATTACAGAAACCGATAAAGTAGGACCGCAACCGTGGACATCTATTTCGTTGTTATTGCAACTCATCAGCACGGTGTAGCGATCTTACGCAGATCCTACGTATACCGTAGCAGTCTGCATTATCGTTTGCGGTCCATTGCAGATTTTACTTTTATTTTCTATATATTTTGGGACGTAGGTCTTTACAGATCTGATATGCTCTCAGTTTTAGCATGGTTTCACTCATGCGTTTAATTGCTCAGATCGGCTTTGTCCATCTACATTTTTCTTTGTGTGACATCTTTGCGACTCTATGGGCTCCTTGTTTCCCGGAACATGTGATGCGGCAACGCGTGATTCAGGTCATCGCCAGAAATAGCGGACATGTTCACCGCGCGTGCGCGAGTTTCAGTGGCAATATGGCCGCCAAACACTAGAAGGCTTTGTATGGCAGAAATAAAACAAAATCAAATTGGCTGGCTTTTAGCTTACCTGGAATATTTGCCGCATTCCGGGTAAATTTATGAACATCTTTTCAAGTGTTTTTGTAAGCTTGATTTTCCCCACAATTGTTACTGGCCCTGCTTTTCAACAAAACATATTTCCGAAGCTTCGCTCATACAATGCTCTCTATTTTAGAAGCCATTAATGCCGATTTTCACTCAAAACGGGATTTCGAGGCACCATAGTTCGTAAAGTGATGGGGGTAGCCAACTTGCCGCAATCGTCTGAGAAGAAGCTCTGACTGAACTGACGATCATCGCATTCTCACTTTCTACGATGGTTCCTTCGCCCTGCTTTTTGCTTTCAAAAATCGTTCAGAGCTGTAAAAATCATTTCCACCAACAGTCCACGCTAAAGTCTTGAAGTTCGCTGTTTTCGAACTGCGATATTTGGGCACAGAATGCTCCAAATTTTGCTGCAAATCCCTCATTCAAAAGCTAAAGTCTTGTTGTTTTCAACTGCGAGCTTATTATTTCGGTCAGTGGTTTCTATATGGGCCTGAATACGCTTTATTTAACACAACCATTTTTGTCGCACCAAAGCCGCACCAAACGAATTTGAGCCCGTAGAGTGGAACAGCGGTGTATACCAATAAAGCAATATCGCAGTGTAAGACGCAGGAAAATTAACTGCTCCAATGTCCCTGATTTCTGGCGATGTAACAAGTGAGTACACTGCCGGTCATTGTGTAATCTATTTGTGTTGGCATTCTTGCTGGCGTCATTTAGTTCATCGCTGCACCGTGCTGATGAGTTGAAATAACAACGAAACTGTTGTCCACGGTTACGATCCTACTTTATTGGTACTTTCGTGATGGTGTCTCCCAAAGATTATTTTTTTACGTAGTCAGATCAGCCCTGCAGTTCATTGTATGTTACTACTAAATTGTATACGGCCAAAAGGAAAACACGTCAAGATCGAAATGGACTATAAACACTGGTGATTCTCTTTTGTGTTGATGATAATTAAAAGCAACGTCCAAGTTGAACATGACTCCTTTATAATGTATTTTCAGATCAAAACACCCCCATGGTCTTGTATTCGGGGGGGGGGGGCTTATTATTGGAAGGATTTTTTTTGTTATAAATTAGGGGGGGCTTATTTTCGGAAGTTTACGGTATATAGTTTGACGTTTGGAACGAGTCCGGCTGAAACCAGTAAACCAAATCCTTTTATCCTTTTATCTCAGAGGGAACCACATTTTACACCTTTTTCTCTACATACGAACAACAACGAATACGACACCAATTCTCTTGCTCATCTACGAATCTCATATATATGATACAGTGCTGCAGATGCAAAGTACAATACATAGGAGAGACTAAACGACATCTCAGCGACAGATTTGGTGAACACAGACGCGCAATCGAAAAAGCCATTAACCAACATCACATTTATCAGCCTACCGCCGTTTCAGATCACTTTACTCTTCCTGGCCATTCAATCAACGACATAGACCTCTGACAGAGACGCCATTCGTAAGGCCAGAGAAGCATTTTTAATTTCCAAGGGCAAGACTCTTGAACCCTATGGGATATTGGGATGAACAGGCGCGATGAAACTAAATATATTTCTATTTTTATAGTAGCCTTTGTAAACGTTTCTGCTGTTTATTTTTGTTAACCAATCATATTTAATCTTTTCATTTTAATCATTTTATATTTTGTAACCGTTTTATTCCATTTTTACTTAGTTCTTTGTAGCCCCTGATGAAGGTTAGTTTTGACTAACCGAAATATTGGGCAATAAAATACCCTTTATAGCTGTCCGATCAGCCTTGCATTTAGTTCTAATTTTTTATTCAATACTGCTGATCCTGATCTACACCAAGATCCGGCTTCACTTCGCCGTGCTGTTTGTCCAAGTGGTCCTTGCTTTATTTGAGAGAAACCAAATCGAGTTTTGTTTATTTTGTTCTGAAGTACTAATGCCGCGCTATGCGGGGCTTTTAACAAACTACTTGGCCCCGGGGGCGGGGAAATTAGCGGGGTTTTAACACCAGACAAATGTTAAATTCCCCGCTAGGTCCCGGGGGTCGGGGGGCCGGGGTTTCAATTGACTGATGCATTATTCATCCGTGAAACTTAATTATTTTATTCCTCTTGGCCTCAGGGTCATGTAAGAAATAGGTCTATTATCTAGCTACTCAAACTTTGCACATGGATACCGAAATAACCAATCGAAATATCGAAAACGCCTCACACTTTCTCGTTGAGCGATGTTTTGAGATGATTGAACACGGTGTGGCATTTTTTACTTCAACGACTGCATTCAACATTCATCAAGCTTTATATTTTTTATTTAGTTTGTCATAGTTTCCTTGATAACGGCGCGCGTGTGAATTCCTCGAAGAAAAACACTGGCCGCCTGTTCCAGTCGGTCAGATAATAGGGAGCGTAACATAAGAAACACGCGAAGCAAAAATATTGCGAGTGTTGATGGAGGGGGATCGTAAACTTCCTACATTAGCTTCCATCAGTCCTGAGAAACTTTTTTGTTGTTAAACAAATGAGATTGTCTTTAGCTTAATTAGCGGCAGAGGTACTTTAAACTCCGCATGTTTATTAGTATATTCTTCTTAATTAACTTTTATTTTTAATTTCTAAAAGCTTAATATTCCACGACTATGTTTTTTTAACATGACTTTCCCGCTGCTTCCTAACTGGTCGAGCATTAATCGCTTCAACCCTGGTCTCACTTGTTTATTTTAATGAAAAAGGCTGAAACATCTGTTTTAGGCCCGGTTCAAACGTCGAACTTTACATGTGCCGAACCTAATAATTAGGTTCGGCACATGTAAAGTTCGACGTATGAATCAATTAGGAACGGCACTTTTGTATTTGGGTCGACTCTGCCGTTCTATTCGACTGAGCTTGTCGAAAAGACCGGCAGAAAAGATCGACTTCGATTCATACGTCGAACTTCAAATGTGCCGAACCTAATGCATAAATTATGTTAACGTATTTTTCAATATAACCGCGCTTCTGATTGGCTATTTAGTGGGTTTTCGCGCCTTTGCAGACAGAACTCACAGAAGCGTGACGACGGTTACCAGCATTCTGCGTGTAGATTTTTAGACTGAAACTGGACAGGTTAAATCGGTCTTCTAAAAAGTTGCTTTTCTTTATATCCATAAAGAAATCGTAATGTATTTTAAAATTTATGGCGTTACTTTATTTTGTCCAAATATCACGATCACGATCTCCTCAACTGTTTCCTTGCCATAACAGAAAACAAAGCACACTAAAATCAAAACAAGAATTTCCAGGCTTGGTGAATTTTACTTTTTTTCGGTTTATTTCACTATTTTAAGCAGTAAGTATGATATTTCTTTTCGCCACGAATTAGGTTCGGCACATGGAAAGTTCGACCGTCTGAATCAAAAGTCGAATTTAATAGTTTGCTAAGAGTCGACCTGAATAGGTATTAGGTTCGGCACATGTAAAGTTCGACGTTTGAACCGGGCCTTAGGCTCGGAATCAGCTTTATAAAGGTAACACGCTGTCATGAACATACTGCGGAATATTTGGCGAAGCCACAACATGAATGAAATACAACCGGCTAACTGAGCTTATTGTTCTGGTTTTTTCTTTTTATAATTTGTGCAAAAAACGTTGTCAGTGTTCAAAACCTTTCACCTTTATTAATAGGAAAGAAAACAAAACATCAAACACATTTAAATTTATTCAACCTAAACTGTCCACCGGACAGCGGTTGAAACCTTTGAGGGGAAAAATTTGAAACTTTGTTTTCATAATTTTTTTGGAGAGTTTATTGACTTGGACGAATTAATAGCATAAGTAGATTTGACAGAAAAAAGCGGAATGGGGAAAATTTTAATTGCTAGTTTGAATTTATTCTACAGTGGCCCATAAATGGTGGATAATTGCGAAACATGTCTGGCAATTATCTAGCTCAGACTTTGCACGTGGATATCTATTAAAAATAACCAATCAAAATAATCGAAAAAGCCAGACACCGTTTTGTTGATTGATGCTTTGAGATAAACGTAGCGTCGCTAGTTTTTTCTTCAGCGGCTGCATTCCATGCCCGACTAATTCACTCGAATGACCCTCTCTCGTTCCGGGGCTCAGGGTCCCCTGCACTTACTAAAACCTATCCTACATATCTATTGATATGTAGTTTGTAATAGTTTCCTTCATAATGGCGTGCGTGTTAATATTTTCCCGAACGACGCCCAGGAAGGTAGGGGGTAATTTTAATACCTTGGTTAATCGTAGTTCATTATATCCTAACAAGTAGAAAATTAGAGCTCCAATCAGTCCTAAGGAAGCATTTTTATTGCATGTTGGGCCGGCATATGACGTTTTTAGCCTTATTATATCGGTAGAGGTGGCTTTAAATTCAGCGTAAACGTTAGTATTTTAACTTGTAATTAAATTTCTTATAAGCCATATTTTGTAAATGTGTTTTAATGAGACTTTCCACTTCCTAACTAATCGAGGCTTTGTAATGAAAAAGACTGAAACATCTGTTTTGTATTCGGAATCAGCCTTATAGACGCTCAATAGGATCAGTAAACGGACAATTCCCTTTTCAAGAAAGGCTTGTATTGACAGATTTCCAGGATATGTTTTATATTCAAATGTGAGCAGTAGAGTTCAAGAATGGTTCAAGGTCCGATCGTTAAACATCCGAGCTTTTGAATTTCCCATCCATTCAAAAAAAAAAAAACAGTCAGTTAATCCAAAAATAATAAAAATAGCGAAAATCCTGACGCCGTTTTGTTGGTTGATATCTTGAGATAAAGGCTTTGTTTTCTTTAACGGCTGTATTCGATACTCAACTGGTGGGAAATTAGAACTCTAATGTGTCCTAAGAAAGCATCTTTCTTAACATATAGCGCTTTTTCCCTAATTATCGGTTAAGGTAGCGTTACAACTCGGCGTGAACGTTAGCTTTTTAACTCTTTTTAACAGCTCCAATCAGTCCTAAGAAAGCATTTTTATTGTTGAGCGTGTGACGTTTTTAGCTTTATTATCCGCAAAGGGGGCCTTACGCTCATCATTAACGTTGGCATTTTAAATTTTAATTCAACTTCCTTTAAGCCTTAATATGTTAACGTGTTTTTAATGAGACATTCCGATTTCTAACTGGTCGAGTATTTGGTCTGCCTAGTCTTTATTTTAATGAAAAAGAATGAAACATCTGTTTTAGGTTCAGAGAGTCAGCTTTATAAAGGCTGAAGGATCAGTAAACTGGCAATTCCGTGTTCAGGATACGCTTATATTGACAGGTTACCCAGATAGAATGGTGAGCAGTATAGGTCAGCGATGTTTCAGGTTCCAATGTTTTACTTTTGCATCATCTGAGAAGCTTTCCCGTCCTTTCGAAAACTATCGTCAGTTTATCCAAACCGTTTCATCTTTCAAGATCAAAGTAACTATGCGCAGATAGTGTCAAAAAAGCGCCTACTGAAAACGTTTTACCTTCAGCCGCGTTCTTACAAAAAGCTTCACAATGAAAGAGGGTGAAAGTCTCCATTCATCATACATTGCCATTTGCGTTCTGAACGCTTTGTTATCTTATACCGCCATCATGTTGAACAGTTTCACAATCCACGCCTTGAGAAAAACCTCGTCGCTACCAAGACCTTTAAAAACACTGCTCCTGAGTCTGGCTGTTTCCGATCTTGGTGTTGGTTTAATCGTTCAGCCTTTGCAGATTGCAGTTAATGTCATGGAAATGGAACAAAACATTGAAAACAGTCAGTATTATAGTGCCATAAAAACCGTGTATTTCGCTACGGCGAATTCAGTTGGTTTTGCTTCGTTCTTTGGTGTAATTGCGTTGAGTGCAGACAGATTCTTGGCTGTTCATCTTCATCTCAGATACCAGGAACTTGTGACTCACAAGCGTGTTGTTGCAGTGGTTATTTCAATATGGGTTTTCAGCGCAGTTCTTTCGTTTGTGAGGTTATTGATCGAGCAAAATATTGCTTACCTGATGTTTGCCATTATTATTGCCTCTTTTTTCTTAACTACTGTACCGCTTAACTACAAGATATATGTAGCCGTGCGACACCACGCAAACCAGATTCAAGCCCTGCAAGCACAACAAGAAGCACAGAATGGCGAATTTATAAATACTGCAAGTCTGAGAAATTTGCAAAAGCAACATTCGCCGTATATATCGCGTTTTTGGTTTGTTATGTGCCAAACATTTGTACTTTAGTTGCCTTTCCAATCTCTGGAGCAAGTGTCGCTATAAAGAATATGCAACTCTATACTGTGACACTGGTGTTTATGAATTCATCTCTCAATCCACTGATTTATTGTTGGAAACTGAGTAACATTCGACACGCTGTCCTGAACATGCTGAGGAATATATGGCGAAGCCACAACATGAATGAGATACAACCGGCCAACTGAGTTTAAGATATATCTTCATTTTTTTTACAAATTGGTGAACGAGCGTTGTCAGCATTAAGAAACTTTATCTTTGTTATCAGGAAACAAAACAACAAACATCTAAATTTAATCTAACCCAACGCTCCACCAGACAGCAAGCGATGTCGACCTGTTTCCAAAGATGTCTTTGTAATTACACTCTTTTTTATATATATAGTTAAAGAATGTCTAATATTTGAGCTGAGGCTGAGCTTTAGACTTTAATTTCAACCAGATTCAAGCCCTGCAAGTTCAATAAGAAGCACGGAATGGCGAATTCTGAGAGTCTGAGAAAACTTGCAATCAGAGCATTCGTCAACAGTATCTCGCGTTTTTGGTTTGTTGTTTGGCAAACATTTGTTTTTTAGTTGTCTATAACCAGTACCATTGCAGAGGTGTTGGACCTTTACAGTTCGGTTACGCAAATTAATGATCAGATTTATTCTACAGGCAGACGATAAATTCGCTCTGGCACTCGTAACTGCTATCCGTTTCAATCGTCCTCGAAATGAAGCCATCTGTACCGTATTTGTAGCGTTTACTGAAGAATTGTGACTTACTTATTTGTACAAATTGTTATTTAAGAATCTTTAATACATGTTTTA
Organism: Cladopsammia gracilis; assembly: GCA_022457155.1. NCBI lineage: Eukaryota > Metazoa > Cnidaria > Anthozoa > Scleractinia > Dendrophylliidae > Cladopsammia > Cladopsammia gracilis. The sequence continues at coordinate 123,225 of JAJGOT010000132.1, read as the reverse complement.
ATGACTTCAGGCAAGCAATGAAAAGATTCGTGCAAGCATGAGCATAGCATGATACAGTCCCTTTAAATGGCCCATAGCAGACGAACAGTTGTTTTACAAAGCCATGTAGTACTTTTTTATACAAAGACATTTCTGTGTAAAACCAGAAACGGGTTGCGAGCGGTACTTTTCTGTTGTTTTACATTATTATTGTATGTAAATAAATATGATTTTAGCCTTCGCTTCTGTGCGTTTAAATATTAAAGTGTGATCAATACCGAACCCTTTTAACCTTCATAAAGAACCATCTTTCAAAATATAACTGTAATATATCACGGGCGTTCTTACAAGTGATTATTGATAGGAGGTATTGATAGGGGGAGGGAGGTATAATCAAATCCAATTGACGGCAAATTTCACAACAGAAAAAGAGTGGCTGTTTTGATATGAGGAAATATTTCTAGGTCAATAATTTAGTTCAGTTCGTGTAGTACAGCAGGTTTCAGTGAATCAAACACTAAAGGGAAATGGTCAACATTATTGTATTCGGACAAGACCCACCGTTCCACCAAAAGATGGTGGTCTCTTTGTGTACCCGCCACCCCAATTTTAAAAGATGGTGTCTTAAAATTGTATAGCCCCACTCTGTCAGGAGTAAAACTGAGAAACAAATTCAAACATCTCTGTGCCGTTTTACAAAGAATGCAAGCTTCATGTTCACAAAATATTTAAGCCTTGTCTCAGATTTTCAGGTCAATAAAGTAGGTTCATCAGATAGATTGTGTCTTGTGAGGATGGATGTTGAGCAATGGCGCCGATGGTGAACGCACGATTAAATAAATTGTTGCGCGCAATTTTGCTGGAGAAGAACACGATCTACTTCTCGTTGCGCGCGATCTTGCGTGTTGTGTACGCGCCTCATTTTTTCTTTACAATCCGGCGTTCTGTTGAGAATTTCCGCTATTTTAACTTTGTTTTGTAAAATAATTTTATAAAGACAAAGGTCAGTCTTTTCTGCAAAGTTTATTTATTTCATTATTCGTGAATCCTTCTTTTAAAATCGAGGACACTCATTCCAATGGAAAAGGTTAGACATGTTCAAATTCCATCGGGAACGCAGATTTATTTATCTGTGAAACTAAAATTCGCCAGGATTTTTGCGTATTTGTTTCCAAAAGTTTTTAAATTTTCGTCACGTGGTGGCAAACAATAGTTATTTCAAAACATGACTTAATAATAATTTACGATATATTGGTTATTAGAAATTGTGACAAGCATTATTTTCCTTAACGACAATGAATACTTTATTTTTCAAACAAAAACACATGATGTTATACAGCTCTTTTGAAACCTACCTTTGAGGGGAAAAATTTGAAACTTTGTTTTCATAATTTTTTTTGGAGAGTATAGAGGTTTTGCACGGCAGCCATGTTGCATGGCAGGAACAAATGCAAAACATTTTCATTGTTTCTGCCATGCAACATGGCTGCCGTGCAAAACCTCTATATACTGTAAACTTGATCGAATTAATAGCATATGTAAATTAATTTGACAGAAAAGCGGTATGGAGAAAACTTTGATAGTTTAAATATTGGTCTGCAGTTATCCCAATTTTGTAAAAATAAACCGACGGTAAATCGCTATAACTTCGCGGTTTGTAAAAGTCAAGTGGTAAATAGTAACGGTAAGCCCGGCCCTGGAACGAGAGAGGGTCATTCGAGTGAATTAGTCGGGTATCAAATGCAGCCGCTGAAAAAAAAAACACTGGCGACGCTGCGTTTATCTCAAGGCATCAATCAACAAAACGGTGTCAAGCTTTTTCGATTATTTTGATTGGTTATTTTAAATAGATATCCACGTGTAAAGTTTGAGTACCTATTGTAGATAATGCGAGACATGTTTCGTTAATAAATGTCACGCAAGCACGTAAATATTTGCGACAGTACATACTTTCCATTTTACAGAGAAAAACACGTAGGACCGATTTTACATGCAGTGTCAAGATGGCATATAACATAGCTTGAAGCGTTTACTGGTCCGCTTATAAGCCGATTCAGAGATCTATCAATAAAACAATATATAATATTTATGCAGGGTAACTGCAATGTAAAATACTTATCAAATGCTTGGTCTGAGTTGAGATTCAAAATAATCGGCGGCCTTTTACATTTTTTCTTCGCAATTGATATTTTGGACATCGTCTTTGAATGAATTTTAAAATGGCGTATTTTTAATTGTAAAATTTGGCCGTAACATTCCACGAACAAACCGAACAAAACTTTTTCGGCAAATTGCTTGTATTTAATCATTTCTTTTAAAGTAAAGTAGTAATGTCATCCGCTTTCTCGCCATAACCATGTGGGTGCTGGCGCCGAAGTTTCTGCCGCTTACGCCAACAGAGGGTGGTTTGGCCAATTTCGATATATTAAAATAGCCCTTTTCACGGTTGATTTTTCTCATTTGCATTACAATGTTATCCAACGTGGATGCGAAGCAATTTCGGGCTAAAACTACAAAATAGCCCGAAATTGCCTCACATACATGCTAGATTTCATTGTAATGCAAATGAGCTGAGTTAACCGTGAAAAGGGCTATTCTAACTTTACTCCGAATTAATTATTCATCCTTGAAACTTAATTGTATTATTCCTCTTGGCCTCAGGGCCATGCAAGAAATAGGCCTATTATCTAGCTACTCAAACTTTGCACCTGGATACCGAAATAACCAATAGAAATATCGAAAACGCCTCACACTCGTTGAGAGATGTTATGAGATAATTGAACACGGTGTGGTTTTTTTTCCTTCCACGGCTGCATTCAACATTCATCAAGCATTCTATATAAATATGGTTTGTCACAGTTTCCTTGAAAACGCGTGCGTGTGAATTTTTTCCCGAATGACACTGGCCTGTTCCAGTCGTTCAGATAATCGGGAGCGTAACATAAACACGCGAAGGAAAAATATTGCGATTGTTGATGGAGGGGGATCGTAAACTTCCTACCGAGTAGAAAATAAGCTTCAATTAGTCCTGAGAAAGCCTTTTTTAGTGTTAAACGTATGAGGTTGCTTTTAGCTTCATTAGCGCAGAGGTGCTTTAAACTCAGCATGGTTATTAGTATATTCTTCTATTATTGACTTCCTAAAAGCTTAATTTCAATTAATTAATTTTAACAAGACTTTCCCACTACTTCATTACTGGTCGAGCATTAATCACTTCAACCCTGGCCTGACTTGTTTATTTTAATGAAAAAGGCTGAAACATCTGTTTTAGCTCGGAATCAGCTTTATAAAGGCTGCAGGATCACCGGCAATTCTGTCCGGCTTCAAGATACGCTTATCCGGATAGATAGGTGAGCAGTAGAGATCAGGAATGTTTCAGGTTCCAATGTTTTAACGACACTTTTTCAACATCTGAGAGGCTTACCCATCCTTTAGAAAATTATCGTCAGTTTTAATACCCAAACTTCCATCTTTCAAGATCAAAGTTACTCTGCGCAGATAGCGTGTAAAAAGCGCCTACTGGAAACGTTTTACCTTCAGCCGCGTTCATACAGAAAGCTTTATAATGAAAGAAGGTGAAAGTCTTCATTCAACATACATCGTCAGTTACGTCTTTAACGTCTTCTTATCTTATACAGCCATCATGCTGAACAGTGTTACAATCCACGCCATGAGAAAATCTTCGTCTCTACCAAAACCTTTAAAAACACTGCTCCTGAGTCTGGCTGTTTCTGATCTCGGTGTTGGTTTAATCGTTCAACCTTTGTACATTGCAGTTAATGTCATGGAAATGGAACAAAACACTGAAAACAGTCAGTATTATCGTGCCATGTATACCGTGTTTCTCACCGCGTTGAATTTATTTACTTTTGTTTCATTCTTTGGTGTGATGGCTTTAAGTGCAGATAGATTCTTGGCTATTCATCTTTATCTCAGATACCAGGAACTTGTGACTCACAAGCGTGTTGTTGCAGTGGTAATTTCAATATGGGTTTTCAGCGCAGTTCTTTCGTTTGTGAGGTTATTGATCGAGCAAAATATTAGTTTCGTGATTTTTGTCATTGTCGGTGTCTCTTTTTTCTTAACTACTATACCGCTTAACTACAAGATATATGTAGCCGTGCGACACCACGCAAACCAGGTTCAAGCCCTGCAAGTACAACAAGAAGCACAGAATAGCGAATTAGAAAATGCTGCAAGTCTGAGAAAATTTGCATTGGGAACATTCGTCGTATATGTCGCGCTCTTGGTTTGTTATTTGCCAAACATTTTTGCTTTACTTGTCTTTGTAATTTATGGCTCAAATGCCACTTTAAGGCATATGCAACGCTATACTTTGACACTAATGTTTATGAATTCATCTCTCAATCCACTGATTTACTGTTGGAAACTGAGTCACATTCGACACGCTGTCCTGAACATACTGAGGAATATGTGGCGAAGCCACAACATGAATGAGATACAACCGGCCAACTGAGTTTATTGTTTTGACCTTTTCTTTTTACAATTTGTGCAAAAAGCGTTTCAGTGTTCAGAAACTTTCAACTTTATTAATAGGAAGAAGACAAAACACCAAACACATTTCAATTTATTCAACCTGAACAGTCCACCGGACAGCAGGTGAAGAGGTGTTTCTAATTTGTGGCGCGAAACTGTCCTTGTTATTATACTCTTGTCCATAATATTCGCTTAAGATTTAAAATACCATTTTATACAAGGCTAAAAGTTAAAAGAAAAAAGAAAACGAACGAGAACAGTCCCCCTTTTCGCGGTGATAATTACATCGGTGAGACCATGCACGAGAAATGTGGAGGTGCAAATTGATATTAAACATTCAAACCCTTGTAATGACTTTGAACCTGCCCGTCACCTAAACGAGAATTCGTCTCATTCTTTTAGTTGGCGAATCCTTTATGCGGCCCAGTGTTTTAACAAGCGCGGGCAGAATTATTGAAGGCCTAATGATGCAACAATAGTTCCTCAGTTTGAACAAACAAGTTCATTCTTACGTAGCGTAAAATTCTGTGGTGGGGTTCAGAGCTACCTTAAATTTTCGAAAATTTAGGGTAGCTCTGAACCCCACCTACAGAATTTTTTCAACTTTGCCAAAAGTTGCATCTTATCCTACTGATCAAAATTCGACAATAAAAAATGAGGTTCACCGAGTCATTTTTGAGTTATGAACACCTAAAGCTAAAATTAAGGGTGTGTCTTCAGCACGTTATACTGTTGCTATAGTAACATATTGTGTCACAAAAATGATAACAACTTGTTCACCAATCATTGGGCATTCGTTTGATATCATGATTGTAGCATCAACTTATAAAGAGTGGTTTTAATGACCCATCAAAATCTAAGTCTTGGAAAGTGCTGGAAACTGTTGGGAGCCACCGTAATCAAACAAGTTCGTTGTTACGTAGCGAAACTGTTCGCACCGAGAATCACTTAAAACATATAAAATGTGCAGGTCCTGAAGATGATTTAATTAGTCGAAAACGTTCGTTTTTTTGTCTTAACTTTAAGCCTTTTAGGCCCGGTTCAAACGTCGAACTTCACATGTGCCGAATCTAATGCAAATGAGCAAGAACAATAGATTTTGCTCATTTGCATTAGATTCGGCACATGTGAAGTTCGACGTTTGAACCGGGCCTTAATTATACTCTTGTTTTTATATATACTGAGAACGTCTAAAATTTGAACTGTGGTTTAGCCGTGACTGAACTTTGTAATTATACTCTTACTTGTTTTTTATATAAGAACGTCTAATATTTATTATTTGAGCTGTGGTTTATCCAGGACTGAACTTTGTAATTATACTCTTTCTTGTTTTATATATAAAGTAACGTCTAATATTTGAGCTGTGGATTTTGCCGGGACAGAACTTTGTAATTATACTCTTACTTGTTTTTTATATAAGAACGTCTAATATTTGAGCTGTGGTTTAGCCGTGCATGACTGAACTTTGTAATTATACTCTTACTTGTTTTATATATAAACACCTAATATTTGAGCGGTGGTTTTGCCGTGATTGAACTTTGTAATTATATTCTTCGTTTGTTTTATATGTAAGAACGTCTAATATTTAAACTGTGGCTTAGCCGGGACTGAACGTTTTTGGGAGTGATTTCAGCCTGAAAACGTTGTTGAGATGTGCTTAAAATAAATTACATAGTATTTAAAGAAGTCTTCATTCAGAATGAAGAGTGTATCAATTTTATGAGTTCGAGTTAGAATTTCGAGTTCGAGTTAGAATTTTGAGTTCGAGTTAGAATTTCGAGTTAGAGCAAAATTTCGATTATTTTTTTAATTTCTAACTTATTATTATCATGATTATTATTATTATGAATAGTATTGTAGATTTAGTGGGTTTAAGTTTCCATTGAAAGGGTCTATGTCGCGAAGTGTCACGCAACCCTTGACAAACTTGAAAAAAGTTTACGCTATCGTCGTGGAAATCACGCACAATCCATTCAATGCTGGGGAGCTGAGTGCTCCAAAATGTCTCAAATTGTTCACACATGTAAATAATCTATTTGTCTTGATTTAGTTTCGGATATTTTCCGATTTCGGAATCGTGCGGCTCAATATCTCAATGTCTAAAAGTATGCAGTGGAAATGGACGAAGGTTCTTCTCGAAAATATCCGGATCAAGTTAGTTGTTGGGTCTCTTTGAAATCAAGCAAGAAGTTATTGGATTTTCCTCGCTTCTAGTGCCGTTCTGGTATAGTTTGAATGCTCTAACGTGATTTTGCTGTGGTTCTCTACCTGATTTGGGAAGCTTTCCCCTAAATACCGACGTCGCTTCTTCGCGATGTTCTACGGAGCGATTCGCTGTATGTCTTGTAGCAATAATTCACTGACTAGCGGCTTGACCTTGAGATCGCTTGCGTGTGTTATTATAAATTCCGTTAGAGCATTGAAAGCACACTTCTTTCATAGAAGAGTAGAAAAATATAACAACGTTTGAGTTGTTTCCACAGCAATCAGCACCAGAAAAGAATCTTCGACCATGCTCAACTAATTAACATAATTACTGACATGTACTGAGGCGTATGATTTCAGAATCGGGGAAATAACCGAAATGGAAACAAGACAAATATACTTTTTATATGTGGGAAATATCTGACCTTTTGGAGTACACAACACGTTTTTTGCCGGATTTCACCGCTATAGCGTAAATTTGTTTGATGTCGGCCCGACGTTTTTGCCTGCGTGACATATAACATTAGCTCTGAAAAGTATAATTTTGAATGCGAATTTTAAAAGTATAGTATAAAGATAGACGGGCTAAACACGGCTCCCACTCATCGCAAAAAAGTATGTATTAAGCATAAAGCTTTCCCAGTAAGATTTCAGAGAGAATTGCTACATTGGATCACAGTTATGAATTTGTTTTCTTCGATGATATTGACCTTTTGATCTCGGCGGATTCTCTTTCAAATTGAAGGATGTCATGATGTCATGTTGTCCAGAGCCGTTGGTCGGTGCTAACTCTTTTGGCATACATTGCGGTTTCTTTGGCTCACTTTTCTTGCAGGATAAATACTTTAATATCGACTAAAATTTGTTATCGCTTTGAAAGTGCTAGGATCCATTTCTCGGGCCGTGATGTCTAAAGCCTGTAAAGTCTGCGGTGTGGAAGACTTGTGTTAGAAGCAAGATCATTCTTGAGACTTAATAATAGCATACAAATACCAAATGACAAGGTGTTGTTTTGTAAATTTACTTACAATTGAAAAAAATTTTCTTCGCGGCTTTCAGACCAAAGCACGTGTTGTTACTTTGCATTACCGCTAGTAGCTCGATCTTTTAACTCGAACTCGATATTTTAACTCGATATTTTAACTCGAAACTCGGACTCGTAACTCGAACTCGAACTCATGAAATTGACAGACCCCAGAATGAAAGGAAAGTTTTGCAATATTGCAAGAATTCTAGCATTTTGGTCTCAGTTGGACTGTAAATGTACTCTGACCAAATTATTACATCTTATTTATTCTCGTTTAGCTCATTGTAAAAATAAGAGGACAAAATAAAGACGTTCTTAACTTAGTCTCAGCCTGGGTTTATGTTCTAACCACGTTCTATTACTAATAGAACTGGCAATTCCCTGTTCATGAAAGACTTGTATTAACAGATTTTCAAGGATATGTTGTATATTCAAACGGAGCAGTGAGGTTCAAGACTGGTTCAAGATCCGATCGTGAAACATCTGAGTTTTTGAATTTTTCATCTGTTCCAAAGAAAAATAAAAATAGCGAAACATTCTGACGCTGTTTTGTTAGTTAATGTCTTGAGATAAGCACAGTGTGGCTTAGCGTTTCGCGGCTTAGCGTCTCCGGTCGCTTCCTATAATTTTGTCGAAATCTTCATCAGTTATCATACTTTCTATTGACATGAAGTTATCTTAGTTAACTTGAAAACGGCGCGCGTGCGAATTTTTCCCCAAAGAACTTTCGCGAAGTAGAAAATTAGAGCTCCATTTTGTCCTTAGAAAGCATCTTTCATGAATTAACATATGGCGCTTTTTTGCCTAATTATCGGTGAAGGTGGCCTTAGGAGTGGAGATATTTGTGCAAGCATGCGAACAGTTGCTTTACAAAGCCATGTACTACTTTTTTATTCGAAAACATTTCTGAATAAAACCAGAAACGGATTGCAAGTGACGTAATGTCGCGCGTAAGCATTGTAATAAAATGAGTTTACAAGGGTTTCTGTACATTCCTCAAGTACTGTTAGAAAACACTCTACGGTTGGTAGAATATCATTCTATGGGTTTTCTTCAAGTTTTACGAAATGTAATACCAGTAAATAATATATAAATTTGAAAAGGTTTGAACCCTTTCACTTGTACAGTTGCATGATTATTGTATGTAAATAAATATGATTTTAACCTTCGCCTCTGTGCGTTAAATTATTAAAGTGTGATCCGCATACTGAACCCTTTTAACCCCCATAAAGTACCATCTTTCAAAATATAACGCCACAGTAATAGTTACAAAATATATCACGGGCGTTCTTACAAGTGATTATTGATAGGGGGAGGGAGGTGTAATCAATTCCAATTGACGGCAAATTTCACAACAGAAAAGAATGTCTGTTTTGATATGAAGAAATATTTCCAGGTCAATAATTAAGTTTAGTTCGTGCAGTACAGCAGGTTTCAGTGAATCAAACACTAAAGGGTAATGGTCAACACTATTGTTCTTGGACAAGACCCACCGTTCCACCAAAAGATGGTGATCTCTTTGTGTACCCTCCCATTTCAAAAGATGGTGTCTTAAAATTGTATACACCAAATTGAAGAAACGTTGTCGAGTGACAGGCATAAACCATGAACGATGCGACCCAAAGGTTTCCTGGGAAGTTGGAAAATTTAATCTTCGTCTGTGTCAGAATACACATCATATTAACCAGGATACACAAATCATGCTCTTGAAATGTCTCAAACAAAGAAAACATCTTGATTATCAAGAAATATAATATTACTAGCTTGCCAATGCTGCCTACCCAGAATCCCATTCGGTCTCATCGTTCATGGTTTATGCTTTTCACGAGTCAACGTTTCTTCAATTTGGTGTAGCCTCCACTCCATCGGGAGTAAAACTGAGGAACAAAATCAAACATCCCTGTGCCGTTTTACAAAGAATGTAAGCTTCATGCTCACAAAATATTTAAGTTTTGTCTCAGATTTTCAGGTCAATAAAGTAGGTTCATCAGAAAGATGGTGTCTTGTGATGATGGATATTGAACAATGTCGCTGATTGTGGACGCACGATTGAATTGTTGCGCGCAGTTTTGCCGGAGTCTAGTAGAACACGATTACTTCTCGTTGTGCGCGATGCTGGTTGATGTGTACGAACCTCATTTTTTCTTTACAATCGTTCTGTTGAGAATTTCCGCTATTTTCATTTTGTTTTGTAAAATGGTTTTATAAAGATAAAGGTCAATCTTTTCTGCAAAAGCTTATTTATTTCATTATTTATGAATCTTTTTTTTTTTCGCTGTTTTAACTGTGTAAAATCTTTTCTACAAAGTTTATTTATTTCATTATTCAGGAATCCTTTTTTTTTTAAATCGAGGACACTCATTCCAATTGAAAAGGTTAGATATGTTCAAATTCCATCGGGAACGCAGATAAATTTATCTATAAAACTAATATTCGATAGGATATTTGCGTATTTGTTTCCAAAAGTTTTAAAATGTTTGTCACCCGGCAGCAAACAATAGCTTATTACAAAACATGACTTTAATATAATTTACGATATGTTACGACAGTGAATACTTTATTTTACAAAGAAAAACACATGTTATACAGCTCTTTTGAAACCTACCTTTGAGGGGAAAAAATGAAACTTTGTTTTCATGATTTTTTGGGGAGTATATATAGACTTGAACGAATTAACAGCATATGCTGATTTGACAGAAAAACGGTATGGGGGAAATTTTGCTAGTTTGAATATTTATTCTACAGTGGCATTTAACACAACATATCTCGCAATTATCTACCCTGACTCAGACTTTGCACGTGGATATCCATTTAAAATAACCAATCAAAATAATCGAAAAAGCCAGACACCGTTTTGTTGATTGATGCTTTAAGATAAACGTAGCGTCGCTAGTTTTTTCTTCAGCAGCTGCATTCCATGCCCGACTAATTCACTCGAATGACCCTTTCACTTTCCGATGCTTAGCGGTCCCCGGAACTTTCTAAAAAACAATCCTACATATCTGTCGATATGTGGTTTCTCATAGTTTCTTCATAACGGCGCACGCGTGCTAATTTTTTTCCCGAATGACGCCAAGGAAGGTAGGGGGTAATTTTAATACCTTGGTTAATCGTAGTTATATCCTAGGAAGTAGAAAATTAGAGCCCCAATCAGTCCTAAGGAAGCGTTTTTATTGTTGGGCATTTGATGTCTTTAGCCTTATTATATCGGTAAAGGTGGCCTTAAATTCGGTGTAAACTTTAGCATTTTTAAAATGTTTTATATTCGTAATCAGCTTTATAGAGGCTTCATAGGAGCAGTAAACGGACAATTCTCTGTTTAAAAATGGCTTGTATTTACAGATTTGCAGAATATGTTACATATTCAAATGTGAGCAATTGAGTTCAAGAATGGTTCAAGGTCCGATCGTTAAACGTCATCATTAAACGACACTTTCGAAACATCCGAGCTTTTGAATTTCCCATCCTAAAAAACAATCCTATATATCTGCTGATATGTGGTTTCTCATAGTTTCCTTCATAACGGCGCGCGCGTGCTAATTTTTTCCCGAATGACGCCCAGGAAGGTTGGGGGTAATTTTAATACCTTGGTTAATATAATAACCAAGGAAGTAGAAAATTAGATCCCAATCAGTCCTAAGGAAGCGTTTTAATTGTTGGGCATATGACGTTTATAGCCTTATTATATCGGTAAAGGTGGCCTTAAATTCGGCGTAAACTTTAGTATTTTACCCTGTAATTAAACTTCCTATAAGCCTTATTACGTAAATGTGTTTTAACGAGACTTTCCACTTCCTAACTAATCGAGCCTTTTTAATTTTATATTCGGAATCAGCTTTATAGAGGCTCCATAGGATCAGTAAACGGACAATTCCCTGTTCAAAAAGGCTTGTATTCAATACTCAAAAAAAGTCGAATGACCCTCGGTCGTTTCGGGGCTTAGCAGCTTCGGGCGCTTCCTATAATTTTGTCATAATCTACATTTATCATTCAAACTTTCTATTGATATGTAGTTTATATTAGTTTTCTTGAAAACCGCGCGCGTGCGAAGTTATTTCCAAAGGCCTTTCGCGAAGGTAGGAAATTAGTGTTCCATTTTGTCCTAAAAAAGCGGGCATCTTTTGTGAATTAACTTATAGCGCTTTTTTGCCTAATTATCGGTAAAGGTAGCCTTAAACTCGGCGTAAAAGTTAGTTTTTTAACTCTTAATTAAACTATCAGCCTTATTATGTTAATGTGTTCTTAACAAGGGTTTCCGCTTCCTAACTGGTTGAGGATTTGTCGTCGTCCAACCCTGGCATGACTTCTTTATTATAATGAAAAAGACTGAAACGTTTGTCTTAGACTCGAATCAGCTTTATAAAGATTGAAACATTTGTTTTAAGGCGGGCACACACTAGGGGACATGTTGCGGGGACATGAAGCGGGGACAAGCCCCTTCGTGTGCACAGCATACTGGCGCATGTTGCAGGGACAGTACGCAAGCTGGTGCACACAAAGCGGATTGAGGTATAAAAATCACAGAAATCACTAAGGGCGCCTGGAAACTAGTATACGAGCAAAGAAAGATGGCGGACTCTATGGTTAGGAAAAAGAAGCTTCTACTACTGTCAATGATATTACTAGATGAAGAAATGTGTAATTATGTTCACCGAAAACGACGGATACGCAAGTGACTGAAAAGAAGAGAAGAAAAAGGAGCCTACTACACCTATTTTGTAGCGGGGACAGTTTGCAAGAGCAGTGTACACGATGCGATATCGAAATGGGGGCCATTTTGTCCCCGCGTCATGACGCAAGAATTCAAACCAGCTGAATTTCGTGCAACATGTTGCGGGGACAAAACTGTGTCCCCGCAACAGAACTTTTTCGCAAAAACAGGGATGTCACACGAGGAAAACTGTCGCTGCAACATGTCCCCGCTTCATGTCCCCGCAACATGTTCCCCAGTGTGTGTCGGCCTTTAGACTCGGAATCAGCTTTATTAAGACTGAAACATTTGTTTTAGACTCGGAATCAGCTTTATAAAGGCTGAAACATTTGTTTTAGACTCGGAATCAGCTTTATAAAGGGTAAACGATCATTAACACTTTAGTCCTCGATATCAAAATACAAATTCTCCTTTCTTGTCCCCATACGTATATTATCGCAACAGTGGGGAGAAGTTGTTAAAGTATCAAGAGAACATTGGGTGATCATATCAGTTAATTCTCATAACCTCTGACTGATTAAACATTGATATTACAAGGAGAAATTTGATGCTGATCACTATTGGGGCTTAATTAACCCTATTCAGACTGGGGGGGGGGGCTTTTCGAACCCCCCCTTCAGTAAAATTGTAATAACTCTTACACCGAAATAGCTATGAGGCTGAAATTTTCTGACTTTTCCTAGAATTTATTTAGGGACATTTTGGTATCCACAACATGTCAGTGTGATTAACCATGTTGCCATGGCAACCAGTTTTTGACACATAGGTTTTCAAAATATTAAAATATGGTGAATTTTTTATTTTAAGACCTTGTTTTTTGACTTATAGTGCATTTTCTTATTAGAATAGTTTTTTCTTGGGACTAGTTCTTGAAAGACATCAAAAATTTTTAACATCAAATATTTTGGGGGGAGGGGTAGGTAAATTTTTGCTCACTTTTACTTATAGAGAAAAATGTTGTACTATTTATTAAATAACGCTTCTAAGTTCATTGTTTGGATAATAGACATTAGTTTGATACGTGTTTTATACATTCTGATCCTTTTTTCTTTTAGATATTTTTTAAATTTTAATTTAAACGAAAAAAAAAAGGAAATCCAAGATGGCGGATCCAAGATGGCGGACAATAATTTCAAAATTATAGTTTTATCGCCTTTTTTTGCCTTTTCTCGCTTTACAAGTGTGTCCTTGTTTGTATTTATTATGTTTTAATATTAAAGAGATGATTTTACAGTTATATTTTATATTTTAAGTATCTGGATGGAAAAATGTCAAAGAAACGTCGAAAAAACAAAAATTACGTCACTGTGACGTCATAATTGGGTGTGCGAGGTCAAAACTGGGTGTGAGGTTTCCTTGTATGGAGATGAACATTGTGTGAAAATTTCATGGTCCTAGCCTTACTGGTTCCAGAAATATGAAGGGAGGGGGGTCCGAGGAGCCCCCCCCCCCCCCCCCCCCAGTCACAGATTGCCTAAAAAAGCCCAGTCTGAATAGGGTTAAAGGGTGAAACCGGCAAAACCGAATCTTATTCCTTTCCTTAGTTTTCATGAAAAAGACTGAAACAACGCAAAATCCGTTTTTGGATTCAAGTATCTGGATTCGGATTTTCTCCAAAAAGCAGTATTCATATCACTTTGCTAATCATGCATATCCTGGCACGTAGAAAATTACAGCTCCAATTAGTCCTAAGAAAGCATTTTTATTGTTGAGCATGTGACGTTTTTAGCCTTTTTATCCGCAAAGGGGGCCATAAGCTCAGCATAAACGTTGGCATTTTATATCTCAATTAAACTTCCTTTATGAGCCTTAATAACTTCTAACTGGTCGAGTATTTGTCTTTTTAACGCTGGTCTGACTTGTTTATTTTAATGAAAAAGACTGAAACATCTGTTTTAGGTTCAGAGAATCAGTTTTAAAACGCCTGAAGCATCAGTAAACCGACAATTCTGTGTTCAAGATACGCTGATATTGACAGATTACCCGTTACAGTAAATAGGTGAGCAGTAGAGGTCAGCGATGTTTCAGTTTCCAATGTTTTAACGACACTTTCGAAACATCTGAGAGGCTTTCCCATCCTTTTGAAAACTATCGTCAGTTTATCCAAACTTTCATCTTTGAAGATCAAGCTAACTGCAGATAGTGTTTAAAAAGCGCCTACTGAAAACGTTTAACCTTCAGCCGCGTTCTTACAGAAAGCTTTACAATGAAAGAAGGTGAAAGTCTCCATTCATCATATATTGCAATTTGCGTTATGAACGCTCTGTTATCTTATACCGCCATCATGTTGAACAGTGTCACAATCCACGCCTTGAGAAAAACTTCGTCGCTACCAAAACCTTTAAAAGCATTGCTCTTGAATCTGGCTGTTTCTGATCTCGGTGTTGGTTTAATCGTCCAACCTTTGACCGTTGCAGTTAATGTCATGGAAATGGAACAAAACACTGAAAACAGTCAGTATTATCGTGCCACGTACACCCTGTTCCTCACCACGACGTATTTATTTGCTTCGGCTTCCTTCTTTGGTGTGACGGCTTTAAGTGCAGACAGATTCTTGGCTGTTCATCTTCATCTCAGATACCAGGAACTTGTGACTCAAAAGCGTGTTGTTGCTGCGGTAATTTCAATATGGGTTTTCAGCGCAGTTCTTTCGTTTCTGAGGCTATTGATCGAGCCAAATATTAGTTACGTGATTTTTGCCATTATTGTTGTCTCCTTTCTCTTGACTACTGTACCACTTCACTACAAAATATATGTAGCCGTGCGACACCACGCAAACCATATTCAAGCGCAGCAAGTACAAGGAGAAACACAGAATGGCGAAATGGAAAATCATGCGAGGGTAAGAAAATTTGCAGGCGGAATTTTCTTCATATATCTCGCGTTCTTGGTTTGTTATTTGCCACACTGCTGTACTTTTGTTGCCTTTGCAATTTCTGGCACAAAAATTGTCACTATAAAGGAGATGCAACGCTATACTGCAACACTGGTGTTTCTGAATTCATCTCTCAATCCACTGATTTACTGTTGGAAACTGAGTCATATCCGGTGTGCTGTCATGAACATACTGCGGAATATATTGCGAAGTCACAACATGAATGAGACAACCGTCTAACTGAGCTTAAGATAGCTCTTAACATGTTGTTGTTTTGGACTTTAAGACCCATCGTCACTTACCGTGATGCGCCGCGCATTGTTTATTTTGATTTGGACCCAGATAAATGCGATCTCTCGCGAAGTGAAATTTTTGCTTCTCACCTCCAGGAAGAAATGAACATTGAGTTTGAAATTTCGTTCGACAATTAATTTTAAAATTTATTAGTCCCAAGAAGCGGTCCTGTTAGATATCAAAAGCCCGCTCAACCCGCTTTAGTGCGTAGCTCCAGGCAACTCCAGTCGTCGAGGCGGTTTCTTCCGCTTCGAAAGTTCGCATCAAAAACAATATTTTCACGTAGTGGGACGCTGTAAACCTCCTGCTATTTTTACCGAAAGTTTAAGGTCGATGCCGCTTACTGCGCCTTTCAATAACATGCGGAATTTGAAATTCAAATTTCCACCAACAGTTGCGTTTTACACTGCTGTCAATCATCTTAGCTTACCTCTCAGGAAACAGATCTTCACTTCAATGAGATCAAAAGGTCACGTCCGTGCATTATGATTGGCAGATTTCAATCCATTTTGTTTGTTTCTTTTTTACATGGTCCGTTGGCTTTCGTATAATTATGATTGACGGCAGGGAATAACGCAACTGTTGGTGGAGATTTGAATTTCAAATTCCGCATGTTATTGAAAGGCGCAGTAAAACAAAACCTCCAGCGAGCCGAGAAGTGTTTGTTTTTTTGTGGGCTGTTCTGTCGGCATTTGCATCGGGCATAATTAGTGAGCTCTGCTGGCGGAGGACGTTTTATCGGGTTCAGAAGTTTGCATCGAAAAAAAATCGACGGCTTGGGGACGGGAAAAACCTCCTTCAACTTCCATGGAATATTTCACATAGCTGCTGGCAAAAACGACTCCGCCGGCGAGCCGAGAAGTTTGAGCTTTTTCTGTTGTTTACATCTCCAGGAAGCACTATTCATTCCGGTCGAACGGTCACGGTTATCGATGGTAAGATTCAAATGTCAACTCACAGTATCTGGAAAACGAATGTACTAAAAAAATATAATGAAAAGATTCGAAGATAAATCTTAGCTAGTAGGCAATCTAATAAACCTATTTCCTTTCCACGGACGACCGAATTTCTGAGCCAAACCTTCTGAAGGTTCTCGTTTCTTGACAGCCGGCCTCGAGCGCTGCTTAGAAAACGTATCACTAAAACGATAGAAAATAAAGAAAACATAGAAAAACAAGATGCAATGCCTTGAATATGGACTAAATATTTGAAAGAAATGATCTTGAAGTTAATAGACGATACAGATTCCCCGATGTAAACTTCCCCGACACAAAACTGATTTTCGTGGCCTCAGAAATTCTAGAACGCCCGCAATGAATCACGTTAAGTGACGATGGGTATTTAAGATATTTTGTCATATGTTGTTTTTGGACCTTTTGGTTTAAGAAACTTTCAACTTTCAACCACATGCAAGCCCTGCAAGTTCAAAAGAAGCACGATGTGGCGAAATGGAAAATTCTGCGAGTCTGAGAAAATTTGCAATCGGAGAATTCGTCATTTATCTAGCGTTTTTGGTTTCTTTAGTTTGGCAAACATTTGTTTTTTTAAGTTGTCTTTATAACCTGTGGTTCAGCCAGTACTACTGTAGAGGTGTTGGACCTTTACACTTCGACTCTGCAGTTTCTAAATTCTTCTTTCGATCCACTGATTTACAGCTAGAAAATGAGGCACATTCCACACACTGTCCGGGACATACTAAGGTCACTAAGGAACATATTACGAAACCACAACCTTATTGTAGATCGAACCTTTTTCTTTTCCAATGAATAGAAGGTAGTGTCAGTTTTAGAAAATGTTTAAGATGCCTGATATAAAAGGACAGAATGCAAAACAAAACAACAAAAATACACAACTTAAACCAAAATTTTATCAGTGTATAAGAGGCGGTATCTCGATTGTTTCACACAAAACTGCGGCCTCCAGAAACTGATCCAAAGAAACAGTTTCAATTAAGGAACAAAATTGGGAACGGTAAATGATTTAATTTATCCTACATGCAGGCCGACAATAAATCTGTTTTTATAGCACTCGTATCCTGCTATCGTACACTGCTATCCGTTTTAATCGTCTTCGAAATGAAGCCATCTATCGTATTTGTTACGTTTACTGTAGTATTGTGCCTTGCTTATTTGTAAAAATAGTCGCCCAACAGGCGCATGTGATTACTGCTAAGATGTATAAGGTGAAAAATGCGAAATGTAGAATTGTCCTATATATGAGGTTCTGTGGATACTAAGAATCGAAGCAAATGTTTATAACAGTGATGAATCTTGGTGATTATCCTCCGAAGAGTCAAGGTTTCAGTCAGGTTTCCTCATACGAGGCTTTTATGTAAATACCGACCTCAAAGCTGAAAATTACTCAGGCAACCTTTCATCCGAGCGGTTAGAAACAAAATATGAAAGCTGTGAGAAGTAAATGTTGTAAAATTAACAGGGCTCGGGCGAGATTAATGGTAGCCAACTAGACATAGTCTAGTAAAAAATCAATTTTGGCTAGTAGATTTTGGCTTTTACTAGCCATTTAGGTTAGTGAAAATGGTAATGAACCGGACGGAAACGAAACTGGAAATTGAAACCAAAACATAGACTGTAAACGGACATCATATTATTTAATGCCATAAAGCAATAATTTGAATTAACTAAAACGCAATTAAATTTTTTTTTGGAGGACGATTCTCCTTTTCTGTTACGAAAGCGACGAAGGAAAGAATGAAACTGCATTACTATAGGGGCATTCTGGACAAAAATTCCATTAGATCGTAACCTTCATGTCATTAGATCGTACCTCTATGTCATTGGATCGTACCTTCATATCATTAGATCGTACCTCCATGCCATTAGATCGTACCTTCATGCCATTAGATCGTACCTTGCATTTGACCGTACCTCCGAGGGAACAGCATGCCATTAGGTTATGCGAGAATGTCTACACATGACGTTCAATTACATGAAGCACTGTTAAGAATTTTAGCTGCACGCGGAGAAACGGCGCTGCAAGAAGGTCAACATCAATCCCCGAATGAACTCAAAATTTAAGAAGCATTTTAAGTGGTGTTCTTAACAAGCTCGAGTGCGGAGATGTGGATAGCAACATCGACTTTGCCAGGTACAGAGTGGAATGGCTTTGTTCCATGCTGTTAAGGCTTGGAGGGAACTTAGAAGAAAGCCTTCTCCATCAATCCTTTGAAGCTTTGACCTTTCATCAGGGTCACCTTCCTCGTTCAGCAAGTAATTACATTGTGTTATACCAACAAGGAACTGAGGGTTGTGAATTTTGAAGGCAAAAGGGATGGTAAACAAAAACACATATACCAATCACCCTAAGTAGGACCTTTTATCTTGATGTCTATTAATGACAAAAACACTGTAATGATAGGAGGCATATTATGTTGTAATCTAAGTGAGAGTCACGAGTTTATCAGTCCACTACTGTAAAATGTTTTACCCTCGTTAAATAAGGTTATTTTTATTTATTTATTTATTATTTTGTACGCATAAACATACCAGTACCATACCATACAAATATTGAAGTTTACAATCATGTACCTCATGTGCATTTGGTGACTCATCCAAGTCCACCTGAAGGGGCCTTACAAAAGCCATGGCCTGTCCAATCCTTTCCTTCAGGTGAGGAACAGTGTACCCTCCCCTGATTGGGGGGACTAAAGTAAGAGGTCTTTGCCCCCCTCCGCCTCCTGAGGCTCTCAATATCTCAAAGCCTCCAGCAGCTGCCCTGAGCTTTGGAAACATCTCTAAAAATAATTGGACTTCATTGTGGCCTGCTGTTTTGGATGGAAAGGCAAGCTTTGCCTTTCCAAGGCCAGCGCTAAGTAACGCTTCCATTCTGTCCCTGTTTAGTTAGGCGATCGCCGATCTTCGTCACACCTACCAAGGAAACAAATTTCGTGTGTCCACGTCTCTAAAGGCTGAAATCGAATAGACACATAAACCGGTCAGGGGCTTTTTCTTTTTTGCAGCCGATGGAACCAGTGGGGGTCCAGGTCTGCGCACTGTGATGTACATGTAAGGCGAACCACGTTCCTTGAGCAAAGGCCAGGAAATGCTCTCCTAAAATCAAAAATTCAGTTGTATTTCCCTGATTTACTTTCAACCTTGGCCCATTCAACCTCCTGGCCTAACTGATTTAAAATCATTCAAATTTGGCCGCTCTCTAATCTCTGAGGGGATCTTTTCCCACAGGACAGATCCCCTGCGTTTTAGGTTCCCTTTTGCAGACTCGGTTATACCAATTTGACTCGGAGTTTCTAAGATTGTGTGTATGTATACAATAATAAAAATCCGTCTCAAATACGATGAGGAAAGATTATTATAGATTTTATACATAATTACATCTATGTTGCTTTTGTAAGCTTACCTGAAATCGTCTGACGGGGTCGATGGCGTTGCCTGCGTTGAGGACGTCGAGGAGAGGACGGAGGATCGACCGATGAAGATGTCGACGTTCGCGGAATCTCCAGCTCTTTTAACACCGTTCGTAAAACAGATGTCGTCCTTTCTATAAGGCCATTCCGCAAGTTTTAACTTGGTTGGTCCATCAGGATCTGATTAATAATACTTTTCTATATCTCCTCAGCGTGCAGCTAAAATTCTTAACAGTACTTAGTGTAATGTACTACGTCATGTGTAGGCATATTAACATCAAATCGAGGCTTCGATAACCTTGCATAACCGCTGACAATAGTTACGATCTAATGGGAGACTCGTACCCAGTCGTCACTTTTTTTTTACGCCGTGAAGGAGTTTGGGAAGGGTTTTTGGGGCACGCAAAGGCGCGTGGGGAGGACGGCGAAAAATTGACGACGCTTCCCGTTTTTCTCCCGACCTTCCCTTCATGCACCGCGAACTCACCAAAATCGATCGATCACAGCGCGAATACAGAGAAGCGACTGGGTACGAGTCTGATCTAATGGTAAGGAGTAACGATCTAATGGCATGCTGTTCCCGCGGAGGTACGGTCAAAGACATATCTACACGAAACCAGAAACGGATTGAAAGTGATGTAATGTCGCGCGTAATTATTCTAATGAATAAGTTACAAAGGTTTCTGTACAGTCCTCAAGAACTGTTAGAAAATGCGCTTAGCTTGGTGAAAATATCAGTCTTCAACTGAATGCGGTAGTAGTTTCACAAAACAATTTGTAAATTGGTAATGGTATGAACCCTTTCACTTGTACATTTAAAGTCATGTAATAAGTTTGGTGAAAATCCTAAAGTTTAATTATTTAGATATAAGCTATCGAACTGTACTTTTATGTTGTTTACCGTGATTATTGTATGTAAATAAAGGTGATTTTAACCTTCGCGTTTTTGTATTAAATCATTAAAGGTAATCAGTACCCTTTATTAAGTATCACATTTCAAAACAACTATCGCGGGCGTTCTTACAATTAAAAGCTTAATGATCACTGTGTATTTATAGGGGGGGGGGGGAGGTGTAATCAATTCCAATTGACGGCAAATTTCACAACAACAAAAGAGTGGCTGTTTTAATATAAGAAAATATCTCAAGGTCACAAGTTTTCAGTGAATCAAACAGTGAATCAAACACTTAAGGTGGCTCCTAATAGTTTAAACACTCCCATCATGATACATCTGATATTCAATCACAGCTACACCAGTAAAGTTAAGAGAAAACGTTTAGTACAGGTTTGTGAACACTTAACCAATGAACAAATTTAGGTGGCTACGACATTAAAATTTGTTACCATGGCAACGTCAAAAGAGGCCAAAAAGACCCCCTTTTGAGGCTAATAACTTCAAAACTGCTCAGTGAATTTTTTTTATTTTTATATATTTTCGTCTTATAAACATAACAAACATTTGTGCCAATTTGAAAAAAATCTGTACATAGGATTCAGAGATATGTCATTTTTACATAAATTTAAGGTAGCTCTGAACTCTATGTACAAAATTTTTTTAAAAATTGTTAAAATGTTTCTCTTGCCAATTAAACAAAAATATATGAAAAACAAAAACTTTCACCGTGTAGTTCATAAGTTATTAGCCTCAAATAGTCCAAAATAACGTATTTTTGACCTCTTTTCGCGTTGTCATGGCAACGAATGATGATGATGTCATTTGGATACCACTTTGTTGACTGATAAAAGATTTACTGGTTTCAAGTAAGAGATTTTTAGCCACACTATCGGGCTTCCTGTAATGGCATGCAAAAGACGAGAAGGCTGAACAATATGGAGCCACCTTAAGGTTACAGTGTACCTTCAGATCGAAAATTTATCGAAAATTTTGTTTTTGGCGTCAAAATAATGTTTACAGAATGAACTTTCATCCAAAAAAAAATTATCGACAAATAGTGAAAATTGACAGAGAAATGACGGTATAACTTTTGTGGGCGGAGTTTGTTTATGAAGCGATATGTTTTTTTAAGCGCTGTTTTCTCAAAGTTCATTTTTCGCTTGTTGGGGACACTTTAAAAAGCTACAACTCAAAGGAAATTTGTTCGATTTTCCTCAAATTTGGACAGAAGCTAGGCTAACATATAATCAACAAAAACTTGTCGGCGAATTTCTTATTTCCGAAAACTTTTTCGTCAAGAGCCATTTCCGTGCGATCATTCCAATTTTTTTTCTCCCTGTTTCGAAAATATTCTGTAACTTTTCACTGCAATTGAATATGGGAAATCGCCGACACGTTTTTTTAGCGCTTCGTGTCCGGAAACCCGAGAAGAAATCAAATTAGCAAAATACAATAATCGCTTTGAGTTATAGCGTTTTAAAGCTGATTCGGACGTTCGAATTAAGACGTCGTAAAAAATTTGACAATTCACTTTATTACCAAATGGTTTCCATATTTAGATAGCCAGCTCTATAAGCTTTAATTTGATATCTGGGTTTAGGTATATTAAGTGTAATCTTAAGACGCTAGAGCTGTTATACTGAAGACACCCCCGAAGGTACACTGTAACCTTAAGAGAAATGGTCAACACTATTGTACTCGGACAAGACCCACCGTTACACCAAAAGATGGTGATCTCTTTGTGTACCCTCCCATTTTAAAAGATGGTGTCTTAAAATTGTATAGCCCCACTGTATCGGGAGTAAAACTGAGAAACAAATTCAAACATCTCTGTGCCGTTTTACAAAGAACGCAAGCTTCATGCTCCAAAATATTTAAGCCTTGTCTCAGATTTTCAGGCCAATAAAGTAGGTTCATCAGATAGATTGCGTCTTGTGAGGATGGATGTTGAGCAATGTCGCTGATGGTGGACGCAAGATTAAAGTGTTAGGCGCAATTTTGCAGGAGAACACGATCTACTTTTCGTTGCGCGCGATCTTGCGTGGTATGTACGAGCCACATTTTTTCTTTACAACCGTTCTGTTGAGAATTTCTGCTATTTTAACTTTGTTTTGTAAAATAATTTTATAAAGACAAAGGTCAATCTTTTCTGTAAAGTTAATTTATTTCATTTAATATTAATGAATCCTTTTTTTAAAATCGAGGACACTCATTCCAATTGAAAAGGTTAGATATGTTCAAATTCCATCGGAAAAGCAGATTTATTTATCTATAAAACTGATATTCGCCAGGATATTTGCGCATTTGTTTCTAACAGTTTGAAAATGTTCGTCACGCGGCAGCAAACAATAGGTATTACAAAACATGACTTTATAATAATTTACGATATGTTGGTTATTAGAAATTGTGCCAAACATTATTTCCCTTGACGACAGTGAATACTTTAGTTTACAAAGAAAAACACATGATGTTATATAGCTCTTTTGAAACCTACCTTTGACGGGGAAAAATTTGAAACTTTGTTTTCATGATTTATTGGAGAGTATATATAGACTTGAACGAATTAACAGCATATGTAGATTTGACAGAAAAGCGGTATGGGGGAAATTTTGCTAGTTTGAATATTTATTCTACGGTGGCCTTTAACACAACATGTCTCGCAATTATCTACCATGACTCAGACTTTGCACGTGGATATCCATTTAAAATAACCAATCAAAATAATCGAATAAGCCAGACACCGTTTTGTTGATTGATGCATTGAGATAAACGTAGCGTCGCCATTTTTTTTTTCAGCGGCTGCATTCCATGCCCGACTAATTCACTTGAATGACCCTATCTCTTTCCGGTGCTTAGCGGTCTCCGGCACTTCCTAAAAAACAATCCTACATATCTGTTGATATGTGGTTTCTCATAGTTTCCTTCATAACGGCGCGCGCGTGCTAATTTTTAATCGAATGACGCACAGGAAGGTAGGGGGTAATTTTAATACCTTGATTAATCGTGGTTTAATTGGGCCGGCATATGACGTTTTTAGCCTTATTATATCGGTACAGGTGGCCTTAAATTCGTCGTAAACTTTAGTATTTTAACTTGTAATTAAATTTCCTATAAGCCTTATTATGTAAATGTGTTTTAACGAGACTTTCCACTTCCTAACTAATCGAGCCTTTTTAATTTTATATTCAGAATCAGCTTTATAGAGGCTCCATAGGATCAGTAAACGGACAATTCCCTGTTCAAAAAAGGCTTGTAATTACAGATTTCCAGAATATGTTATATATTGAAATGTGCGCAATTCAGTTCAAGAATGGTTCAATGTCCGATCGTTAAACGTCATCGTTAAGCGACACATTCGAAACATCCGAGCTTTTGAATTTCCCATACGTTCAAAAAAACAAAACAGTCAGTTAATCCAAAAATAAGCAAACTGAATAGCGAAAATCCTGACGCCGTTTTGTTGGTTGATATCTTGAGATAAAGACAGTGTGGCTTTGTTTTCTTTAACGGCTGCATTCGAAACTCAACTAATTAAATCGAATGACCCTCGGTCGTTTCGGGGCTTAGCAGCTTCGGGCGCTTCCTATAATTTTGTCATAATCTACATTTATCATTCAAACTTTCTATTGATATGTAGTTTATCTTAGTTTCCTTCAAAACGGCGCGCGTGCGAAGTTATTTCCAAAGGCCTTTCGCGAAGGTAGGAAATTAGTGCTCCATTTTGTCCTAAAAAAGCGGGCATCTTTTGTGAATTAACTTATAGCGCTTTTTTGCCTAATTATCGGTAAAGGTAGCCTTAAACTCGGCGTAAACGTTAGTTTTTTAACTCTTAATTAAACTATCAGCCTTTTTATGTTAATGTGTTCTTAACAAGAGTTTCCGCTTCGTAACTAGTTGAGCATTTGTCGTTCAGTTCAATCCTGGCCTGACTTCTTTATAAGAAAAGACTGAAACATTTGTTTTAGACTCGGAATCAGCTTTATAGGTCTAAAGGGTAAAATATTTGTTTTAGACTCGGAATCAGCTTTATAAAGGTAAACGATCATTAACACTGTTATCCCCGAAATCAAAATACAAATTCTCCTTTCTTGTCCCCATACATATATTATTGCAACAGTGGGGAGAAGTTGTTTAAATATCAAGAGAACATTGGGTGGTCATATCCTTAATTCTCATAACCTCTGACTGATTAAGCATTGATATTACAAGGAGAAATTTGATGCTGATCACTATTGGGGCTTAATTAAAGGGTGAAACCGGCAAAACCGAACCTTATTCCTTTCTTTAGTTTTCATGAAAAAGACTGAAACAACGCAAAATCCGTTTTTGGATTCAAGTATCTGGATTCGGACTTTCTCCAAAAAGCAGTATTCATAACACTTTGCTAATCATGGGCATATCCTAACACGTAGAAAACTACAGCTCCAATTAGTCCTAAGAAAGCATTTTTATTGTTGAGCATGTCACGTTTTTAACCTTTTTATCCGCAGCTCAGCATAAACGTTGGTATTTTATGTCTTAATTAAACTTCCTTTAAGCCTTAATATGTTAATGTGTTTAATAAGGCATTCCGATTTCTAACTGGTCGAGTATTTGTCTTTTTAACGCTGGTCTTACTTGTTTATTTTAATGACAAAGACTGAAACATCTGTTTTAGGTTCAGAGAATCAGCTTTATAAAACCTGAAGAATCAGTATACCAGCAATTTTGTGTTCAAGATACGCTGATATTGACAGGTTATCCGGATACAGTAGATAGATGAGCAGTAGGTCAGGAATGTTTCAGGTTCCAATTTTTTAACGACACTTTCACAACATTTGAGAGGCTTTCCGCCACCATCCTTTCGAAAACTATCGTCAGTTTCAAGATCAAAGTAACTCTGTGCAGATATAGTGTTTACAAAGCGCCTACTGACACCTTAGCAGCGTTCTTACAGCAAGCTTCACAATGAAAGAAGGTGAAAGTCTTCATTCATCATACATTGCAATTTGCGTTCTGAACGCTTTGTTATCTTTTACCGCCATCATATTGAACAGTGTTACAATCCACGCCTTGAGAAAAGCTTCGTCGCTACCAAAACCTTTAAAAACATTGCTCCTGAGTCTGGCTGCTTCTGATCTTGGTGTTGGTTTACTAGTCCAACCTATTTACATTGCGCTTAAAATCATGGAAATGGAACAAAACAGTGAAAATAATCGGTACTATAGTGCTACGTACAACGCGTTTCTCACCGCCGTAAGTTTGTTTGCTTTTGCTTCGTTCTTTGGCGTGATCGCGTTGAGTGCAGAAAGATTCTTGGCTGTTCATCTTCATCTCAGATACCAGGAACTTGTGACTCAAAAGCGTGTTGTTGCAGTGGTAATTTCAATATGGTTTTTCAGCGCAGTTCTTTCGTTTGTGAGGTTATTGATCGAGCCAAATATTAGTTACGTGATTTTTACCATTATTCTTGTTTCCTTTCTCTTAACTACTATACCTCTTAACTACAACATATATGTAGCCGTGCGACACCACGCAAACCAGATTCAAGCCCTGCAAGTACAACAAGAAGCACAGAATGGCGAAATGGAAAATCATACGAGGGTAAGAAAATTTGCAGGCGGAATATTCTTCATATATCTCGCGTTCTTGGTTTGTTATTTGCCACAATGCTGTACTTTGGTTGCCTTTGCAATTTCTGGTGCAAGTACAACTATAAAGGCTTTTCGTCTTTATACTGCAACACTGGTGTATCTGAATTCATCTCTCAATCCACTGATTTACTGTTGGAAACTGAGTCATGTTCGACACGCTGTCATGAACATACTGCGGAATATATGGCGAAGCCACAACATGAATGAGGCAACCGTCTAACTGAGCTTAAGATATTTATTTACATGGTGTATTTTTGGACTTAAGATATTTCGTCATACGTTGTTGTTGTTGTTTTGAACCTTTTTTAAAAAATTGGTGCAAAAGCGTTGTCATGTTCAACATGACAATAAAGTTTAAGAAATTCAACTTTCAACCACATGCAAGCCCTGCAAGTTCAACAAGAAGTACGGAATGGCGAAACGGGAATTAAATTCTGCGAGTCTGAGAAAAGTTGCAGTCGGAGCATTCGTCACATATCTCGCGTTTTTTGTTTGTTTATATTTGGCAAACATTATTTCTTTTTTTTAGTTGTCTATATAATCTGTGGTCCAATCAGTACCACTGCAGAGGTGTTGGACCTTTAGTACACTTCGACTATGCAGTTTCTAAATTCATCTTTCGATCCACTCATTTACAGCTAGAAAATGAGGCACATTCCACACGCTGTCATGGACATACTTAGGAACAAATTGCGCAGCCACAGCCTCAATGTCGATAGAACCCAGTTACTTAAATGAATTTCAGATATTTCTTTTTCAATGAATACAAGGTGCTGTCAGTTTTAGAAAACGTTAAGATGCCTGCCTGATAGTAGGACAGAATGCAAAACAAAACAATAAATATATAAAACCAAAATTTTATCAGTGTAGTATAAGGGGCAGTATCGATCTTGTTTGTTTCATACAAAACTGCGGCTGTCCCTTAGGTTTTATTTATAGCCAACAAATGTTTATCAAAACGATTAAGTCCGACAAAGGAACACCTTCAAGTAACAAAATTGGGGATGGTCAATACCATGTTCCGCAAGTTAATAATTTATCCTACGAGCCGACGATAAATCTGCTTTAGCACTTGTATCCTGCTATCGTACACTGCTATCCGTTGTTTCAATCGTCTTCGAAATGAATCCATCTGTACTGTATTTTCCCCGGGGGGTGGGGGGTACTCCCGACAATTTAGGATAGGTGTGTGCCGCCAAGGTTCTCAAGCCCTGACCCTATTTAAGGGTAGAAAATCGAGATTTGATACCCTTTTTAAGGCCCAATTCAGGCGTGTAGTACAGTTTTAACAGACCATATCTTTTTCGTTTTGCGCGTTGGGGCGGATACTGCAATTTAATGACCCTATCTAAGGAATATCTAAGGATCACAATACCAAAAAGGATACCCTATTTAAGGACTGAGCACCTCAAAAACCCTACCCTATCGGGCGGCACATACCTATATAGCGTATATAAGGGAGTACCCCCCCCCCCCTCCCCTTCCCGGTGTATTTCTAGTGCGTTTTCTGCAGTATCGTGCCTTACTTATATGGCATGCGAACAGTTGCCTCTGAAAGTCATGTAGTTCTTTTAACCCGTAAATACGCGCATGCGTAATGAACGGGTTATCGGTAACGGAGAGAGATATGCAAATGAGCATTCGCTTACTCGCTGTCGGGAAAGAATCACGGTTAGCGTGACTTAGTGATTTCTGCGTAATTAAATATTAATTAGAACTTGTAGGAGTAAGGTTATGATATACCTTTGGACTTGTAACGCAATAGGAGTGGATTTCGTAACATAGGATTTCGCAATTGTAAACAAAGTTCAAAGTTAAATTACTGCATGAGACTGATGTAACTGCACGCATTTACTTAGCCTTATAAGGAAAAGAAACGTGTAATCGTGTAATAACTACCAAATTTAGGTCCGTACCATTACTGTAGTTTGTAATTTTACTGTACATGTGATTGCTGGAAAAATACTCTGATGTAAGGACTATTTAGGTCTAAGGAGGTTAAGAAATAAGTTAGTTCTGGAGAGAATTTGTTCCGTTAAGACCGTTTTAAGATAGTCGGTATCAAGAATGTATTAGAATGTATCAGATGGTCCCAACGGTGTGGGAGATAGTTACGAAAAAATAAATCGTCTTGAAAATAGAAAGATACAGTCCTCAGTGATTGATAACCAGCGCAGCGCGGAGTTAGGAGAATTCCGCGACACTTGGTCCTTCGAGCCGGATGGACAAGACGAAAAAGAAACGAGCAGGCCACCGATTGTTCCTGACGAGAGTGTTCCCGGACGTCGACGACTGCGTAAGTCATTACAATGTAGAGCGTAGAACGGAGCTGAAGAAATGGAAGGGAACGCTAGAAGAGCAGCTAGCAAAGATTTTGCCCCTCGACCTTCAAGTGCTAACGCTAATGGGGGACGACGAGAAAGTCACGGAAGAAGAAATGGCGGAGGAGATTGCACAGAGCAGTGAAATCGTGTCGGACCTTAAAAGCAAGTTGGCCGCCATTGAAGAATTGTTGACCACCACCGTTCCAGCACAGGCGAGTTCCATGTATCATCAGAACACGTTTCCAAACCATGGCCAGATAGCAGAAAGTTCGTCTTCAAAGTCCATCAGAGCGCGTCTACCCAAACTTGAAGTACGAAAGTTCAGCGGGAAGTTACACGAATGGCAGGAGTTCTGGGACTCGTTTGAGAGCGCGATACACAAGAATGAAACTTTGTCAGACGTGGACAAGTTCTCATATCTTCGTGGATTACTAGTAGAGCCAGCTAGATCAGCAATTGCGGGATTTGCCCTCACTTCTGTAAATTACGAGTCGGCTGTAGAACTTCTAAACAAGCGCTATGGAAAGAAGACGGCAATTCAACGAGCGCACGTGAACGAACTGTTGAACATTCAACCGGTTTTTAACGAAAGTGACACTGGGAGATTAAGGAACTTGTACGATTTTGTTGAGACGAAGTACAGAGCCCTACAAGCACTCGCGGTTGACGAGACTACGTACTCCGCAATCATTGTACCTTCTGTTTTGGAAAAGCTGCCAAGCACGCTAAGACTGACCATCACCAGGGGAAAAGATCATCAGGAATGGACCTTGAAAGACCTTCTCGAAGCCCTAGGAGCGGAAATTGAACTTAGAGAAGAATACAACTGTCAACTTACGACTCCGAAATCCACCGCAGGAGACCGCAGGAAACACAATTTCCCATCAACAACGTTGTTCTCGGGGAAAGGAACGAACTGTGCTTTTTGCCTGGGAGGTCACAAGCATGAGGAGTGTCAGAAGGTCACGGACGCCGAAGAACGTAAGAGACTTTTACGTAGATACGGTCGATGTTTTAATTGTTTAAGGAAAGGACACCTCGCTAAAGAGTGTAGAATTAACAAGGTAACTTGTAAACAATGTAGCGGTGACCATCATGTGGCGATTTGCGCCTTTCAAGGGAATTTAGGATCGCTAGAACCCAAAGGGTCCCCGGGTAGTGAAGAACCTACAGGGAATAGTATGCACGTCGGAACTGGGAATAGTGTCGCGTTGCAGACAGCTCAAGCTCAGATAGCGGGAAAGGGGTTTGCAAGGGTCAGGGTACTATTTGACACAGCTAGTCATAAGTCCTTCTTTACTTCGTGCGTAGTAGAGTCATTTGGATTGCAAACCCTTAGAAGGGAATGGTTAACTGTCAATACCTTTGGACAAAGGGCTACGGGATCGAATTTGCGGGATGTTGTCGGTGTAGATTTGACCCCAGTGGGAGGGGGGAAAGTTTTGCGCATCGAAGCCTTTGTTGTTCCCGAAATTTCACGCGTACAGAACGAACATCTGGAAATTGCTCGCAGGGATTATCCGCATTTGGCGCGAATTTGGCTCTCAGACGTTTGCAAAGGCAGCGAACAGTTAGAAATAGACTTGTTGATAGGGGCAGATTATTTGTGGAGCCTTCAGACAGGCAATGTAGTACGGGGGGGAGTACGCGAGCCAGTTGCAGTAGAGACAGAACTAGGCTGGGTTATCTCTGGGCCCTTGTCATACAACCAGTCAGCAGATAGAGGGCAGAGTGTTCAGGTTAATTTTGCAGGAAGCAGCAGTGGTGTGGTATCTGATAGTTTAGAAAGGGATGTCCAAAGGCTGTGGGACTTAGAAACCCTGGGAGTTGCAGAGAGTGACGGAGTGTATGAAGAGTTTATAGACAGTATTGCCCTTAACGGCAATAGGTATTCAGTGAGGCTCCCCTGGAAGGAAGGCCACAATAGCTTGCCTAGTAATTACGAGTTAAGTTTGTCGCGCATGAAGAGTCAGATTAGAAAGCTTAGAGAGGAACCGGAAGTTTTGGAAGAATATAACTCGGTCATACAGGATCAGTTAGCTTCAGGGGTGATAGAACAGGTTACAGAGCTAGAAAAGGCAGAACGGGTTCACTTTATTCCCCACTTGGCGGTCGTACGCCGAGAGGCGAGCACAACGAAAGTCCGAGTTGTGTATGACGCTTCTGCAAAGATTGGAAAGGGGGGGACGTCGCTAAACGATTGTTTACAAAAGGGACCATCGCTTAACCCCTTGTTGTTCGACATCTTGCTTAGATTTAGAGAGAAACGGGTTGCATTGATAGGAGACATTGAGAAGGCATTTCTAAATATTGGGGTAGACGAGAGGGACAGGGATAGTCTTAGGTTTCTGTGGTGCGAAGATGTGCATAAACGTAACAGCAAAATTTTAGTGTATCGCTTTTGCCGCGTAGTGTTCGGGTTAAATGCATCGCCATTTTTGCTAAACGCCACGCTGAGATACCACATCTCAAAATACAAGGATGAAGATCCCGAATTCGTGAGAAAGATGCTAGAGGGTTTTTATGTTGACGACTTGGTGACGGGCGAAAAGAACACGAGCGATGCGTTCCAATTGTACGCGAAATCCAAAGAAAGATGGCCCGTGGGGGGTTCAGATTAAGAAAGTGGATGACAAATGACAAAGCGTTGAGAGATCGCATTGAACGCAACGAAAGTCTGAGTAACGCAACTGACAGAAACGAAGAAGAGACCTACGCAAAACTCACGCTGGGAGCGGAATCAGAACTAAGTAAAAGTTGTCAAAAAGTCCTAGTACTTCCATGGAATGTTGAAAGCGATACTATTCAGTTTAGTTTTCAGAAGCTTGTAAAAAGAGCGCAAGAAATGCAGCCAACAAAGCGCAGTTTACTTAGTTTGCTGGCAGGGTTATTTGACCCCCTGGGTATTATTAGTCCCATGATTGTATGTATGAAAATACTTTTTCAAAGTCTTTGTTGCGAGAAACGGGGATGGGACGATGAGCTGGAGGGGGAATCGAAGAAGAAATTTGACGATTGGGTTGCAGACCTTTCCAAAATCGGGGGGATCTCAATCAGCCGGTGCGTCTATGAGAATCCGCAACAAGAGGTTATAGAATGCCAGCTACATGGGTTTGGGGACGCAAGTACTAAGGCTTACTGTGCTGTAGTGTATCTAGTCTATGTTACAAGGAACGGAATTCATGCGAAATTATTAGCTTCGAAATCTCGAGTAGCGCCTTTAAAGCAATTAACTATTCCGCGTTTAGAGCTCATGTCGGCTAGAATTTTGGTTCAACTTATGGACACCGTAAAGAATGCTTTAGAATCCCAGCTAGAAATATGTCGCGTGAGATACTGGTTAGACAGCAGAACGGCGCTCTGTTGGATCCAAAACAGGGGGGAGTGGAAGCAGTTTGTTCGGCACCGGGTGAACGAGATCTTGAGATTGTCAAACAAGAAACACTGGGGGCATTGCCCTGGAGAAGAAAACCCGGCGGATATTGGTTCTAGGGGTGCCCTAGGATCGAGACTTAGAGACGAGAAACTATGGTGGTGCGGTCCGCAGTGGCTGACTCAAACGGAAGACAAATGGCCACCAGTTGTAGAAGACATGCACACGCCCGAAAGCGAAGAAGAAGTGAAGAAGGCTGTCAACACGATGGTTGTAGAAGTCCAGAGACCGCCCAGTGTTGCGAACCTCGTGGACATCAATCGCCATGGAAGGTTAGAGAAACTGCTACGAGTGACGGCATGGGTGCTGCGTTTTGTCAAGAATTCGCGAAAGAAGCAAGACGAGAGAGCCAAGAGAAAGGGAAGACTGACTAAAGAAGAATTAGTCGAGGCCGAACGCGAATGGTTGAAGGCAACTCAAGCGGATTTAAAACGACAAGGAAACTTCCAGCAGCTGAAAACCGAGTTGGGCGTAGTGGAAAGCGGTGGTGTTCTCAGATGTGTTGGAAGGCTAGTCAACTCAGACCTGGAATTTGATGCACGCAGGCCAATTATCCTCCCAAGGGACCACGCGTACACTACGATGCTCATACAGGATTGTCACGACAAGATGTTGTACAGTGGCGTAAGAGCGACGCTCGCAGAATTGAGATCGAAGTATTGGATCCCTAAGGGCAGGCAATACGTAAAGAAGGTTCTGAGTAAATGCGTAATTTGCAGAAAACAAGAAGGAAAAGCTTACAGCGCACCGCAGACGGCAGCATTGCCAGAATTCCGTGTAAGACAAGTGCCAGCGTTTTCGAAAGTAGGCGTAGATTTTGCGGGACCGCTTTATGTTAAGGCGACAAACGGCGGCATGAGAAAGGTGTACATTGCGTTGTTTTCCTGCTGCGTAACTAGAGCGATTCATTTAGAGTTAGTCGAAGACTTGTCAGCCGAAGCTTTCAGGCGCGCGTTGAGGAGATTTGCAGCACGACGAGGCACGCCAACGTTAATCGTATCAGATAACGCGAAAACCTTTCAAGCAACCGAGAAAGCGCTAAACAATCTCTTTAAGCACCCAGACGTTGTTAGCGAAATAGACAGGAAGAGAATTGAGTGGAGATTCAATTTAGAGAGAGCACCCTGGTGGGGAGGGTTTTTCGAAAGAATGGTGGGAAGTGTAAAAGCATGCCTTAGAAAGGTGTTAGGTAACGCAAGTCTAACATTTGACGAGTTGTTGACAGTGCTAGTGGAGGTAGAAGGAACGCTAAACTCCCGCCCTCTTACGTACGAGTACGATGAGTTAGAACATGAAGTTTTGACACCCTCGCATTTAATATTTGGTAGAAGAATTCAGTCTATGCCAGATGAGATAGTTGAGGAACCGGAGGAAAATGAAAGTAGTTGTGCTGAGAGATTCAGGTATTTGACAGTGAAGCTAGGCCATTTTTGGAAGAGGTGGAGAAACGAGTATCTAGTGAGTTTAAGAGAGTTTCACTACGCAAAAGCAGGTCGTGCAGTTAGGCAAATTCAGTTAGGAGATGTAGTTACAGTTTTCGAAGAGAACAAAAAGAGAGGAGAGTGGAAAGTGGCAGTAGTAGAGAGTCTTATCACAGGTAAAGATAACGTTGTTAGAGGAGCAAACGTGAGAGTGATTACCAAGGGCAAACCTGTGAGCATGGCCAGACCAGTTCAAAAACTGTACCCCATAGAAGTCACAAGCGCAATTCAAGGGAGCGACCAAAATGGGTGTGGGTTGCAACGGAATCGTGCTATGCCCCTTAGGCGCAACCCTGGCAGGTCTGCTACTCTAGACTCTCGTTGGAAAACAAAACAAATGCTTGACTCGTAGGTGAGTCAAGGGGGGGAGAGTGTCGGGAAAGAATCACGGTTAGCGCGACTTAGTGATTTCTGCGTAATTAAATATTAATTAGAACTTGTAGGAGTAAGGTTATGATATACCTTTGGACTTGTAACGCAACAGGAGTGAATTTCGTAACATAGGATTTCGCAATTGTAAACAAAGTTCAAAGTTAAATTACTGCATGAGACTGATGTAACTGCACGCATTTACTTAGCCTTATAAGGAAAAGAAACGTGTAATCGTGTAATAACTACCAAATTTAGGTCCGTACCATTACTGTAGTTTGTAATTTTACTGTACATGTGATTGCTGGAAAAATACTCTGATGTAAGGACTATTTAGGTCTAAGGAGGTTAAGAAATAAGTTAGTTCTGGAGAGAATTTGTTCCGTTAAGACCGTTTTAAGATAGTCGGTATCAAGAATGTATTAGAATGTATCAGATGGTCCCAACGGTGTGGGAGATAGTTACGAAAAAATAAATCGTCTTGAAAATAGAAAGATACAGTCCTCAGTGATTGATAACCAGCGCAGCGCGGAGTTAGGAGAATTCCGCGACACTCGCTCACTCCTTCCATCAGCTGTAAACTTAGTGACGTAATGTTTTATTACGAATGCGTTTTGTAACAAGAATAACGTGAATCCAGCGATAACAATAACTAGATTGTTGTAAATGAATACAGCTGTTTCAATTAACGTTGTCGGATGAAAAAGGCGAAAAGCCAAGACCGCAAGGTTGTATGGGATTTTTATGCAATGGCTTTAACCCTAACCCATACTATCTTGCGGTCTTGGCTTCAAGCTTTCATCCGACAACATTAATTGAAATAGCTGTATAAACAACAATAAGCTTAAAGATGTTACACATTTGGAGTCTTTAATGCAACGTTAAAATCGATCGAAAAGGATTTTTCAACCAAG
The DNA here is from genome assembly GCA_022457155.1 of Cladopsammia gracilis. Taxonomy (NCBI): domain Eukaryota; kingdom Metazoa; phylum Cnidaria; class Anthozoa; order Scleractinia; family Dendrophylliidae; genus Cladopsammia; species Cladopsammia gracilis. The sequence goes on along the minus strand of JAJGOT010000132.1, from coordinate 88,204 downwards.
ACACGCGTTTTGATGCGTATGGACCTTGAAGTAATTAAATTTATTCTGTTCTAAGTTATTGATCGCGGTGGTTGAATGGTGTAAAGCGCGGAATGACAACCGAAAGGCTCCAGGTTCAAGTCTCGCTCGTGCCATCCTTTTTTTTCCTCTCTTTTTTTTCTTTCTTCTTCCGACCGAACATTATGAAAGTGATGTACTGTATTTTTCTTTTTGCGTTTGTCAAAATCCTTACGTTTAATTTTTAAAAAAATATTGAACCTTGTCAGTGCGAAAACATAAGCTTACCTCAATATTGCGTTACGCGTTAGCATTTCTTATTCACGGGTTGGCTCTTTGGAGCCTTTGATTTTATACAAAGGCATATCTGCATGAAACCAGAAACGAATTTTTAAGTGATGTATAATGTCGCGCTTAAGTATTCTAATGAAATGAGTTTACAAAGGTTTCTGCAAAGTCCTCAAGTGCTGTTAGAAAACACGCTAAGCTTGGTGAAAATATCAGTCAATTGAATGCAGTACGTAGTAGTTTTACAAAATTCCATACCAATAAGTAAAATATAAATCTTAAAGGTTTTGAGCCCTTTCGCTTGTACATGCAGTTAAACCGTGAGCCATATAATAAGCAGGGGCGGATCGGGGGGGGGGGGGTGAAATGGGTGAATTTCCCCCCCCCCCCCCCCCCTTCTGAGACCCTTTCTTTCTTTTTTCTAAAGTATTTCTCAAATAAATAATATTTTATTTCTCTGATATCTTTTTTTTGATTAAAATTTCATCCCCCATTTCAAAATCCTGGATCCGCGCCTGAATAAGTGAAGTTTGGTAAAAACCCTAAAGTTGATTATTTAGATAGAAGCTATCGAGCTGCACTTTTCTGTTGTTTTATACGATTGTTTGTAAATAAAGGTGATTGTAACCTTCGCCGTCTGTGCATTACTTATAAAGTAATCATCTTTTCAAATAACTATTTCGGGCGTTCTTACAATTAAAAGCTTATGATCACCCTATATTTATAGGTGGAGGGAGGTGTAATTAATTCCAATTAATTTGACGGCAAATTTCACAACAGAAAAAGAGTGGCTGTTTTAATATGAGAAAATATTTCGAAGTCATAAGTTTACTTCAATTCGTGCAGTACAGCATTTTTCAGCGAATCAAACACTTAAGGGAAATGGTCAAAACTATCGTTTTCGAAAAAGACCTACCTTTCCACAAAAATATTGTGATCTCTTTATATACAATTTTAAAAGATGGTTTCTTAAAATTGTATATTACCCACTCTATCAGGAGTAAAGATTGAAAAACAAATTCAAACATCCCTGAGCCGTTTCACAAATTAACGCAATCGTCATACTCGCAATAATTTATTTGTCAAAGAAAATGCACAGGACCGACATGATGGCATGTAATGGCATATAATAAATTAGACTCGAAGTGTTTACTGGTCCGCTTATAAGACGATTCAGAGTTATATTAGTAAAATATATATATATATATATATATATATATATATATATATATATATATATAACATTTATGCAGGAACGCCAGTGTAAAACACTTATCAAATACTTGGTCTCAGTTGAGATTCAAAATAATCGTTCGTTTTAACATTTTTCCTTCGCAATTAATATTTTGGACATTATATCGTCTTTGAATGAATTCATGGCGTTTTCATAATAAAATTTGCCAAAAAAATTCCACTGACAAGCCGAAAAAACGTTTTCGGGTAATTGCGAGTATTTTAATCATTTCTCCTAAGTAGTAGTGTCATTCGCTTTCTCGCCAATAACCATGTGGGTGCTGGTGCCGAGCTGCGCCAACAGAGAGTAGAACAAGAGGACGGCTTCGCCAATTTCGATATATTAAAATTCTAACTTTACTCCGAATTAATTATTCATCCCTGAAACTTAATTCTTTTATTCCTCTAGGCCTCAGGGCCAAGTAAGAAATAGGCCTGTTATCTAGCTACTAAAACTTTGTACATGAATATTTAAATAACCAATCTGAATATCGAAAACGTCTCACAATTTCTCGTTGAGCGATGTTTTGAGATAATTGAACAAAGTGTGGCTTTTTTTCTTCAACGGCTGCCTTTAACATTCATCAAGCTTTCTATTTATATATAGTTTGCCATAGTTTCCTTGGAAACGGCGCGCGTGTGAATTTTTTCCTGAAGGACAATGGCCTGTTCGATTTCCAGTCGTTCAAATAATAGGGAGCGCAACATAACAAACACGCGAAGTAATAATATTGCGAGGGTTAAAGGAGTGGGATTAATTAACTTCAATTAGTCTTAAAAAATCTTTTTTATTGTTAAACATATGAGGTTGTTTTTAGCTTAATTAACGCTAAAGGTGCTTTTAACTCAGTATGTTTATGACGCTTCTAAATTAACTCCCTAAAGGCTTAATTCCGTGAGTATGTTTCAAGACTTTCCTAACTGGTCGACCATTAATCGCTTTAACTCTGGCCTGACTTGTTTATTTTAATGAAAAAGACTGAAACATCTGTTTTAGGTTCAAAGAATCAGCTTTATAAAGACTGAAGGATTAGTTAACCGGCAATTCTGTGTTCAAGATACGCTTATTTTGACAGCCGGTTATCCGGATAGATAGGCGAGCAACGGTCAGGAATGTTTCAGGTTCCAATTTTTTTACGATACTTTTGCAACATCTGAGAGGCTTTCCCATCCTTTTGAAACTATCGTCAGTTTCAATATCCAAACTTTCATCTTTCAAGATCAAAGTAACTCTGTGCAGATATAGTATTTACAAAGCGCCTACTGAAACCGTTTTGCCTTCAATCGCGTTCTTACAGAAAGCTTTACAATGAAAGATGGTGAAAGTCTCCACTCAACATACATTGCGAGTTGCGTCTTCAACGCTTTCTTATCTTTTTCCGCCATCATGCTGAACAGTGTTACAATCCACGCCTTGAGAAAAACCTCGTCGCTACCAAAACCTTTAAAAACACTGCTCCTGAGTCTGGCTGTTTCTGATCTTGGTATTGGCTTGCTCGCGCAGCCTTTGAACATTGCAATTACTGTCATGGTAATGGGACAAAACATTGAAAACAGTCTGTATTTTCGTGCCACGTACACCGTGTTTCTCACCATGACGTATTTATTTGCTATTGCTTCATTCTTTGGTGTGACGGCTTTAAGTGCAGACAGATTCTTGGCTATTCATCTTCATCTCAGATACCAGGTACTTGAGACCCACAAGCGTGTTGTTGCAGTTGTAATTTCAATATGGTTTTTCAGCGCAGTTCTTTCGTTTGTGAGGTTATTGATTGAGCCAAATATCAGTTACGTGATTTTTGCCATTATTATTGCCTCCTGTCTCTTAACTACTATACCGCTTAACTACAAGATATATGTAGCCGTGCGACACCACGCAAATCAGATTCAAGCCCTGCAAGTGCAACAAGAAGCACAGATTGGCGAAATGGGAAATCGTGCGAGGCTAAGAAAATTTGCAGTCGGAACATTCTTCGTTTATCTCGCGTTCTTGGTTTGTTATTTGCCGCGCTTCTGTGTCTTTGTTGCCTTTTCAATTTCTGGAGCAAGTACAGTTATGAAGACTTTTCGTATTTACACTTCAACACTGGTGTTTCTTAATTCGTCTCTAAATCCACTGATTTATTGCTGGAAACTGAGTCATATTCGACACGCTGTGATGAACATACTGAGGAATATATTGCGAAGCCACAACGTGAATGAGATACAACAGTCTAACTGAGTTTAAGTTTTGTTGTTGTTTCGGACTGTTTTTTACAAATTGGCGCAAAAAGCGTTCTTTGTTAATATGAAACATTAAACATCAAACATCTAAATCCCTCATTCATGAGGGTAGGTTATGGTAAGTAAATAAATAAATAAATAATAAATAAAATCTAACCTAAACAGTCCACCGGGCAGCAGGTAAAGAAGTGTTTCTGAAGGTAATGCAAAAATTTCTAAGTTTGTAATTAAACTCCTTTGTTTTCATAACAACGTCTTACTAATATTTGAGCCGTGGCTTAGCCTGTACTGGACGTTTTAAATAGTCCAGTTTCGAATTCGCTATGACCGCTGAATTCAAACACCAATGACACATTGATACAGGGTTAGACTCGACCTGATGTAAAATATTCACAAATTCAGGGAGATACCACGCAGCTCTTTACAACCTCAAATTTCATTGGACCTGGATATCACGCAGCTCCATTGTTTTTAGGTCTAGGGTTCATTGTTGTGTTGTTTGTTCTATTGTTTTCTCAGCAAATCAGAGAAGACCTTGTAAGAGCTGCGTACTGCCCCAATTCAGGCGAGAAGATGACCTGTTCAGAGCTCTGTCTATTGTTTAATTTTCAAATTTCACGCACCTTCTGCCGGTATTTGTGATTATTTTACATCAGGTCGAGTCTAATCCTGTATCAATGTGTCATTGGTGTTTGAATTCAGCGGTCATAGCGAATTTGAAACTGGACTATTTTTGGCGACTTGAATCTGAAGACGTTCTTAACATGCTTTTATGATATAAATTGTATTGTTTCGGTATATCATAGTTCTGAATGAAAAGAAAGAAATCCGTGAAAGTGTTATACATATTTGCTACTTTATTTTATTACAACACTGCAACTATTTTAGCATTTTGGACTCAGGCGAACTGTAATTGACGTTGACTAAATTTTTTTTTTTTTTTTTTTTTTTTTTTTAATAATGCACATCTTTATTGAGAACGATAAGATCTAGTTACAATAATAATATGTTGACTAAATTATTAAAAGGGATAAACTTATATTGTGTTGTCCGCAAAAATGTATTTTTATCAAGCTTTCTATTGATACATACTTTCTCGCAGTTTCCTTTAAAACGGTGACATTTTTTGGAGATGTTTCCAAAAAGATTGCCGAAAAATTATTTTAAAATTTGTTGCACAAAAATTTTATTACAGGTAGTCACCATTTGATGTATTTAACCCTATTCGTACAGTGCTTTTTTCGCAGCGGTGTACGGGAAAAATTTTGTCGGGGGGGGGGGGTGGGGAGTAGGGATGCTGAACGTAACTTGCCTGAATGAAACTCGTGACGTCATGTTTATTCGTCTTGATGATTCTAGCACTCGTGACATTTTACTTTTCTACTACCGTGAATGATCCAAGAATGATCTTCTACATAGTCCAAGTCAAATTCGCTCTCGCATTCTTCGCACTTCACACGGTACCGATACAATCTTTTACGAGACTTCGACGAAGATATACTTTAATCGCCCAAATACCAACCATATATACTGTCCCAATAAGCAAGATGGTCGCCAAGTGTTATACTTTGTTTCAGACCCTGGGCGGCCTGCATTATCATTCCCAGTCTCTGGGTGGACCACAACGCAAATTTGTCGTTTTATGCGTGCTCACGGGGTTAGTGACATGATCGATGTAGTAAAGAAAGTTAAGTAAGTAATGTGAGTTACGGGATAAAAACAAATTAAGACATTGAATCACAAAATAATTCAGTAATTTTACTGTGTATGTGGTGCCCGAATAGTCGCCCAGTTTTGCCCGAATAATACTTTTCGAATAATACAAACCCTACTTCCAAGCTAAAACCTGGGAGAACCAGGGAGGTGGTTAGTGGTGGGTAGTGGTGGTTAGTCGCGGCTCGGTAAATATCCACCACTACCCACCTACACTGAGGTGAATAGTTGTTTTAGTATATACTGAAACAGTGAGCTAATATAACGAAAATGATGCTTTTTAAATCATTTATTCCTGTAAACGATTACAATTTTCGCGCGCAATTTGCTGGGAGGTGAATATCACTTGCTATTCCGAGTTTCAGTAGCCAATCAGAGCGCGCCAACAATGCTATCCACTGTTTCAGTATATACTAAGCACGGATACTCGCGAGTGAGCCTCGTGCGCTCTGTCTCAATGCACTTCTTACGCGCGCTTCAAACGCGCGCGTTTGTCCGACGAGACAACTCACGCAAACTTACCAAGGGAAGGTGAAACTTGAACTAAAATCTGTTTTTTTTTATTAACAGCAAACACAAGCGTTGGATGTGTTTTAACTTCAGGCTTGATTTACTGCCAGAAAGCGAACAAGTAATGAAGGCCAAGGACGGCTACAACGAATTTTTGTGTTGCACACAAAATAAAAATATACTCACATTCAATCAAAACTAATTTAACACCAGAAATAAATCACCAGTTGTCCTCCAGCACGGATGCTGAACCTACACATTTATAAAATTAGCATCACGTCGTTTCTATCCTATAAATTTTTTATTATTATTAATATCCGTCAAATAAAAAGGGCAACATTTTTTAGATGTTGTTTACTTCCTACATTTGTATGTTTTCTAACTATATATGGTTTTACAAAATGTCTTTAAATACTATATAAGTTATAATAACCAGTATCTTAACAGTAAAAACATATTTTCGTGCACATATCTACAATGTCACGTTTGCTTGCTATCTTGACTCTTATATATATTGAATGAGCCTACATGTGGGGGGTTATTTTAATCGTCTAAACATCTTCACACACAGTTCTCCAGGACAAGTTGAGACATACTTTCGAGACCCTTTGTATATTCTAAGAAAATTATGACATAATCAGAAATAATAAATTGATACATGGTTGACAGGGAGCATGGAACTTCTCCCCTCAGGCGAACAACATAACTTATTTGCCAACCCCCTTATGAGATTAAAAATGTCAGTTCTCTCTGTAGAATTTAATTGAATGCATTTCTGAATTGCCTTATATTAGCTTCGTTTTGAAAGCAAGACCTGGGCCCGGTTGTTCGAAAGCCGATTAACGCTAATCCCGGATTAAAAGTTAACCGAGGATTTCATTTCTCTGTTTAAAAATGTTTTCAAACGGTCATTTATAGCTCGTAGTGAGGACAATTAAAAGTCGAAACTGAAGGACAAAAAACTTTGGAAATTTTTCAGTTGTTGAGTTGTTTAACTGGATTCAAAATTGATGCTAATCCTGGGTTAGCTTAATCGTGCTTTGAACAACTCGGCCCAGGTGTGCCGATTTTTATACCGAGAATTAAAAAATCAGTTTCATTCCGATGCAAAACTGAAAAACTTATTTTCATCCAAGAAATGTGAAAAAGAGACTTAAGGGGACACTGTCCCGACTGAAATATCGTGTTTTCGTGATTATGGTCAGGAGCTTGCTTTAAGCTTACTTTATTATCTTGAAATGGGAAGACAAAATCGCCAAAATGTGATGAAAGCAAAAAAAAAATAAACTACAGAGATAAAATAACGGCTAAAACAAACTTAAAATCTCGCCATCAGAATGGCAATTTTGATTTCTTGACTTTTTCCCGTCACAATATTAATGAACTGTAATCTACTTGCACCATCTGTCCATCCTTCTAAGGGGCGGATCCAGGATTTTTCTTAGGAAGGGGTGCACCTCTAAGGAATGACGTAACTGAAGGGTGACGTAAACAAGAATACTAGTTATATTCGAAAGATGCAGGTCTTCTCGGGGGGGGGGGGGGGGGGGGGTGGGGGTGCGCACCCTCTGCACCTGTCCCCTAGATCCGCCCCTGCTTCTCGTCCTGCACTTAATTCCAAAACTATTCCGAGTTTCAGTAGCCAATCAGAGCGCGCCAACAATGCTATCCACTGTTTCAGTATATACTAATACATGCTAATACCTAAACACTGATTAACCATACTAACCTACATTAGCTTATAAGTCTGTGAACAGGCTTCTATTTGGGTGTATTTTAATAGGTAAAAGAAATCGGCGAGCGGGGACTGGCAAAGACTCCGCCGCCCCTTCCCTCTACCCCGCCTTCTTTACCTAATATCCCAAAAAGGAGCCAGTTCACTGGCTATACTAACCATTAAGATGATTTTCAAGTTCTTAAAGTGCCCCTATGATGAATTTTTGATTTTCGTTTTTTTTTTACATTTTCCGTGTGCTATTAGACTTTCTTACTCATCTTGCCAAACTTCAATCCATTACGAACATCAGAAGTCATTTTATTTTCCGAGAATTTAATACGGCCGCCATTGCGAATGGCAGAAAGTGACGTCAAAGACTCAAACATACCTCACGGATTGAAATTATAATGACAATCAGCATAGAAAATTGCACGAAGAACAAGTCCAAAGTTTTTGTTGCTTTTCGCGTGATTTTCAATACTTATTGTTATTATAATTTCAACCCGTGAAGTATGTTTGAGTCTTTGACGTTACTTTCTCCCATTCGCAACCAAGCCTTGGAACAAGGTTGATTAATGGCGGCCGTAAATTCTCGAAAATAAATGTTAAAATAAAATGACTTCTGATGTTCGTAATGAATTGCAATTGGCAAGATGAGTAAGAAAGTCTAATTGTACACGAAAATGTAAAAAAAATGAAAATCAAAAATTTGATCATGGGGCACTTTAACGTCTTTCTCTACTCAAACAAGAATCCAGTGTCTTTGGTCCCGATTCCAATGCCGTTATAGTTAATGTACAGGCATTACTTCTTTCATCTTCTGAAACTGTTTACTGCTTAAAACTCAAACCTTAATTGAACTAGGTTGCTTGAGTCAATCGAGGAGCGGCTTCATAACCAGAGACGAAGTCTAGCTATCTGACATCTTTGCGATTAATCAGGAGCTTCTGGCCTGTGCGCAGTTTCCATTAATGCTATCAGAAAGTCACAAGGTTCAGGTTTTCCACAGTCAAATTCTCTTGAATTGTCCACAGTGTGTATGTGTTTACTGTAAAATTGATCAACGATGTAAATTTTGCTTTGAATGAAATATAGGTACCATGTGTTAGAATCTTCATTTATCTCATGCCAATCAGCTTTCCCTTTTCACCAAAATGAGAAAAAAATGATAGATCACCAAGTAAGCTTTAAAGAAAATTTCCCAAAATACGAGGCTCTTTTCGCAGGGCTGTTGCTACCATGGCAACAGTTTGTATTGCTAGACAATGTATTATACCACCCCCACCCCGATGGATGGCAAGATTTTTGGACCCATCCCTCGACCCGGATTTCCTGGCCCTCTAGACAAACCCCCTCCTCCCGCCAGTATTTCCAAGCCCGGAGGACCCGCCCGCCCGGATTGCCATTATCTTTTGGAAACCCCTATTAAATAAAATCGCATTCGGGGTGTCCTTTTTGTAATTTTTAAAACTTTGGTGATAAATTATTGCTATAAATCGGTAAAACATTCTTCTTCAGTAAATGTTGCGTGACCAAACTGGGCCGAAATGAAATGTTTCCATGAAACAAGTTCCTTAAAAAACTTTTATTTTGCCATCTTTAATACGATTTTTCAACATTTTCAGGTTTCACAGTTCAAGTTTTGTCGCAAATACACAATGTTGTTTGATGCAAAGTTGGTGTTAAATGTAATTGGATAGCACGCTCTTTTTTCACGATCATGAACCGAAAACATTTTTAGTAGAGCAATTTTGAATGAAACGCGTATTTCCTTGAATGAAGACGTCTTTCCCTTGAAGAAAGAGTCAATTACTTATCAGAATTCAGTGGATTTTCTACTTACGGAAGTCTTGGCGATTTATTTTTGGTTACTCAAATTTGACTCCTTTGCGAAGAGCCTTTGAAAATATGATGAACACCACAAATAATTCAGCAATCTGTTTTAATGTAAAAGCGAGCTAAAACAATTTTGTACAAAGAAACTATCCATTTGCAAAACGGTCTATTTTTTAAAATCTTTTGTTTTGTTTTTTTTTTGTTTGTTTTTTTTTTTGCACTTCAGAGTGCTTCGGTATGTTAACCCCTGTCTCCATTCATGAGTTGTGTTTTTTCCCTTTCATCGGGTTTATGTCCACGAATATGACAGAACCAAAAAATCGACCCCCGAGATAGGACTTTCAGGTCCATACCACCCCACCCCCCCCCCCCCCCCTTTCTGCCCGGACTTCCAGAGCCCTCAACCCCCCTCCCGCGAGAATTTCCATCACGCCATCCATCAGGGGAGCGAGGCAGTTCTTGGTGTTGCGGATGTTGTGATCACCAAATGACGAAACACAGAAGATTTAAAAGACAATGAACAATACCCACAACACAATAGCTAACCGGCAATAGTTTCCGCAACAACAAGAAATACCCGGGAGAGTGGATTTCTTTCTGGAATAAACCATTATCATTTACAGTGAGAAACCTCATCACTTCATTGTGATAAAAATTACTGGAAACAATTCTCCAGATTAATGTAACATCAACTGAAATGGGGCAACAAACGGCAAAGCTGAATGGCTCTACTACAATCTTAGTACTTCCCATATTTTAACAACTGCCAGCATTTTGTTGTCGACCAAAACAGTGGGAGGACCTCATTTTGTTCTAAGAGATCAGGTGTGCTCGAATGACATCAGATGAGTTTCGCAGACATCAAAGAGAATTTAACAAAAACCGAACATGTTCCCTTGATCGCGAAGTTAGTCGGTCTGCAGTGTTGTCTTGGAATGTATCTCAGGTCTCTTCTCCATATAGTCGTCTCCATACCAACTTCTTAGGATGTCGTCTACATCGTCGGAAACTCCAAGGTATTTTCGATCGTTTATCGTGACTTGGGTGGATGTTTTGAACCAGCTTTCAGGGGATGGGTAAAGATCAACGTAGCGTTGTTCCAGAAGGTTGTTCTTTACAGGCAGTAGTTTCTCCATTTCTTTGAGCATTTTGCTGTCGAAAAGAGCTTCACTTTCCAGGCTTTCCTCTTCTTTGAACAGTCTACCAGTATCCGTTAACACCGTTGGAGCAAAGTGCGGGTACACCCTGGACGTTGGAGGGTTCATTTTCCATGCCACAAAGTACCTGGGTCCCAGAATGTGCTGCATGAGACGAAAGCTGCTGAATCTGTCGTTGTCAGTTTTGGAAATTGCCACATCAACATCGTCTGAGTACGGGATAAAGGCCCGACTTCTTACTGCACCGAGGAGCGTGCCATAGACAACACGGTAATCAATTCCAAGTTTATTCATGGCATCCACAGTTGCGGCGAGGATGTCATCCATGACAATATCGCAACAGATTGGAAAGCCATTGGCTGCTGCCAAGGTGTTAAAGCGAGAGCTTAAGGGTGCTTCAGGGCAGAACTGTTTGTCATCTGCACACTTGGTCCATTCAACTTTATCTGGACGTACAATCCGCAGAATGCTGTGAAGTTGGCCGAGCGTTGAATAATCGGTAAAATCACGGGTGCCTTCGAGGATGCCGCGATCAGTGTACACAATTTCAGGTGAGAAGGCGCAGTTTAATAATTTGGCTATTTTCAGAGATGCGTTTGATCTTACAAAAAAATCAAGATGGCTCATACTTCCGCAATCAGGGCGCCACCTTAACGACAGAAAAACCTCTTTGCGGAGAAGAAAGGCTCCTTCTGCGATATTGCATTCTTGATACCACCCTACCCGGCTGTCTTCTCTGGCATCATGGTGAATCTGTCCAAAATTTCGAATGATCATTGTCCAGTTTTTTACCAGAAATCTGCAAGAACTTTCCTCGAGAGATGATTTGGCATTTTCGAATCTTTCTATTCGCCTCCGAGTGGCAGTCCCCGTTGCTCCATCGAACTCTGCATGCGTGTCAAGGAATCCAGTAAGCTTGAATAACGCTTGCTGGTCCGCCACAGCAAGCCTGGACGCACCCTTAGTTTGGTGATGGGGAATCATGAAGACGTACTTCACATTTTCCTGCGTTAGTGTCGATTCAACTTTTTCATTGGGTTCATAATCCCATCCAATAACCTGAATTGACGAGACTTGGGTTCTTTTTTCCCCCTGAATGACATGGGTTTGTCTCGCCCTTCTGTTCATTTGTTCAGTGGATAGTTTCATGGAACACTTCAATTGTAGCACGGCAAACCCCAGACAACAAACCAGGAGAAGCAAAAAAAGAAACTTTGGCATGTATTTGTTCATCTTTTCACCTTGGACGACACCGAAAATTATATGCACCCTAGTAAAGAGATCCAAATAAAAGTACTTTTGTTAAAATTTTTTCTGAATAAGTTCCACTGAAGGTATGACAGACATAAGTTTGTAGCAACAAGCACTAAAATGGAATCCTCTCAATTCATAGCATGTCCAATGGGCTCAATAAATATTGTCCCATTCAGATTCCAAATTCCTGTGTGGACAGCTTAGTGCGCAGCGCTCGAAGGACAGAATTGGAAACGCCCTGGAACGCACATTTCAACAAGTGTCAATGAAGAAGACGAATGTCAATGAAGAAAACGACTGAGAAACAATGCAAATCACCCAATTCTGAAGTTATTCAGAATTATACCCTAATTTTTTAATCCCTTTTCCGAGATAATAGTCCACTGAACAGACCCCATAAAACATTAAACTGGTGAAGTTTTAAAAATTTTAATACAAACCTCTAATTGTATGCAAAAGGAAAAAGAATAATGCATTGTAAGCAACATGCAAAAAGCAGAACGTTACTTATTATGTGCTACGGCCCATCAGAGTTCAAGAAGACCTTACGTTTCGCAGTTTCAAGGATAGCATTTGGGAAACCATCTCACTTAGATAAATAAGATGGTTGCTAACAGATGTGTGTGTTGCTCTCGCGCTCCGGAAAAAAGAGCGTCTGATCACAGATTACGTTGAATGCCACTAATGTAACACAAGGCACTTGGGGGACACAATTATGATACCCATAATAATTTATACATATAGTTTTCTTGAATATAAAGTTATTATATCCTTCGATGGTTTACGTATAGAAAATAATACATGGGTCCACACGAGAAGAGTAGTTTTATATTTCCAAGCAGCCATGCATTATTAATTTTTCGAAGATTTCAGGTGGTTCAAACGTTTCTGATCATTTCCCAAAGTTTCCAACGATTGCCGAAGATTTCCGAGGACGATCCTACGATGTTTCGAGAGTAGTCCAAAACAGTGCATAATTGTTTTAAGTTATTGACTGAATTATGTATCAATCAATCAGTAACTTTATTCAAGTGTCTTAAAAGCTTCTAGCTGGTCACAAGTGCCTACTAATTGGGGACACTATACAGTCTTGCTTATTCTTCTTCTTTTTCTTTTTTTTTTGCAATTTTTGTTATCAGTTTAGACAATTTTAGTAGCATGACACATGTAATCAAATATTGTAAATGGTATCAATTTAGTGTCCCCAAGAATAGGTAATAGGCACCTTGACTTATAAGCCCACTTGCACACTAAACAAATTGTGCCTACAAGCCACAAGCCACTCCCAGCCCCACCCCCACCCCCACCCCCCCCCCCACCCCAAACACTTTTCCTCATTCCTTACAATGTACAACTTCAAATAAAAAATTGGAAAATAATTTATAAAGCAAGAGTGCAGATCAAAAAGTATACTCAGAGTTTCGTCAGATCTTCACATTTAAACCAAAATTCTCAAATTCTGCTGCATGTTAATTAATTAAGGAGCTATGTCGGGAATTTGGACGTTTTGGTGTCAAAACTGCCTCAAAGACTGAGTACTTTTGTCACAAAATGCTTATAAAACACCAAGAGTAAGATAAGACACGAGCCAAAGCGCTTAAATAAATTCGTTGCCATTGTGGTCATCCGCAGCCAAACACACATATTTATCATTTCAGTGCACTTGTAGAGCAGTTATTTTAAAAGTGATACATAAAATACTGTGACATAGCCCCTTTAAGTTAGCTTTAACTTGATTCCAATCAGTTTTTTATACCGCTGATGAGCACCCCGCCCCCCCCCCCCCCCCCATCACCACCACCACCACCAAAAACCCCTTATGAAGTTGTATAAACCCTAAGCGATGCCTGAGTATCTCCCCTATTCATATTTTCCTTTGATTTGGTGTATTGAACATGCTTTCACTTACGAGGCGCAATATTTTAAACTCAAACTGGAATTTTACATCGAATTTAAACGCAACAGTCGAACTCAACAACCTTTCATCGTCTACGTTACCACCAATCTCCGATCTACAATCTGGAGCAGATTAAAGTGCACATGAAGTGAAATTTCACTACCGTTTTGTTATATGTATCACCTTTATTTCATTTTCAGTCGCGTTCCTCTTTTGCGCGCAGAGGATCCACTATTTTTAGCGATTTGAAAACTCCCACTGGGGCCTGAAATTTGCGACATTTTGAGCGCGGCCAAAAGGTACAAAAAGATGTATTTATGACGTCATTTGTGTGTTCAATCACAACAAAACCTTGCGGAGAAGGGGACGAACCCGGGGGTAAAATACGCGTCGCTTTAAAACATATATAATCGAAACAATCCTTCCACAAGTTGCCAAAGTTCCACTGTAAAACAAGTGACGCGCTCAGTTGTAAACACATTAATGACGTCACTAGAACCCAGGTCCTTGTCTAATATGCTTGTTAAAATATGTTCCCGCCACTTCAAGTGACTCATTTACCCATCAAAATAATTCTTAAAACACCTATTTTCAGATCATCGAAAAAAAAATGGTAGTGAAATTTCACTTCATGTGCACTTAAATCCAAAACACTGTATTGCATTTTGGTTTGGAAAGTTGAAAAAACCCAACATCGATAAAAAAAATATGAAGACACCTAAATATAATATAAAAATAATAAAAAGGATAATGTATTCATTCTTTTTGTTTGTTTTTTTTTTCTTTTGTATTAAAATGTTTTAAATAAAATAATATTTAAGTAAATTTTTTTTTTTAAAAAACGTTTTTAAATAAAAAAAATCTTGTTTATCCTTGCACATTTTGTTTCGCAGTTTATGTGTTTCCTTTCCATATTCATGGAACGCACGGTCCCTCTGTTTACGGCAGAATAAATATAACCTCCTGCCTTCTTTGCTCCATATCATTTGAAACCCTCTAAAGCCAAACACAAGGTATTAAAATCGCGCTACTACTCCATTACTCCACTGCCACTCTTGCCCTGCTGGCAGAGTCACGCTTGCTCTTTTCGCATAGATCTGAAATAAATGCACGTACTATTAAATACAAATCACAAAATACAGTTGAACCCCGTTACCACAGACACCACCCGAGCCAGAGAAATTTCTGCATTAATGGGGAGTCTATATCAGGGGGAAAGGTAAAGTCTAAGTGGCCACATAACTGCTGGAGCTTAACTGGTTTCTGTAGCATGTCAAGCAACTGAGAGTATCTCTACTCCCCCCTGGATGGGATGCTAGCCCGGGGGAAACTCTCATATGTAAGCTACGGTATATGGGTATGTGCCACTGTGAAGGATATGGTCAGTTTCAAGCAGTTAAGTCTGGGATAAGGTATAGAAATAAGAGAGTTTTGGTCTAGAATAGGGTATCATTTGCCAGGAAACTGATCAGTAGCAGAGTGATTTTCCTCAGACCGTGAAACAGTTTCTAGGAGTTTAATAGTCAAATAGACACAAAAGAAAACAATGGAAATAAGATCTATTAGTATATACTGAAACAGTGGTAGCATTGTTGGCGCACTCTGATTGGCTACTGAAACTCGGAATAGCAAGTGCTATTCACCTCCCAGCAATTTGCGCGCGAAAATTGTAATCGTTGACAGGAATAAATGAGTAAAAAAGCATCATTTTTGTTATATTATCTCACTGTTTCAGTATATACTAAAACAACTGTTCACCTCCACTTTGGTGAATAGTTGTTAACTTACCTCTATTAGTGTACTAACTATTTCACGGTCTGAGGAAAATCACTCTATGAAGAATTAAGTCTAGAATAGGAATTGAAACTCAGAAGAGAAAGATCCTTCCCTAAACAGGAATAAAATAATCGTGGCAACATTGTTGACAAATGGTTTTGGAATTTTCGGCATCTGGTCCAGTATAGGGTTGCAAAATCAGCTGAACATGGTAAGGGTTTCAGAGTCTCAGTGTTAGGTATGTACCTTATTCTTACTAAATTTCGCAATTTTTGCGTTTTGGAAAATTCGCAAAAATTAATACGTGAAAAAAAAAAAAGAAAAAAGAAAAAAAGAGAGCGAAAATTAAAATTGCGAAATTTAATACCATATTATATAAGAAAACAATACATAAATTATAAAGGTTGTGAGTCACAGAATTGTTAGTAATATAATGTCCTGAATTAAACTTGTCACTTCTGTCCTTTAAATTCTTAAAAATCATTCCTTTCTGGTCTTGATTTCGTGCATAGCAAACTGTTATGTTCATTGTGTTTATGTTAGCAAGGAGGCTAAGTTGATTTAACTTCTCGTAATTCAGGTCCCCTTTTCTCAAAGTATATGTAGCTTACAAGGGTACTTTAAGTCCAAAATCTTGGCCATTTTTTTTTTCGGCATTTTAAACTAATTTTGGTAATTTCAGTCCAGAAGCTAGTACCCTTCAAAATTTAATTTCTTCTTGGTCTATAATAGCTATTTTGTGAACATTCTTTTAGGGCTTGGGAGATTAAAGAAATGACAAAATCGCAAAATTAAATATGCTTTGTTCACTTTTTTAATGAAATAGCGAAAATTATACTGGCAAAAAATACTGCTCTTGAATTTTTGTGAAATTAAGTATGCGCGGAAATTAGTAAGAAGAAGGTATGCACTTGGGTGAAGAGAAACAATGTGGAACAATGTTTCCAGCAACAACTTGATGGCAGAGATCGGGACTTGGACCACCAACCTCCAGATTGAAAGTCTGACGTGCTAAACATTAGACCACACGTCTATTTTAGAGAAATGGGAAGGGCTTTAATCCCAGAGGGACAGAGAAAACTGACCATGATAATGGTTTGCCTGTAGGAAGTGGGTTTCTATACAAAGAGGGGTTCAACTGTTTTTAAAATCTTATGTATTACACCTTCCTGCAAAGAAAAAATTAGGGCCCCACTGGGTCCGTGTGTTCTGCTGATATAGCATAAAATGTGTAGCATACGAGCAAATATTATTTGACAAACAATTTGAGTGCGTTTTCTGGTGAGTAAATGTACTGTCAGGAACGCTGGTGATAAATTTAAAACTATCCATCAAACTTAGACGAGTGTTACGGTGGGGAGAATACCATCGACTCATCAGCTGGCTAGCTTCAACGCTTTCTTGATAGGCTTGGTAGGCTAAAATTAAATTCTAGTCTCAGATAAATTCTGAAATCTTGATCGCTTATTCTTTAGCCGTAATTCAGTCTTTAATTCAAGTGAATTGACAGAATATTAATCGAGTTATGAATTCTCAAATTCTGAAATGATTTGTAGTGTCAGATAAATTCTGAAATCTCGTTAGCCTACTCTTAAGCTGAAATTCAGTCTTTAATTGAAGTGAATAGATGGAATATTATTTGAGTTATGAGCATTCACTCGAACCTATTGTAACACTGGAAATGTTCTCTTACATTGACAACTCTATTATTACACCGGAAATGTCACCTTATATTGACAAAATTACGCTGTCCATCGACATTACTGTTCGTTGACACAAAAAGTCTATCATTTGAGTTTACAAAATTTATGAAACAGTGTTACATTCCAAGAATGAAATACAATTATTAAATTCCAGACATTTGAGTTGTCACAGATAATACAAAGTTACAGTCAATCTGCCACATGTGTGCCCATTATTTGTGAGATTAATCAAAGGGCTCTTAAGAGCCATCTCGTGAATATGAAACAACTTAACTCCCTCAGAACGTGCCCTATAAATATCGTTCCTTCAGGAATGACAAGGAAAAAAATTTCTGAAAAATTTTTATTATTTGGAGGGTAGCGTGACAGTAGTCTAAGCCAATCACTGAGCGAGTTTGAGCCAGACAGCTGCCATTTGACTAGATATCTGGAGGATAAAATGTTTTTTGTGCCGAGAAAACCAAAATCAAGACGCGATGAGGGATCTTTTCTTATCACGTATCGTGTTTGCATAATTAATTAAGTCAAATTACATGCAGGAAAATTTTATTTGCACGTAAGTGGAATTGTGTGCATGGATTCACTCTAGGAAGATCCTGGTGCTCTATATAACAAGGAAACTTTTTGCTTTCAACATTTTACTTGTACTACACATCAGTTTGAACCAATATGCTTTTTTTGTCCAAATTTATAGGCAATTGTGGAATAGTTATGCTGATTTACGCTAATTAAATGCAACATTATGGTATATTTGTTCAAAAAAAATTTTTTTGGAAAAGTTATTTGCTACCCTTTCACATGAGATGTGGCTTTCCACACAATAGCAGGGTTTTCATTAAGAATTTGAGAATAGTGTAAAGTAACAGGAGAATATTATGAAGGAGCGAAGATAGCTACATATTGCCATCAAAATTCAGCCGGAGAATTGTTCGTAGTAGGCGGAGAATTCTCCGATCTCCGATACCTAATGAACACCCTGAATAGTACATACCTTTTGAGAAAAAAAATAAAGAATAATGTTGTCCATATTGACACTTTTGATGTGTCCTATAAGAATTAAGGTTAATTTTATCTGTTCTTGATGTTTTGATATTAAGTTTTAAGCTTTTGCTAATCCTTAACTTGACTTTTAGCAGTGTCACTGCAGTAAATAACTTTAAATGATAAAAACATGTAAGTGTGATATAAATATGCATTGTGCGAAACGAGACAACCGGATGACAATTATGGCTCCTGGTAATACACTGGGGAATTACAAACAAAGGTTTTACAGCCAAGTGAGTGAGAGATGACAGTGATCGAGCAACATTTTCCCCTAAAAATACTACAAAATCCATTCAAAGTCCACAGATAGGTAACTTTCCACACTGAGTTTGAAGTCAAAGAATTGAAGTGTAAACAGATTTAAAATAACTAAAACATTTTAGTGGGACATAAATATGCATTGCGTGAAAAGAGACTGTGGAGACAACTGGCTGATGTAATCACACTGGGGAATTACAAAAAGGTTTACAGCCGATGGAATGAGGGAGTGAAAATTTGCATATCTGTCACATATATGATGTAATGTTTCAAAAACAAGTCCGAGTGTTCTATGGGGGTTTCAAAATCCAAGTGAAATGTCAAATGCCTCGGCATTTGAAATTCTCACAAGGATTTTGACGTAAATATTGTATTTATTATTGTTTTCAAGGAGTAAATGTGTACACTGTAGCAGTAAGTAGTTGTATGTAATATATCAACAACGAGTGCGAGGATTTCATCAGAGGTTCCAAATATGAAGGTATATCTTAACGACTGGCTCATGAAGTTTGTCATGGAAGTGACTAAAGAGTCGGGTGAAAGGTATCTACCTACAACTGTGTAGGGGATAGTATGTGGTCTCAAGCGTCATTTGGAAGACAAAAATAGTGTTGAGGCATTGAATCCACTTGATGCTCAGGATAAAAGGTATGGGAAATTAAACAAAGTTTTGTTTGCTTGTCTGGTATTATTTCTTTTGCGAATACAGCTATATCAATTAATGTTGTCGGATGAAAAAGGCGAAAAGCCAAGACTGCAAGGTAGTGTGGGATTTTTGAGCAATGCTATTTACCCTAACCCATACTACCTTGCGGTCTTGGCTTTAAGCTTTTTTCCGACAACGTTAATTGAAATAGCTGTATTTAAAAATATTGTTTAAGTAACATACTCTTTGGGATCTTTCGACGTGCTTTAGATTCAGAGATGAAGACAATAATTAGCTGTATTATTGTAATTTTTCCGGTTGCTGATTAAAATTCAAGTGTCTTGATCAGTGTCTTGATCAGTTTTTGAACTAATCAGTGATTTCTTGACCTGTATTTTCATTGGGTATCAAGATACATGCACCTGACCGAAATGGAATACTCCGATTGGCTAATAACCTTTTGAATAATGAATGAGTTTGAGAAGCTAGCTGTAAATTTTCAGTTTGTAACCAATCGCTTAATTTTTTGTTGTAGTCTGTTTGCATGTCAATAAAGTTTTCAATAAAAAATAAAACATTATAGATCTCAAGTTCAATTCAATTTCCAAAAATATCTACAGAAATCTTGGCACAACAAATGTCCAGTTGAAGACATTGGAGCGTATCCATTCTATGTCGAATTTTGGTCTGTTTTTTTTTGCATGTGGTCTCCAATTTAAAAGAAAACCACAGCCCTGTATTTTTTCTGCTGGTTTGCACTTCGTTTTCAAGTATACAGCTGTTTGATTAAACGTTGTCATTGATCGGTCTCATCCCTACGCGACCAGACCGAAAAGGATTATGGGGAGAAATCAATTCACATTCAATAACTGCACATTATCAAAATACGGAACGTCCTTATCGAAGCGACTCTGGTTGTCTTTGCGTAACACGCGAAGACAAACATGAGTTTTGTTCTCCATTGTAAACGCGATATAGAATAATTAATCATGCATTTTAATTCACCCATACTCCCTTTCGGTCTGGTCGCGTAGGGGTAAGACCGATCAGTGACAACGTTTAATCAAACAGCTGTATAAAAATGTATGCAATTGGAACAAACAACCAGGGGCTATGCAATGCTTCACTGATTTCATTGGTCGTGGCCGGGAAAACAAAAGCTTTTTTTAAAATATCTCCAACAGCGCCACTGAGTTTGCATACGATTTTACTCGAAAACGAAGCACAAAACAGTGGGCAAAAATACAGGGCTATGGTTTGTATTGAATTAGAGACCACATGCAAAAAATTCATCTCATTTGGACGGAAAGAAAAAAAAAAACAGACAAAAATTCGA
This sequence comes from Cladopsammia gracilis, assembly GCA_022457155.1. NCBI lineage: Eukaryota > Metazoa > Cnidaria > Anthozoa > Scleractinia > Dendrophylliidae > Cladopsammia > Cladopsammia gracilis. The sequence continues at coordinate 67,616 of JAJGOT010000132.1, read as the reverse complement.
CATAGAATGGTTATGCTCTGACATCTTCAGTTATTCTTGGCTGTTTTAAATTCATTTTGAATCTAAAGTGTGTACTTGGAGACAAAGTATAAGTCAAAATACACCAAGTTAATATCAAGTCAAAGTGGAATTCAATTATGGGATTGTATTGTACAGTCACTGTTGAACAATTTTTCCTGTTGTTCTTTTTTGTTTTGTTTTTGTTATTCAAATTTGCCACAAAAGCACCGTTTGTTTCAATTCAACGCCCGACTATTTTAATATGACAAAACATTTCGCATCCTGCATAATTTCCAAATTGGCATGGTATCAATAGAATACCCTGCCACTTATTTACATATCCCTAAACGTTTTATAGAACAAAGCATATGAAAAAAAAAGGGTCCGTTTTTATTCAACGAGATGCAAATAAGTGGCCGGGTATTCTAAAGTTTGGCCACCGAAAATTACTGTTCCATTTGCCGCTGAAATATTCAGAAATTTTAATCGGAATTTTAGATCGAATTATGGATAGCGCACGGAACCGAGACATAAGCTTAAAATTTCCAAACAATAAAATATAACTTAATGCATTACCATATCTTTGCTATTTTAATAAAAGTTAAGACTCTCAACTTGTTTCATCGAAAACAGCTATTACGGACAAATATATGAAGCTTAAGCTTATATATTAAAAAACAGCTCGCGGGAGTAGCTCATCCACGACGAGGCTTCGAAATGGATAGCAGTCGTTTGTTGTAAATTGTTAATTAAATGACGAGCTGAAATCCTTTACTTTGCCCTGGTCGATAAACACGACCACTAACTCTTTATAGTAACATCATATTAAGGAACAGCACAATAATGTGCCTGTTTTTGGAACTGAAGAGGTTAATTGGCATAGATGTAGAACTTCAACACTAAGCTTCTATGTACAAACAACAAATTAAAGCAATCATGGCCGCCCTTTGAAACCCACGTCTTTCGCTTTTTTCAATACGAGATATTATGAAATAGAGTAAATATATCATATTGATACAGTCTCACTCACCTAGACATACGGCCAGTGTGATGCCCATATATATAGCTGCCAAGACTCTCTTCGCGCCCAACTTTGCGAATCATAAACGCCAGTGTCTCTCTTGCTCTTGTCACGAGTTTCTGCTTTCAGCCAGCGCCCGCCCTTTCCGCTGGACAACGGTAACGCGGAACAACCAAATATGCAAGAATTTATCCCGCGGTTACCGCGGTGTCACGAAAAAAATTCCGAGAACGACAGAAATACGTAAAAAAGAAATAAGAAAATTGTTGTATTTCGTGGCAGCCAAAGGGTTCAGTTCAATCCTCTTTTTACAACGAGTTGCTTTCCTAGGCCAAGTCGTTCAAAGCACGATTAAAGCTAACCCAGGATTAGCGTCAATTTTGAATCCAGTTAAATAACTCAACAATTGAAAATTTTCCAAAGTTTTGACTTGAACTTGTCTTCACTACTAGCTATAAATGACTTTTAGAAAACATTTTTAGGGCCTGTGGTCGCACTACAGTCAAAAACAAAAATCCGCCCGTGCAAAACTCAAGGAAACAAAAGAAACCGCTCCGGTGGGACACGCTTTTTATGGAATGTTTTTGTTTTTATGTCATTTTACACGGGTTAATTTTTGTTTTTGACTGTAGTGCGACCAGGCCCTAACATAGACTGCAAAACAGTCGTGTTTTTTGCGTTGGAACGAATGCGCGCGGTCTTTGAACGAAAGATCTGGAGCGAGTGTGAATGTGGAGAGTGCGGGCGTGTGAGGCTCGCACGCTTTGCGCGCGGGTATCCACGCTTCAGACGCTTTTGGCGCTTGCGAGCCAGCGAAAAAAAAAACAACTGTCCTAACAGAGAAATAAAATCCTCGGTTAACGTTAACTTTTAATCCGGGATTAGCGTTAATCAGCTTTCGAACAACCGGGCCCAGAATGGCAAAACATAAATTATAATATACTCAACAAAATGTACAGTTTCTGATTGGTCAATGACGAATGCATAAATAAATTATAGAGTGCAAATTAGGTTATAAAGTGCAATACGAAAGTTGGGCGAAAGTGAAAGTTGAAAGTCGCGCGCAGTGTACCGTGACGGCCTCACCAAAATTTTGTTGAGAGTATTATAAACAAGAAATCGTATGAACTTCTCGTGCATTTCGTGATTTATGGGCACTCGTGATGTTTTATTGCACGAGCCGCTTTATGGGCACTCGTGATGTTTTGAAAGTTCTCAAATTGCACTCGCCGAAAGCGGCTCGTGCAATTTTGAGAACTTTCAAAACATCACGAGTGCCCATAAAGCGGCTCGTGCAATAAAACATCACGAGTGCCCATAAATCACGAAATGCACGAGTAGTTCATACGACTTCCTATACTTAACGGACGATGACAAAGCATTTTGATAAAATGCAGAATTCGAAAATAAAATAGTGGAAGATAATGACAAAATCGGAAATGTGCATGAAATTTCATCACGTTTGTTCATCCCATTAACTCTAAAGTATTAGCTTTATACAGTTCTCATGTGATTCGCTGACTTTGCGAATCATGAGAAGTCACGAGACGTTCCAGTCAGTTTGCACGTGCATCGGTCTTGTCAGAAAGCTAAAAAAGGAGTCGAACAAAACTTTTTTTTTAAAAAAATCGTTCTGTAAGATATTAAAAAAAGAAAACGATCAGAAACACAGAAACTGTGACTGCTCGCACGTTGCGATTTTGACCTTTAGAAGTGAAAAGACCATCTCTTGTTTAATTTTGACAACATGACGAGTTTTTTTTTTTTTCAGCAACATAAAAAAGCTGTAGTATTCAACAACTTATCGGTAACTGAAGAAAATAAGAAAATAACAATGGGAAATTAAATAGGATATGGTATAAAAAAAAGAACATAAAATTTACAAACATTTTACGAACTTTGGTTTTCATAAGCGACGCAGGCGGTAGAAAGAACAAAAGCCCTTATTTAATCACCGTATGACGGGCACAATTCAAGCATAAGCCGGCATCAGAATGCAAAAAATGTCTTTGTCTTTGTAAATGATGCATTTATAGATCAGTAACACATGAAATTGACTGCAAGAAATATTACTAACTGAACCAGCCATATTTTCACATAAGATCTGTGTAAAGATCCGATGTGAAATCCTCGCCGGTGAACCAGTATTTTCACATAGTACATTATATCTCGCCTGCGAATACAGCCGCCTCTCGTCGCTCCCGGCCGTTAGGGGCTCTCTCGCGCGAACGCCCCTAGTCGCCAGGAGCGATGAGAGACGGCTGTATTCGAAGGCTACATTATATCATGCTCAGTTGTACGCTTATCTTGCAAATAAATAAGCCCCCCCCCCCCCCCCCTCCCCCATAACGATGGATTAAATGGAAATAGTGACGACGGGATTATTTCCAGTAAGAACTCGGGTAAGAGAATGGTTGACGTTCGTTTCGTACAGGCCCAAGATCAAGATATCGATTCTCCTTACTGAATGCCCTACATTTCTTTTGGTGCTATTTGCCTGATTTGGGGATACACCAAAATAAAAATTATTGATTGATTATTCTATTTTTTCGTCACAAGTCCGATTAGTTCCCAGTTTTTTTCTGACATTTTGAAAATGGCGAAGTGTTTCTTTGAGTATATTTCAGGCCTGTCAAGTTTCAGAAAAATTCACCGTCCGAAAACATTTAAGATACTGCTTGTCAAGCTCTTTTGCTGGTTATATCTGAGGGCCACCACAGAAAAGTACTGTTTGATTAAAGGCTACACTTTGAGAAATTACATTTTAAACATATCGTAAAACAAGTTCTTCTCTACGCTGATTCAATGGTCACACTTCTGGATTTCATCCACAGATGAAAAGTTAGAACCATCTTGTACAGCACAATAAACAGTATCACATGAAAGTACTGTTCATTGATATCTTTCATTTGAATAGTCAAACTTTAACCACCTTGTACAGCATAATAAACAGTACCATAGGAAAGTACTGCTCAATAGCCTTGAATTCATTTGAATGGTCATACTTCAGTGTTGCTGCACTGATAAAATATGTTACATTGGTAAGTCTACCCCCCCAAAAGCACAAAAATAAAGACATTTTTTTTCTTGGGATCAAACACCGTTTGCATACAAAGTCATCGTACAAAAACTGATCACTTGTCCTCAATACAATGGAAATGAAATAAGAAAACATTTTTACTCACTGATTCTTCAGGGACCGTAACTGAGGCGAGGCTGGATTGTAAAACCAGATACAATTTGCCGTCAACACATACACACTCGATAATTAAGTCTGCCGAATACCGATACTGTAGTCACGTATCGCTACGGGCTTATTTCAAATCAAGTACAGGTTTTCACGTGTCTGACAGTTCCAGCAGAAGTGACATGTGGCAACTGGCCAATCTTGTTTTGGCATTTGTATTCGTATGAGGGTTTCCGGTCAAGAACTCTTCAAGTGGGTCTTATTTATTAGGAGACCAAAAACAAAGTCCATAAGAATGAAAAAAACAAACAAATAAACAAAACACTTGATTCTGCAATATAAGAAAGGTGAATGTTCGCACATTGCGATTTTGACCCCGTCTCGAACTGGTTCTTGTTTCAATCATTCTCTTCAGTAGCCTAGAAAGACTGTAGCATTCGCTATTTGGTAACTTTGGAAAATGAGAAAATATTAAAATGGAATAATGAACAGGATGCGGTTAAAAAACGCCAAATTTACATGCAGCGCACGCATGTGCAAGATCAGAAAATGGACGCACCGACAAACACGTACGCAAAAAAAAGAAATGTTTTTTTTTAGTACTTGCGATTATTACGTCGCGGTAATTTGCAGCAAAACATCAGTCGAAGATCTTTTAACGCGTTAATGCAGTTGCATTGCTGACGTTTTCACCGGAAAGGCCCTAACGCTTTTAGTCATTTAGTCCCGCGATCAAGATGTTGATTCTCCTTAGTGAATGTCATACGTTTCTTACAATGTCATTTGTGAGAACTTGGGAGTACACCAAAATATGATCCCTAATTGGTCTGATCGTGAATCTGAAAAATGTATTGATTGTGATCGAGGGGGAATTACTGATATATTATAGTTTTTTTGCAGGACTATAGAATTTTGTTAACACGACAAGGAGATATCTCGCGTGAGATAGACTTCAAAACAAGCGATTGCTAAACGCAAGCATAGCTTTATGTTTAAAAGAAGCTCAAAACATTAAAGTCATTTTCCGGCCACATGACTAATCCCACTCCTCGACTTTAATAAACAAACTAACAATGAACTCATTTAGTAACTCCGTATCGCCAAACTTACTCAGCTCAGATCGACAGATGTGATCTTTCGGCTTAAAATTGAACAAATGAATGATTTTGCACTTGTTTTAGAAATTAGTCGCAGTGCACGCATGTATACAATCAACGTTCGGAAAAGTACCGCTGAGTAAAGTTTATGAGGACAGTTAATTAAAAGATTATTTTTTATTTATTCATAATTAAAAGTCCAATGCTCCAATGAGCCGACTCGTGTATACGAAACATTCGGACTCTACCCTCTCCTAGACGTTTTGCTCAAAACTGACCTCCCGCCCCGATCCGCTGTGTCCAACTCGCAAAGAAAATAAGAGAAGTCTGTGCGCAGGCTAAACGTAGGCAAGCTGGCAGAACTTTCTCGGGGGGGGGGGGGGGAGGAGGGGTGGGGGGTGGGACTCTCATATAAAAATGACGGGGGTGCTCGTCGGAAGTTTTCGAAAAACACCCTTAAAGGTACCAGAATCTCGTTTGATGGGCGTGGCTCAAAAGAATTTTTACCCCTAAGAGGTACCAATTCGAAAACAACACATGTCATATTCTGTCTTATTTTTTCGGCTCATACCCTAAAAGGTACCGCGATAATTCTAATGGCGGTCATTTTAGATTTCAACACCTTAAGGGGTACCAATCTCCAAATTTTGACCCCTAAAAGGTACGACGAGCACCCCCGTCATTTTTATATGGGAGTCCCCCCCCCACCCCGGGAGAACTTTACCCTGGATCCAGAGGTCCGTTTAAACCGCAAAAACGGTTAGAAGAAGCCAGGATGAAGCTGAGAAGGAAGAAGGAAGATTTTTTCTCTCTTTTTTATTGTTTTTTTTTTTATCAGTCTTCCTTATTTCCGTCATTACGCAAGATATTTCTTTAAAATAATAATCACGTATATACTAATGTACATTTTCCTCATTGTACCCGAAGAAGGCTGGTTTGGCCAGCCGAAATATTAAAGGGGCTACGTCGCGAGGATGGCGGGTGAGTACTGGTTACTAACAACTTAAAAAACGTCCGGCGGCTTTTTATCAAGTTGGCGGCCATTACTGTCGAATAGTCCATTTTACAGTTGTGTGCTTGGTGACCTTGCCTTTGAGTGGAAGCGAGGCTGCAGGTGACCTTGTTTTGATACAGACCTTGGAGCTTTTCAGATGTAAACAGTTAGTTGGTTAGCATGAGAAAAGCCTTCTTAACATATGAAAAACAGAAAGGTTGGTCACCTTCAGCCTCGCTTCCACTCAAAGGCAAGGTCACCAAGCACACAACTGTAAAATAGACTATTCGCTGCAATCCGTTCCATCCCGTCGTATTGCGTGGAAGGATAGATCTCAAGTTTACAAATTAGTTAGAGTATTTACTTGGCTAGATTTTTGTTAAATTATTTCTGCGATTTGTTAGTCGTACCTTCGAAAAATTCGATGTCTTCCAGTAGTGGTGGAAGTTGGGGAGGAATTTAAAAGCGAAATCGATCGTGTGTTTGTTTATTTCGCGTGGTTCGACACGAGTGCAAGCGCGATAAAACTTGCCGCGATCCGCGAGGAAACAATAGAAATTTGACATGTATGACGTCAGGTGACGTCACTTGACAGGAACTCATTGCGCAGACTCACCTTGCGACATAACCCCTTTAATAGTACTCCCGTCAATCTTCAGCTCTCCCTGACTCCATCTTGCTCTTCGTTCAGCGGACATCCCTTTCCTTTGTGTCGATTATCCGTGTCAGTTTAACGTGGTTCACAACAGTTTCTAGTAATTCCAGTTCTTACACTTTGATGGATCAATACTATCATTCTTTATTAGTTGATGCTACAATAATGGTATCAAACAAATGCCCAGTCATTGGTGAACAAGTTATAGTCTCTTTTATGATGTAACAGATTACCATAGTAACAGTATAATGTTAAAGACACCCTTAATTTTAGCTTTAAGTGCTTATAACTAAAACACGAGCTCAGTGACCCCCACTTTTTAATTATTGAATTGTAATTAGCGCCAAGATCTTAAGATTCAATGTTTTGCAAAGTTTAAAAAAAATTGTGAAAAGGGGGTTCGTGAAATTTTCAAACATTTAAGGTGGCTCTGAGCCCCTTCCCGCCCTGACTGGGCATTTGTTTGATACCGTTATAGCAGCATCAACTGATAAACTGATGGCAGTATTGATCCATCAAAGTATAAGTGATTAAAAATTATGGAAACTGTTGCAACTACCTTAAGAGGACGTCTATTACACCTACTTCATTGCAAAACTAGTTTTCGAAGATTTTTCAGGTCGTTTCTCCATGTAGTCATCTCCGTACCAGTCTGTCAGAAGCTCTATGATATTCCCTGGATTCCCTTGATATGTTCGATTGTTGATGGTCACATTCGAAAATCCGTTGAACCATTCTTCAGGGGAGGGGTAAAAATCTAAAAACCGACGCTCTGTGGAACTGTCCACTATGGGTAAAAGGTTTTTCATTTGGAGTAAAATTTCTCTCTTGAACAAAAGTTTGCTTTCTAAGTTATCTCCTTCAAAAAATTGGTCGGTATTAACCTCTACAGCGGGCGTAAAATGGAGATAGACGCGGCTTATCGGAGGTTTCACTTTCCAAACGACTCGATACTTGGATCCTAAGTGGTTTTGAAGGGCAATAAATCTTGAGAAGTTGTCATTGTCCGTTTTGTGCACAGCTAAGTCTATATCATCTGAATATGGGATAATCGCACTGCTCCTCACTGCGCCAAGGAGCGTTCCGTACGTCACGCGATAATCCATCCCTATTTCATTCATCGCTTTCACGGTCGCAACTAAAAGATCATCCATAGGTGCATCACAGCAGATCGGAAAGCCATCGGAAGGTAACGAATCTAACGATCGGGATGCCGAAGGCTTTTCGGAGCAAGAGTCCGCGTCGTCGGAACATTTCGTCCATTCTATTTTTTGCGGACGCACAATGCGTAAAATGGAGTGGAATTTACCGAGTTTGGAATAATCTGTGAACTCCTTATTACCTTCTAAGCTTCCCCTATCTACGTAATTCAGGGATTGGCTTAAATAACAGTTTGATAATTTAGCTATCTTCAATGCTCCTTTGGATCTCAGGAAGAAGTCGACATGATTCAACAGTCCATAGTCCGTGCGCCATCTCAATTCCAAAAAGTGCTTTTTACGAATAAGAAAAGCACTTTCAGTGATGTTACATTCCTGATACTCCACGTCCTTGTTCCCTTTTGTTCCCATGTCGTTCTGGAGTTTGTTGATCTTTCCCGAATTACGAATAACTAACGTCCAGTTTTTCACCAGAAATCTGCAGGCGCTTTGCTCCAGCAGCTGTTTGGTTTCAGCGAATCCCCTCGCTTTCGTTTCGCTGCTTATTCCAGTCGCTCCGTCAAACTCTGAGTGCGTGTCAAGAAAGGCTTTGAGCTTCAACAAAGCTTCACGATCGCTGTCTGTAGATAAGCCGCTATCACCCTCCTGCTTAAGCTTCGGATCGAGTCTGTGAGGAATAATCAGGATATACCTCACATCTTCCTTACTTAAACTGATCTCCATTGGTTCTTCTGGCTCGTAATCGGAACCGATCATTTTAACAGAGGAATATTGGGAAGTGTCAAATATGCTAGACGATTCACCCTGACCATGTAGTATGGCTACAAACGAGAAGGTTGTTGGTCCGTCTGTGAGATACCACAGGTTCCTGACGCAGATGATCAGGATCACCACTGTGAGTGCTAGCGACACGTAATGCCACTTTCTAAGCATTGTCTCCAGCCTCTTCGGGTTGCGGTTTGTATGCGTTTGACCTGTTTAAATAGCAATAACAATAACAACAATACACCAATATCATGCTAGCATGGCATGAAAATATATTTAATTTAATGGGGGAAAGAGTCCAGTATCAAAATCAGCACATCAATATTAGTAAAACTGTAAAGTTTCGTAAAGATTGCTCGTATACTGACGGAGATATGAGCTTTTGAAACTTAGTACTCTGGCCTAATTTTTACAAAGAAATGCATGGGAAAAATGGCAATCTGTGCCCGTCCACCATTCATTTCTTTGTAAAAATGCTCAGTTTCAAAATTTCATATCTTCGTCAGTTTTCTAGCAATCTTTACAAAACTTTGTAGTTTTACTAATATCGATATGCTGAATTTGATGCTGGGCTCTTTTGCCCAATAAACCAAATATATTTTGTACCATGCTAGCGTGATATTGGTCTATTTATTCAGGTATTCCTATTTCTATACATGGTATTACCAGATAATAAAAATTACAAAAAGAAGTTCATTGTACATTACTATATCAGGGTTAATTATAAATAAAATAAATAGAGGAAATAACAGTATTGTGTATATAATATGGAATTATTTCTTAAGTGTAATTTTAAAACGTATCTTCATTTCTCTTATTCATTGCATTAAATATAAAAGCAGCCGTTGATCTACAAATTAAAGGATCTACACTGTTAAACAGAAACATACTTTTGCATGTATTATTTCATCATAAAAGGTTCTTCTGAGATTAGCGTATAATTCACAATGAAAAAGGAAATGTATTTCAGATCATTTTCAACAGAATCTGAATTGCAGTGAGTGTATATCCTTAAATTTTCTGGAGTTTTTGGTATTGAATATCTTCCAGTTTCTATTCTCAATTTGTGGTTCCCTATCTTACATTTAGTAACAGCCTTCTTGTGTTTTTGATTTTTTTTATATAATTAAGGAAAACAGAATGTTTTGTATCATTTTTGAAAATTGTATAAAATTTGAGTTTTTTATTTGAATTTAATCGGTTGATTTGGTGATTCATGAGACTAGACCTCGTCCCCAGGGTCTCTCTTTTTCCCGTCCCCTGGTAACGAGGTTGAATAAATTAAAGTCAATAGACATTGCGTTCCTTTGGAAATCAAATAGGGCAAGCCATGTTTACACCATGCATTCCTTTTAGTATCGGCAAAACTCATTTGTTGCGGTATGAACACACTCAAGGGAAAATTATTGGTCTTAGCTATAATCAACCTCGTTCCCAGGGTCTCTCTTTCAGAGACCCTGGGAACGAGGTTGAGCTACAACAAAACTGGGTAGTTAAACACGTGGGTAATGAAAGTTGTTATTGTCTTGCTTTTCATATCATCAGATCCAAACTGAGTGGTGTATCTCATTCAGAAATAAGGACAATTTAAAAGCGCGCGACACTTCAATTTGAGTCCCACGACAAGAGTATATACAGCCGATTGAAGATGTATATCTCTGAATAACCATCTTCTTCGAACGACCACGTTTGAATCAGTATTTAAAGCTGTATTTAGATTATTTTGCATGGGAGACCACTAGTCTCAAACGAGCCTCTTGGATTGGGGTATCTAATCAAACGAAAAACTAATCGAACTAAATCGAACACCAGTCGTTCGATTTGGTTCGCCATCTGGGTGAGTTCGATTTTGTTCGGATTGCCTCTCTTGATGCGTGACACTCGCTAAAGAGTTCAGTTATTGAACGTTCAGTTGAGGTTCGATTGAGTTCGGTTGCCGAGCGTTCGGAAATCGAACATTCAATTGGGCAGTTTTCTTGCGAGTTCGATTACCGACAGTTCGAATAGATATCTCGGGTCAACGACGAAAGACACGATTGCCTGAGTAGTATGCACAGAACAAAGCTGTAAAAGACAGTGCCGGACACGAGATGCCACAAACAGTTGTCACTATACATGCATTTTTTAAGTCGTATAAGGCGCGTCAACCTACCTTAAATCTTGCTCAGTTAGTTTCTCCGGTCAGCTTTAGGGAGATCCTTGTAATTTATACCATTTTAGACCTGTATTTGCGATGCGTTATGGCAAATAACATGGCCGCAATACTGATCCACAAACAAGTCTACGGCAGTGTATGTCGGGAAATGCAGCTTGACCTTTCGGTATCATTAACAAAACGTAACAAAGGTGACCTGTTACGCACTTTAAAGAATTAATTTCGTGACAGTCGAACGACAAGCTGAGCACATGGCCTTTGCACGTGGTTTTAGCCACCGGCCACTGGTGAATACCCAGGAGGTATTATTAATATACCTTGATTGTTCTTTGTTTCTCTCGAATAAAAGCCATGCGGTTTCAGATAGTTGAGCCATTCATGAAGGCAAATGCCCCATGGCGGGGACAAAAAAGCTGTGCAAATGCCCCAGACTACTGAGTAAAATAGAGAAGTGTTTTCCTTCAACTTTCTCAAGTGACCGATTAGAGCAAGTTCTCAACAAATTTCTCGTCAGCATTCTTTGAGGTCAAAGACTATAATAACGGCAACACAGCGACAAACCAATGACAAGTGCCGAATCGATGTATCGTAGACCTGGATCAGTTCAAATCTTGAAATAGTATGTAAAAATGGCAAACTGATCCTTACATATACAGCAAGGAGAAGAGATTGAGACAGAAGTGAAATAAAAAAAAGTTTTGTAAAGCATTGCTGTTAAGGAACTGTGGTGTGCATATATATAGGAGGGGTGCAACCGCAATCTGATAATGTGCCTAGAACCGGCATTTTACGGTACCCAAGAAATGGCTAAAACTTTAATTGATAACCGAGAAATGTCCAAAAATGTAACTGATAACTGAGATTCCACACCCCCATGCTGGCTCCTACTGGCCAACTATTAGTTGGAACGTCACACAACGTTCCTCTCCACTGGAGAGGAGTAAGCGTTGCGTGACGACCCAAATCGCGGCTGTGCAGACTAATACTCTCAGCTGGTTTCCATATAATCGTCCAGGTGGTCTCGGTCGTTTAAAATATTATTGAGACGACTGGGACGCCATATGGAAACACTACCCGAACGACCGCAAACGACCGGGACGATCTCACCTCGGTCGCTTGGATAGAACTGACTTCAATCCGGACGACCGTGAAAGATCTGAAGCTATCATATGGGAACCAAGATGACCGAGGCGATCCAAATCTATCCCAGAAAGCATCAGGTCGGTCCCAGTATTCCTTCGTTGAACTCTAGCCCCCTTCTTCCACGACGCAAAATAGAAAGAATGAGCAGATAGCAAGCAACGATGCGCTGTTCGGTTAAAATCCGGGTAGTTTCTTGGTATTGCGGATGATGTGATCACCAAATGACGTAAAACAAAAGATTCAAAAGACACTGAACAATACCCACACCACAACACAAAAGCTAACCAACAATGGCTTCCGCAACACCAAAAACGGAAGACATTAGATAACAACGGTCTGGGCCACCTCGGACACTTTTTGAGAATTATTTTACGTAATGTCGACACTTAGAATTTTATTTTCAATAAATTTTTAAGTGTAAAAAGAAAATCTAAAATCCCCACACAGGATTGAACCTGTGACCTCAGCTACGCTTAGGTTTACATAGCCTACATACCACTGTACCATCTAGCTTCTCAGGTTGCTGAGTCCTAAATTTAACTATATAAACTGCTGACACTAACCTCAGCTGAAAGCTGACCAGTTACTCCGTTATGTAAGTCTTAATAAAGCGTCCGAGGTGGTCCAGGCCGTTGTTATCTAAGGTCTTCCCCAAGAAACACCCAAAATCCGCCATTTTGGTGAAGAAAATTATGCTGTCGGACCCAGGAATTTTGCTGACGACCGCGTGCCCGCTCTGGAAATCCTATGGTCGTCCGGATCGTCCCAGTCGTCTCCATGAACGACTGGGACGACCCGGACAATTATATGGAAATCAGGCTTATATTAGGCTATTTAGCTATGTGGATATGTTCCGCTGTGAAGAATATGGTTTTCAAACAGTTTAGTCTGGGTTAGTGTATAGAAATCTGAGAATTTACCGGGAAACTGATCAGTGGTATGAAGATAGAGTTTCTATTACCCTTTCACTCCCAAGAGTGCCAAACATCAAAATTCCAGAAAATTCCCAAATTTCATTTTGTTAAATATTGAAAAACAAATGGTACCATGCAACAGTACTGCCGAAGAGGTTTCATTTGAATGGTCACACCATAGGATTTCGTCCACAGAGTCAAAAGTTAGAACGTACACTACATGCGTCCATAATTGACTCTGGGAGTGAAAGGGTTAAAGCCTGTCTCATTCTATCACTGGGATTTCAACGATCTTTCTGGGGCGTGAATTACCATTTAGCTCTGACAAGTGTCCCAATTTTAAATAATTTATTACAAACCATTTAAATACTATACATCGAAGGTCATAATTTAATATGACGAATTATTTTTTGATGTTGTTGTTTAGAATTTATTTTCAAATTCCTCGAGATTAGCATTTAAAAAAGACTTACGCAAAAACAGAACGATTTGTACAAGTCATTTTATGCAAAGTACAACGAGGGTATGTTACAATGGTTTATGAAAGTTGATATCTCTGGAAGTCATCTTTAAGATTCCCTCAAAGCTTGTTTTATTACTCGTGCCGGTAGGGGAACAAGTTAATGTTTGCCCTCGTTTTTCTTTTTCTCCGTGTTTTCGTATCTACTTTTGTGCATCGCGTTAGATCTGGGTACGAGAATATGCACGCATGCACTGCGAGAAAACTTTGAGCCCACGATATTTGGGATTCGGTGTGATGCAAGCAGAAGCGAAACAAATTTGGGTTTTGTTTGTTGCTGTTTACTCGTGACGGATACGGCAACGAGGTAAGGTTTGCCCTCCGTTTTTCTTTTTATTCTTCGGGTTTTCGTCTCTCATTTGTGCATCGCATTAAATCGGGGTACGAGAATACGCACGCATGCAAGCAGAAGCGAAACTAATTTTGGTTTTATTAGCCTGTTGCTGTTTTACGTCCCCGCGAGTAACGTACATTACCGGCACGAGTGTAGGCTACACGTAGCCTCTTGTTTCTCAACGAAGGCTGGTTGAGATTGTACGCTACAAATTACCAACTTATAATCCTTAAATTATTTTATAATTACATTACAGTTTACCAAAAATATGAAAATAGAAAAAAAAAGACCCTATATTATTTAGAAACATAACTTGCGAGTAATCTCGTTGCTTTTTATTTGTTTGTATTGCTATTTTCCAAAACGTTAGTGGAGTGAACGCAAGATTATTCCGCAAGAAATCTAGAATTCTGCAAAAAGGAAAATCTATAAAGTCTAATAAATAGAACTTTGCTGTCATTTTTCGTCGAAAAACTCATGAGCGTGCACCGTCTTCTTGTGTACGCGAAGAGAACTTGGTTGAGTGAAAGTCTTATTGCAAAAGTCACAAACAAATGGCCTTTCTCCTGTGTGAGTCCGTATGTGTGACTTGAGAGCACCTCGGTCTGCAAAAGCCGAAGGACATGCCGGGCAAGGATATGGCTTTTCTCCAGTGTGACACCTCACGTGACGTTTTAATCCACTGGAATGCGTGAACTTCTTGAAGCAGTGGTTACACGAGTACGGCCGCTGACCGGTATGGATACGTACGTGAACATGCAGGCTGCTGTATGAACTGAAGTTTTTCTCGCAGTGTTTACATTTGTATTTCTTTTTCTTTGTCTTTGGAAGACATTCGTCGTTTGCGTCCTGAGTAGTTTCTTTCTTGATATTTGTTACAGATCCAGGCAATTTATCATATTCAGTGGCTTCAGCTTCACCATCCTTACAAGCTTCAAGCGGACTGGTCGGCTCTCCCGTCCGATTCACACTCGGAGAGTTTTCAGTGCAAGATGCTTCTCCCGATTCTATGTCATTGTGCAATTCACCTTTGGTATGAGTATCCCGAGGTGAAATTTGCTCGCGTGCTCCCACACTGCTACTTTGCTTAAAACTACACAATATCCTCGCGGTATCATGCTCCTCTAATTCTCTCTGGGTAGAAGGATCCACTTGATCGATCGGCTCTGTCTTAACCTTTGTTTCAGTCTCACTACTCGAAGGCTTCGTTGTTGTACTCACGCCCTCGCTTGTCTTCACTTGCTCGGGGACGCTTTCGTCATTAAGTTCCTCGTCACTCGCCCACCCATTCTGTTCCTTGTGCGTCTTCATATGTGACCGTAGGTACCTTGTCTGTATGAAGCCCTTACCACACACTCCGCACTTGTGAGGCCGGTCCTCTGTGTGAGTCATCTTGTGGTAATAGTAAGAGCTGTAGTACGGGAAGCACCGGCCGCACAACTCGCACTTGTGCGGTTTAAACCCGGTGTGGCTGCGTGTGTGGATTTCCAGCTTGCGGTGATGATCAAACGTCTTGTGACACAGCGAGCAACAGTACCGTCCATTCTTATCGACCACCGCGTGCGATGAGATGTGGTGCTCGAGTTTTTTGCCGTTGCTGAACGACTGGCCGCAAACGAAGCAGAAATTCGCACCATCGTCTTCTTCGTTTTTCTCAGAGCTGGGTTTAACGCTGGTGACGCGACTTTCTCGTTTCAAGTCTGCGTTGTTTGGTTTGGCATGCTCGGGGGTTTCTACTTCAACCCGCTGTTTTAATTCTTCCGGTAGGGGATGTCGAAACTCCCCTCGGACATCCGCAAGTTCAACTTCACCCCGTCGGCTTGTTTCCCTTGTCAACGTAGTTTCTTGCGCGATCCTGGTGTTGAGTTCGCGCCGAATTACGGTCTCCCCTTCGTGTGGAAGCGACGAGCGACGGTCTAACCTTAAACGCTTTCTCTGAATAGCCAACAGTTCATCTCCACCTTCGTGAGACATCAAGTGATCCAGAAATTCCGAGCGACTAGAAAAGTTCTTTTCACAGCGAAGACACTGAAGATCTTGCGCAGAGCCGTGATAGCAGTCCAAATGAATCTTGAGGAGTTTCTTGTGACCGAAATAAATCCCGCAGTGATGGCAGGTAAAATCCCGTGGGTGTTTTCGCCTCGGCTGGTACCCCTCGTTGAGCTGGCGGGATCGCCCTGGGGATGCAGCAAGAGGGCTTTCAGTGTACTCGGATCTTTTAGGACTATCACCAACACGATTTGTGATTGGTGGCGAATTAGGTACCGCCAAGCGCTGGGGTTCAGCAAGCGGCCTCGCGAGAGCCCCAAGCTCAGGCGCGCTTGCTCTTCTCCTGAGGGACAATGAATGCAGCAGTGCCTCTTTGGTAATGTTGTTGATACTCTCGCGGGTAGGCAATTCTAGAGTATCCCGAGAGCTATCACGAGGGCTATCCCGCGGGTTATCCCGTACTGGGCTTGGAGGGACTGCTCGTTCTAACTCTGGCGGCCATTTGGGGGCGAGGATGGGAAATGGTACCACCCCTGGGTATCTGAGCGCTGAATTTGCTGAGGCTGTGCGGGCGACGGGCCGATGTACTCTCAATAAACCATTTTCTGGCTGCTGTGTAAAAGTATGAGATGCCCTGGGATGTACAACAGGAATTAGAGGAGGGGGTCCACCAAGGGGTAAACTGTCCCGATCCCTCTTCGCTCTGGTTAGTAAAGGATGCTTCGCAACGTCGTTGGATCGCTCAGTTCTTTCGTATGCCGTGAAAGCCGAAAATCGAGGCCTTGCAGTTTCCAAACCCGGCATCTCGGCGTCAGAATCGTTGTTTGGAGTACTCCTAACTGGTGAGAATGCCTTTAGCTCATCCGGCACTCGTCTTTCGGCGCCAAAATGTTCGCGGTCACGCTCCATTCCGTCGTGACGTTTCGGTAGAAAAATTCTCGTTTTTGACTCTGGACCTATTAAAAAGTTCGCCTTCACTTTGCTGTACCATTCGTCTTGTTCTTGAGACGAAACGGTCTCTTGTTTATGGTGGCGGAACGCACCAAACACAGGGAACCGCCGGTCAACGTAAGTTCGTAAATCGTCAATTCGGCTTTTCTTCGGATCTGGAATATCATCATATTGCCTGTTCGCATTATCTTTACCATCCAAATCATCGCCGTTTCTGTCGCGATCTCTTAACAGAAACATTTGGTTCTGCGAGCGAAATAGACTCAGGTTTTCACCCGGCACCGGGGCGCTCGCCATTCGTCGGAGAGGTTTATGTTCTTTCCGTGTCTCTTTCGAATTCTTTAGTGTAGTTTCGTGAGATGTGACGTGACTTACGAACTCGGAACGGTCACCGAAAGATTTTCCACATTGATAGCACTGCAAGACGTCTAAAGAGCTATGGTACGAGTTCATGTGGATCTTTAGCAGGTTCTTGTGATCGAACTGGAGCCCACACTCGGAACAGTGCGGCTTTTTATGGCGACTTTCCACATGAGCCTTGAGCTCTCGCCAGTCTGGAAATCGTTTGCTACACAGCGTGCACGGAACAGTCAAACCACGCAACAGATCTTCTTTATCAGCCTGTGGACTCCTACGATTTGCTTCGCAGAACGTTGGACTTGCCCGATCAGGTTTTTCTCTTTTCTGGATATCATCATCCGCATCATCAGCAAAGCTATCTCTTCGTCTTGCCTCCAATTTAATTCGCAAGCTCGATTTGAGCACTTCAAGCGCACGATTGTCCGGAATCAAGTCGTTTTGCGTCTTGTTCAAGTGATCTCCCTTCTGGTGCGAGATCAAGTGATGAAGGTACTCCATTTTGGACAGAAACTCCTCCTGACAGCGATTGCAGCGCAGCGTGACGCGCTTTGTCGTGTGCGCCTTGGGACTGGCGGAGTCCGAGTCGCCGCTCTCGTCTCCTGACAGCGTGGAAGCGGGCGATCCCACGTAAGATCCCGCGGGCGATCGCGGGCTTTCTTTAGGACTGGCATCATAGTCAGTAACAACAACAAGAGGTGTTTCTTGTGAAGCTTTTTCATGCTCTTCTGCTTTGCGCTTTAAATTTTCGCGCGGGTTTGGCTGTGCAATCGGCGGTGAAACACTGCCAGTAGTAACAATAACAGACGATCGCTGCGGTTGAACTGGAACATGCCTTTCAACAGCTACTAGGGAGAAACCACTATCCATCCCTTCTAAAGCTACTTGGCCGCTTTCGCTTTCTGTCGTTACCATGGAGACTTCTGTCTCACCCGTCAATCGAGGCGGTGAAACAGGACTCTGCTGGTGAGCTTGCAGGCCCACGGGGATTTCCGTTTCTTTCTGTATAATGAAGCTCTCTGTTTCTCTTGGTTCTAGATCAGTTCCTTTGTAGGCCTCCACGTCTCCTCCTTCACCTTCACTGCTGCCTTCATCTCTGGAATCGCTGCTATCACGGGACATCGTATCCTCGTCGTAATCGCGACGCTGATAACCAAACTCCCACTCGTTGGGTACCATCCCATTCGCGTCCTCGCGACTCTCCTCAAGCTCCACCTGTTGATTTTCACTGTCAGCATTTTCCTGTTCCATAACAGCACTTTTTAACTCTATCTCCGCATCTCCAGGCGTCTTCTCTTCTGCAACCGCCTTGGCTTTTCTACCGCTGGGTGTGTTCCCACTCTTTTTAGCCCCCTTGCTCCCAATCTTGTGGTAATGCTCCATATGTAGGCGCAACAACTTGTCATGGTCAAACTTTAGACCGCAAGAAACGCAAACTGGCTCCGAATGATGCGCTTTGATGTGCAGTTTCAAAACGTTCGGGTGTTCGAAAATGTCTTTGCAACGTGGACAGCGCACCTTCACGTTGTGATGGACCCGCATGTGGATGTGAAGAAGATTCGCGTGTTCGAATTCCTCGTGACACGTTCCACATTTGAGCACGTGGCGAGTGGCATTTTCGTGCTGTTTCACCTCGTGGATCTTGAGCGCACGTGACGATGCGAAACTCTTGCTGCAGTGAGAGCACATCCACATTCTAAGGGGAAAATCAGAAGGGAATGTAAAATAAATGGAGACTAAACAAAACATCAAGGTCGTGTTATAGAGCGGTTTTCAATTGAGTATCGAAAGTGATTATGTGATTGCTTTGGTGTTTTGAAATTCCTAAGGCTGTGTTCTATTGGGATCAACCATTTTCGGTTGGTTGGGTTGGTTGGATTTTTTTCGTGTTCTATTGGGAAAAAACCGTTTTCGGTTGGTTTGGTTGATCAACCAGCTCTGAACCTGGTTGAAATGGTTGAAACCGAAAATGGTTGAAAAGTGTTCTATTGGGACACCTCAACCAAATCAACCAAAACCGGTTTAGGTTGAAACGGTTGATCCCAATAGAACACGACCTTAGTAGGTTGCCATTGTATGACAGTGCTCAAGCAAACTAAAATTGCAGCCTGCAGGGAACATATTTATCATTTTGTTAGAAATTCGCCTGCATGTAGCAGCCTGAAAGGAATGAAGAAAGCTGGGACAAGTAATAGTCTAGAGAATTCAAGAGAGCAGCCAGAGGCAAATCAAAATGGCGGTGGTGGGGATGGTAGTGGGGGAGGGGTAAGGATTGGAGTTGAGGAATGGGGCCTTCTTGCTCATCTTGGCTCTACTTTATTTTTACTTCCCCCTGAACCTTTGTGACTAATTAACAAGAAAATTAATAAACACAGGAGACCAGGCCCCAAGGTGTACGGTGTTTTAGCTGTGTTAGAGTCTATTTATGGTCTGAAATAGCCCTTAGGGCATGGTATACTTTTTAAAGAGGAAGAAAGAACCAACAAACTTATACAGCTGATGGATGATTCATCTTGAGACTAAAGAGAAAGATCAAGAATTAATCCCAAAGGCAATGGACTTCAGTATTGTGTTTTAGGTGTCTTATGAAAATACCGGTAGTTTACCTGCCTAAGAAAGGTTAAAAATTGTTCCAACAAAAGGAGCATCTCCTAAATTATACAGTTTTGATGTTCCAAAATTGTGTTATGCTAAACTACATGAAACTTTTAAAAAATGGTATAATAATTGTGCCCTATGTTTTCAGGATTGTGCAGTCCTTCCCTCAAACTATAACATTATTAGTCCATTTACCTTCAAACAGTCACCAAAAGGCAGCCAAAAAGAACATAAAAATGGAGATTTAAAGGCTACTAAAAACATTAAGTTTACTCCAGAATTGATAGTTTGTGCAATAAAATAATAATTGAAAATAAAATTAATCTTCTGAAATTTAGCTCAGATGCGTCCGACTTAGTAGTATTGAAGTTTGAAAACATGAAAATGGAAATTATATGTGCTCTGGGCAATTAATAATGAAATATGGTATTAAAAGGAAAATAATTTCTAACCCAATTATATTAATGATACACTCAAAATTATCTTTCTCACCTGCAACATTCAGTAAAATTGTGCATTTTCATGCCATCGCTTAAGTTTTCCTTCTGCCTCTTTTTATTAACAACCTCAATATTGTTTGCTACTGATAAATGTTTGTTATCAGATTCTTGTTCTGTGCCATTACAAGCCATGGTTAGGTTTTCCTCGGTAGCTATCACAGCCTTGTCTGGTGTGCTTTCTAGCACAGCTTGATCCATTTTACTCTATAGCAGAGCTTGTATGTTGAACTCTGTTTTGTGCAACAATCTCACAGAGTTTGAAAACGTTATATGCCAGTGTTTATGAGGCCTTCCTCTGCAATATAACACATTTAACATTAATATTTTAACATATAGGTATTTTCACAATAAGACAATTTTCCCTGAAGATTTTATAGTATGTACAGCATGAATACCCTGAGATATGAGAACATGACATCTTATAACAAAGTTAATCGATAATAAACTGTGCTCGCCAAAGGTGACATATAATTCACCCAAAAATAGAATTACCTGTAGGTTAGAATATCATTAACAACATAACCAATGCATATATAGTACTCATCACATCACATGAGGTCATTAGAAGTAAGATATAAAAATTTTATGAATAGTTTGTGAGCTTAAAAATATTATTATGGTATCTAAAATAAAATAAATGTAATGTAAATTAGTAATGTGCTTCTTAGTAAACATATTTTGTGAATTACCATGAACCATAACAGTCTCACATAAGAACAACAAGTTGTATAGTCATTAACTAATTTTGAAACTTTTAGATCTTGGTATGGCTGTATGTGATGTTATACAGAACAATTATAAATATTGCAACCATTGTAATGTGTGTTTCCATTTTAACATTTAACCCTACGTCTGCCAGTCAAGCGTGTGTACATGAACAGACTACAGTTGACTTAATTAATTTGATATCCCTGTTATGGTCAGTGGGTGTGCCAGTTGTGATTTCCTAAACATCATGGCTGTATGCTACAAGTAAAACTGGTCTTTACAAATTCTTTCAGTATTGTTCCACCCTCTTACTGTAGAAGCCCTCTCAAGAGCCAATAAAATTATATCTCCAGAAGAAAAAAAAAAGAATCAGGGATATAGAGATACTCCCACATGCAATTTTCATCAAAATAACAATACTTTGATTCAGTTAAAGCTAGCTTTGTAACAATACATAGATCTTATCTTGCACTGGGTTTGTACTGAAACACTTGTGTGTGATCCATGCATGTCAAGTTGGGAAATTAAAGGTGCAACTGTCACAGGGATTTTGCTATATGTGACTAAGTAATGTTACTCTTGCAAGAAATGGTCTTAGAATACCATGAGTAATATCATGCTCAAGTGATTCCTTGAAGGGAGGGAAAAGAAAAAAAAAGAGATCATATGGGAAAAACTTGTTAAAATTGCCAATTTTTTCAAGTTACATTCCATTTTCATGCATATCATCTGCGTTATCTGCATCCGTAGCCAAACACATTTGATAATAGTTTCAGTGAATTATCATATAGTAGTTGTTTACACAACTGGACAACTGTTTTTATGTTTCCGCAGGTAAAAAAAATGTGTTTTTTAACTTTCTGAAGTGATGATAAAAATTGATGACCACAACGACCTTCAAAATAATGGTGACTTAAGTTGAGATCAATACACTATAAGGCTACTTGAGGTGTAAGAATTAAAGCAACAAAAGACACTCAATATTTTTAGGCCAGAATGCAGTGGAACATTTATATACTTGCAAAGACATGCCACCACACAAGTCAATGATATTACAATACAATCAATTTTAGGATACAATGCCTTGAATTTCTTTGATAACATGAGTTTCCAAGCAGCATTATTTTAAAGCAGAAGTTAGCTGTAAATAGAACATATATTTGTATACCACATTTTCCCTCCTCAGGGGGTGAAGTATAGTAATATTATTCAATAATATTGTCCAACAAAGATAAAAATATACCGGTAGTTCTTTTTATGCCCCACAGGAGTATAATTTGAAGAATTGCATTCAAATTTGCTTTACCCCTTATTTAGCACACATCTAATGTTTTTGACACATTTTCGCCTCAAATAAATTTGCACTTGGTGTTTGGAGATAATAAAATATAAATGTATCCAGTAAAATACCTATTAGTTATATTAAGTACATGTAACATTACTATAACTAGAAAGTGAACTCATAATCTGTGTATCTACTGCTAAATTTAAACAAGTAACTATGCCAACAAGACTAATGATCAAACAGCTGAAGCGGATATCATTTTATATTTAATACTAATATCTGTAGGAATATCACTGAATGAAAGGATCAAATTGTACAAACTGTTTTAAACAAAAGGCTGATAGAAATTACTCACAGATTGAAAGAACAATTCCTGGCAGAAATAACATCTAAAGATTATTAATTTTAAAGTTGAAATTAATACACGATATACATGACATTTTTAACAACACTTGAAAAGAAAATATCAACACGTGGCTAAAAATAGTATTTTTAAAGGCTATGTTCAAATTTTAAATTTCACAATTTTTTTTTATACCACATCAAAGGAGTTTTAATCCTTATAATTGCATAACTATTATTGATCACTAGATTCATTCATTGCTGATTTTATCTTTTCTTGAAACAGTTGTGTGTGTGTGATATTCCTAATGTAAATCAACGATATTGTAACATGGATTATAAAACTTCAGAGCAAAACTACAGTGAGAGAGAAAATGACGCGTAGTTATGAATTATTAGCGACGAAGAAAACATTTATTTAGTTCTAAATAGAATATCACGATATGTATACACAGCGAGATTAATAACGCCTGTACGTGCATTTTAAAATTCGCAAGGCACGAGTCAGAGCTTATAAACGCTTTGTACTAATGATCGATGACAATGCCAAAACTGACGTCGAACTTCGACAAGGCTTGCTTGAGTAAACCATTATAAAGGATCACATTTAAAATCCCTACATGCCTTTACCTTAGCATTATAAAATAACTTAATCAGGTTTTTGATTGCATTTCAACAAGGCTGCTTCTTTTTGGCATTTACACGAGTATCGATAAAATCAAGTCTCTAAAAATCTCCCAACTTTCTGTAGCGCGCGTGTCGGAAATATCAAAGGCCGAGAAAAAATTCGTACATTTCACCTACCACTAAACGACAAACCGTTCATAACATCTTGGGTGGACCCGAAAAACTGATATTCTTTTCAGGCACTTACAGAACAATCGTTAAAGCAAGAATACGTTTAATTATGAAGCAAGAAGTAGCCGCTCTTCGAGTATAGGATGTAGGCGAGCCGACACAGGCCAGAGAATAAGCTTTATGAGTGAAGGATTTTACACTTCAAAACTACAAAGGAAATTCTTTACGAAGCGGGCTTGACTATGAACTATAGAAAAATACTTAAGTGTTTCTGTTATAAGAAAAGTTAAAGGCAAAATATAGCGATATATAGTCTTGTACCGGAGGTCAACGATCTGCCGAGGGAAGTGACATCATTTCTCAACAACGATGTTAGTACTGTAAGGCTAAGCTTATACACATATAAAATGGCACGTCGAATGCGAGAAGATTACATTTGAACTTACTGTGAAGAAGCAAATCCTCCAGCGCCATAATTCGTCTAATTGCTTTTCAAAGTAAACACTTCTATAGCGATTAATAATTCGAATAAAGGCAGAACACCGAAATAACAGTCCGCCAGCATCAAAACCTATTGAATTACGAAAACTGTGACTTCATCAAATGTAAATGAGGCTGTGATGACGTGGGTGGTGTGGAATCTAGGCGTCAAATTTGTTTTGGTGGTTGAATTTCTAACAACCGTGACGGAAGTAAAGTCTGTTTTGCAGAGCGCTTGACAAAGCCAACAGCAAACAACTTTGAAAGCCGTTGTCAGAGAAAGTAGTTTTCCCAATGAATTTCTTTGCAAATTTTTATCGCACCGGCTCGCTTTTGTAAACTTGCAGCACCGGCCCGTTCAATGTTCCAGACTAATCGAGACTGCATAAACTTTCGAATTGAATATAAATTGCTTACCGATAATTATAGATAATTACTCACCTCAAACACGTATTAAAATCTTGCACACACCGTTTCGAAAGCGGAGACAAAATAAGGTAAAATTCTACCCGATTTTATAAATATACAGTTCACAACTGGCAGTCATCTTATTAAATGTGCCCTGTTTTAAAATTCCTCGATGCGAACGTTTGTTGCAAAAGTCATTCAGCCAAAACCATGCTGAATGCTATTAAACAACAAGTCCAAAACTTCAAATCCTAGTGATGAAACAGTCTTGTGATGACTTGGGCTACTGATATGTTGCGAAATATCATACGGTAATGCCGTCTACCTCGGTATTTATTTTAGATAGAAACTTCTGGTTAAAAAACCGGAAGCATCAAATAAACACGACAGTTAATCGATAAGTATAAATTAATTAATTTGATTCGGTCAGAAATATCCGAGACTAGTAAAAGCAAATCAAATTAATGTTGTTGTTTTTTTCAGTCGCTGACCCATAAGTTTTAAATTTCAGGATTAAGTTTTTGCAAAAACAATGGACTTTTAATACAGCATTTAAATTTATTGTGAACCGAGCCCATCAAAATGGGTGTGAAGACAGTGGGCGTTTATATTATTACATCACATGATGTATCATCGCCCATATTCAAGCCCGTGACAAGTAAATGCAAAAAGGAGGATGATATTTTTAACCGTTTGGTTGTTTAAGTTATCCCAGGTGCATATGAAGTTGTCTTCAGCTCAAGCACGCCAGCAAAATAGTAATAATAATATAGTAAAATGGCGTTGAATGCGACAAGATGATAGTGCAACTGTGGCCACATTTATACTCGATCTTTTTTAATTTTTCCAATTATAGATTTTTCTGTTTTTTCTTTTACCTTGGGTTCGCTTTGTCAAGTTGTACTTTGAAAAATAATTATAATTTATAATATAATACATAGGCTGCTAATCTAGGGTAAATTGACCACTATTGAGTTGATTTCACAGTCAATTGCCAGCTGCATATGAAAACAAGAAAAAGATAAGACAGTTGATGCTGGTCAACATACGGTGCTCATTTTAAAAGAGAAAAGCCAAGTCACAAAACGCAAATCCATACGTCATGCTGTGGACAAAAGGATATCTGACAAAGTGTCCTGAAAAACTCCTTGAAGCAGAAGAAATATCATTGGTGCGTCCAGACTCCATGCCCCTCCACTGGATCTGCCACTGTCTTTGCCTACAGCAACTGTATCATAGACCATTGTTACTTAATAATTGACTGGGCTGGAGACATAACCAAGCTAAGCCAAGAAAGCACTCTCTTGCTAAAGTAATGGCATATTCATGTAAGTTCAAGTAAAAGAGAGCCAATCAGGCCAAAAGATCACAAGAAAAAGAAGACAAAATTAATTTTGGCTACAAAGCATGCTGCATAACTCTTCAGGTCAAAACATATGTGGAATGATTTTGTCTATTGGATTTTTTCTCTTGTACCTCAGCTATTGTTAACCCAGCCATTATTTTAGCCACAGAATGCTTTTTGTGGTTCAAAAACACAATATGAAAGTGAAAAATTTCAAATTTCAACAAAAGGGTGTTTATGCCCCCCGCTCTTCAATTATTGGTCTGTTTACAGTTGCACCTCTCTGTATGTTGAGAGTCCTGTGGTTACTATTGAGAGACCTGTGGTTACTGTTGGGGGGGTGAAGGTTATCGGAGATTCAACTAGTCACAGCCAACACTGCTCCCTCGACAACAGATTAATTCCAGAGTCAGAAGTATGCCAATATAAATATAATTTGTCACAAAATAATAAACAAGATTCTTTTTTAACAAAATAATGGCATTATTAATAATTTTTTACATACTAATAAAATTGGCTTTTGTTAGCCTTGTAACAGTGTGACGTACCTTACCGTTAGCACCTAACAAATGTTTTTACCAGTTTCCACAATATCACCAGCAAATTCTTATATATTTTTGGAACTGCAGATATGTGTGAAGCAATAAAATGAACAAAATCTTTGCATTTTGTAACTAAGTTTACACTCCTGTAATAAACACGAAGCGACAAGATTGCATTCAATCATGCTCAACTTTACAAGGAGACATGCCCGTTAATTGAATTTGTGTTTTTTGATTGGCTGTAAAAAAGTTTGTTGGGTGCTCACAGTGAGGAGCATTGCACAGTAAGTACTAAAACAATTGCCTTTTCTTAGCCTTGTTAAATATTTATATATAGTATTTTATACCTTTAACAAATTCAAAGTCTAATATTTGAACATGGAATTTTATAAAACTACATCTGTACACACCAACGCCTTAATCTCATACCCAGATCTCCAGGGTTCGTACCCTTTTTCAGAAACAAATTTTCAGGACTTTTCCAGGACTCAGATAGATTTTTCCAGGACTCCCAAATGCACTTTAATTATTTTTCGGCTGTTGGAGTTTTCCATTCAGCCCGTCTTCAATGTCTTTCAAGGCTGCCATCTTATC
Organism: Cladopsammia gracilis; assembly: GCA_022457155.1. Lineage (NCBI taxonomy): Eukaryota > Metazoa > Cnidaria > Anthozoa > Scleractinia > Dendrophylliidae > Cladopsammia > Cladopsammia gracilis. Next base: position 40,774 of record JAJGOT010000132.1, on the reverse strand, counting down.
TTAGCTTACAGATCTCCAGGACTTTCAAGGACTTGTAGTCATTTTCCAGGACTTTCCAGTCCTGGAAAATGCCAAAGTAAAATTCCAGGACTTTCCAGGATTTCCAGGACCCGTACGAACCCTGGATCTCACTTGTGCTTGCACTGTATCCTCCGCCTGACTGTGGGAGATCTCTGTACGACATTACAAATGACTCACTAGACATATTTATTTGCCTACTTATTATTGAGTAACTCGGTAAATGGTGCAGGAAAATTTCCTGGAGTAATCTTTTGTGATGTGAACAATAGTATCTTTTTCCATCATAATAGAATGATCGGCATCCTGAATCCAATTTCTGATGATAGTTTCGTGTACCAGAGATCCCGTTTGATTGTCATACAATCCTATTATGCCAAAGGGCGTGTCCTGCGAGTCATTTGATTGAAGAACCACCAAGAGATCAAGTTCATCCTCGTAATCTACATCTAAGACTGTTTCAAAACCTGGATTGTTGAATACTTGATCATTTCTGGTTTTGATTTCTCGTCCTGAAGAAGTAAACCTGATTTTTTGAGTACAGCTTTCTTCCTTATGCAGCTTTAACGAGAAACAATTTTTCAGTTCAAAAGCTGACACTTTTGCTTCCATTGGGCACAGCTTCAAACACCTGAAGTGAAAAAATAAAGATGCTATGGTTTACTAAACTAGTAGTAATGTGCAGTTCCAGAAAATATCCATAATCCCCCCACAGAAGGTTTTTTGTTTAGCAACCCCTGCCCCCCAGGAAATTCCAGTTTAGCTTCATACGTTGCTTCTAAAATATTGGCTTTTAAGACCCCCTTCGCCCTAGGAATTTCCAATGACCTTCCATGGGGTGGGTATGGATTTTTTCTGGAACTACACAATCAACCATTAGTGGGGGCTAAAGTGGCGTCAAACAGAAACAGAGGAAAGCTGAATAGACCTTATTCACTTGGGCATAATGTTTACCCAATACTGTACAAACCTCTTGGGAGTTAAATTCTTTGTCTGAACGATATCCATGTTAATGTATCTTCTCAAGAGTTAACAGAAAAGAAAGAAATTACCCAGGGGAATGACATGTGGTCTCTAATGGGTAAACAAATACGTCCAAGCGAATAAGGTCTATTCAATCCAGCTACCACACAGGACACCCAACACAAGATTACTGTGATTGTTATAAACATCTCACCATATGTACCTTTTGAGTTATGTTCTATAATAAGGGAGAGAATGCAAACTCCACTTAACGTATTTCATAATCCTTAGTATTCACAATGAGTGCAGAAAGTTCTCCTTTTCTTATCTGTTTTAATGAAAAGATTTAATTTTCTTGCAGTATTTCTTATATTCTGAAATCATCCTCATTCATTTTATGGTACACTACACACTGGCTTTCAAGTTCAAGTTGGAATCATAAGGTGATGACTCATAAGGTGATGAGAACTTTCAGCTGGTCCAACTCTTCCTGGCTATATATTAAAAAAACCTCTGAAGTGTTATTGGGATATGGGACAAAAAATAATAGGGATATCGGATATTTCTTGGAAGAATAACTGAATTTTACCCTGCAAGCAGTGGATTCTTCCGGACAAGAAAATAACCACTGCGAGCATCCGTTACACATAGCTTTTCCATCGAGCATGCACAGCCACGTGATATGTTTGATGTTAGTTTCTGTTGTTTCATGGGAAAAATATTTCCCTTGGCAATTTAATGGGTTATTTTCCTTGTGTGGAAAACAAAAACTTAAAATTATTTTCAAATGAACGGCGGAAATTTTGATTAATTTGTCAAGTTTAATCAACACTGTATTCAATACAACGGTCCTTTCTATCAAGTTAACGATAAAAGTAAAGTCGCGCACCCGAGCCAGAAGGCTCACAACGGCCGGAGCTTAAACCCGGTTTCTATAGCATGAAGCGACTAGGAATATTGCTACTCCCCCCTGGATGGGATGCTAGTCCATCGCAGGGTTACCCCCAGCATTTTGTCGCCAGTACCCATTTATACACCTGGGTGGAGAGAGACAGTGTGGAGTAAAGTTTCTTGTCTAAGGAAACAACACGACGGCAGAGACCAGGCTTCGAACCACCGACCTTCAGGTTGAAAGTTCAATGCGCTAACCACTAGACCACCGTGCCGCCCACAAGTTAACGATAAGATGGGTTTAAATCTGTTTCTGTTTGTTTACATCAAACTGTGCTATGCGCACGATAATCACGCCATTATAATTAAAAAGAATTGGGGGCTAAAAACTCGGCAAGTTTGCGTCATTTACTCATTTTTTCGACGTTTGTAACTTTGAAAAACTTTTAAAAGATCTTCTATCAAATTTGTTTTGCTTCAACGAGCAATTTATGGCGTGAATTAAAAGTCGGTGTTTTCGAAACAGTGGCTGCGGCTGTACTAGAGTAGTTAACCCGGTTATTTGCAATTAATTAATTAAAATTAACTGGTTTAACAAAATTCGTGATGCAGCCGTGTATTTCTGGCGTTCACCGAATTTAAACCGTGTAAGCGGTTCCCAAGGAAATCAATTAAAGAACAATATATTTTTTAACAGGGTTTGGTTTTTTCAAACCACCTCGCTAGGTAGTTTAAGGCAGGTTAGCTTTCCCATTCTGCGGTAATTTTTGGCTCCCTGTTGAATTCGTAGGAACGACTTTCAATTTCAGATAGAGGAAGGAAAACCGTCGTTTGTTTAATACATTCTCCACAAAATCTATGATTTGATCATTTGACAATGTTGTTTTGCAGGGAATACGAAAATGTAAAATGCACGTGCAGAGGCATTGTTTTCGCTCATTAATCCTATTGTTTTGTCCCGCTCTCACTACCTTCGCTGTCATGGTTGCTGCCTGGCAGATGCTTTGGTAGGCTTGTTTCTTTCCTTGTTCCCATCAGATGAATAGAAACTTAACAATGTCACAAAAAAGAATAAAGAATACAGCAAATGATAATATGATCTCTCACATTCAAAGTTAAACTGTCTGAAGTGCAGCCACTCAGAAAAATATACTCTGTTATTTCATTACAAACGCCTTTTCACCAAGTTACTTTATTTTGGAATTTTAACTGAGTTTCTTAAAAAATAACCCAGTTAACTCACCAAGTGTGGCCGCAGCCAATAATAGATGCACAGCAGATTACAACGAAATGTATTAATCACGGAGGAATGTAGTGCACATTGATTTGAAATTATTACTAAGCATAACAAAGAAGTCTTCGTCACCTTGGACGCCATTTTGATTGTTGCATAGCGGGCTCGCTTAAATGCAAAGGTTACGTGGATGAGTGTCTGCGCGAGAGGCTAAACAAGTTTGTAAACTTGTTTTACCGGTTTAAAGTTAAATTATTTGTCTATGGCACTGGATGGCGGCTCGATCAAAGGAACTAATGGATGCTGTTGGACTAACGGATGCAGTGGTGACTTTTTCGTCCTTCGTAGCTCGGTGTAAAAGAATCCACTGCTCGCAGGATATTAAGCTTTATGCAAAAAGTAAGCTTTTCTAGTCACTTTAAGACAAACATTAGCAGCATAAGGCTTTGGGATTGGATGGTTGAAACAAGATGCCAAAACGCCGTCAAAAACTTAAAGTGCCAATGGTACGACAACCTACACTGTAATTGATCAGTTCAAGAAATCTTTTGACCTTACTTGATTGCATGGGGACCAATATGAATGATGCGGCCACTGTTATCGGCATGGAAATATGCCTGGTCCGGTTCAACAGACAATGAGTCCATTTCCAATACTCCACTCTTTACAAGTTTTGAATCTTTTACCGAACGAACATGAAACACACTGCTTTGGGACTGAGGACAAGCGATATAGTGCCATGGATACCCTCCAAATGAGATTACATGCTGATTGCTGGTGACCTCAAACAAAACTACAGGTTTTGAAGTAAATGAGACATTGACAGGTAGCCCGTGTGGTTCTGCTCCAACAATGAATGGATGACAGGTTCTATCAAGCGAGGAAGACATTTCTCGTACATCATTGTCAAATGACGAGGTTGCAAAGTTTTTCCCTAACTCTGCAGCAAAGCGGTATTTTTCTAAGATATCCAACAAGCTGTAAAATCTTATTCTATTTGCCTGATGCAGGATCACTAGAAACCCATTGCTTGCTGTGGCATCAACAGCATCCTGACCAAAGATGGATTTCTCTATAGGCATCAAACCTAGGAACTTTAAAGGAGCCATCCAAAAAATTGACAGAAACATTAAAGGCCTGCTGAGACTGGAGAAGTGCACAGACTTGAGCACGACTCTTTGCAAATCAGATTCCCAAAGCACATGTTTGAATCTGTACTGCTTTGATAAGTAGACTCTCTGCAATACACCTCCTGTGTTTAAATCATGGCGAATCAACCAGCCATCTTTCGTGACGGCAAGCAAACATGGCTTATACCCTTTCGATTCAGTGCAGTTAACAAAAGAGTTTTGATCCACCGGACTCTCGTAAACTAAAGCAGTTTCAATCTTTTTGGAATTCTCACACGCAGAGAGTTGGTACAAAAGCTCTGGTTTGCCATCGAATCCATGACTTGTGTAGCAAGTTCTGAATCTGTCGAAAAACAAGTGCTGGCTGTCAAATCCAACAGGATGTTTAGTATTTTTACACCACACTTCACGGAAGCTAGAGTCTTTCTTTTGCAGCAGAAATCGAATGATTTTCAGATCTCTCCGAGGACTGGAACCACTGATCGACCTGCGAACAACCTGGTAATAGATGTTGTTCCTTTTTGCGTTTTCGCGACGAAAAGGAAGATTGTGATAAGCGCAGAATGTTGTATTCATTCCAAAGATTGAAGTTATAGCTAATGTCGGTTATTCAAACACCACAAAAAGTAAACATCTATCACAAACAACAAAATCGCTAATTTCGGCGCGCAAATATCAAACGGTTTGGCGTATATGACGTACAAAGCGTGACGGAGAATACCGCAGAACAACAAAACTAGCGGCTCAAGAACGTCAAGAAACGTCTCCAAGACCAAGCGTTCGAAAAAGAGAGTTTTATATCGCTAAAAATCAGCCATGAGTAAAACACATCCGCCAGAGTTAAAGAAGTAAGTAGGTCTTTTTAAAATTTCTGATACGTTTTGTGGGTTAGTTCGTCCAAAACATATAGGATTCTATCGGTATTTGATGTTATGAAACAGGTGACCCGAGTTGTCATTTGCAAGATGTGGACACAGAAAAGCTTGAAAGTAATCAATGTTTCATTCATCAGTATTAAAACAGTTGTCAGTTAGCCTAGGATGTTACGCTAGTTTGTGTAAGGGAGGTTTGTTGCATTTTACTAAAAAGAGTGGTCCTGTTATGCGTTTATATTTAGCATCATCGCATGTTCTGTCGACTCTCTTATAAGCTTAAGTCAAGCTTATAATAGCTTATAAGTTAGCTTTATATAACAATTTTATTGTCAATAGACCTGTCCTTTGAAACCCTCGATAAGCTTAAGCTTCCGCAAAGATCTTGGTGATCATAACTTATTTTGCATACTTTTTCATTTCAGATACATGGATAAAAGGTTATCATGTAAGTATCGATCTGTAAGTCTTTTACTATTTAACCTTACAACGTGGCTTGTTGTTCATGCTGGTTATTTGAGTGGTGCATGTATGTGTTAAGTTAGGAGGCTAAGTATTGTAAGGGTTTCTTGCTTTCAGTAGTGTGTCTAAAATGATGAAATATAAAAGAAGTGACACAACTGATGATATGGACAACTTTTGGATATCAATGTGACGCAATTAACAGGCAATACCTTAAGGGTGATTATGAGGGCATAGCCATTGCCATGGCAACAGCACAGGTCTCTGAAAAGAGCCTCTAAAACTCAGTTTTTGCTAATTATCTTTAAAACTAATCCGGTAATAAGTTTTTTTTCTCAATTTGGAAAGCACCGCTAATTTTCTTTTCTTTTTGGCACTGTGACAAAAATCTATATAGTGGAAATCAAGTTATTTCCAAAAATGTTGTCAAATTTAAAAAAATTCTGTTTGATAAGATAGGAAATATCGAATACCGCTTGCATACAGAAAATAAGGATAGGTCACCAGACAAACTTTCGAGATAAACAGAAATATTTTATGCACAAGTTAGTTCCAGGCTGTACGATTTTACACAGTATTTTCATTTCTGGTGAGCTGCGCGCTACTTTTTGATAGAAAAATCAGCTGACGCGTGCGTCAATGCATGACTAGTGCATGTTGCACACGCATTCAGGCAAAAACCCTTTCTAACCTCCTCAAGAGAGCCAAAGAATTATTGCACTTTATTTCACACGTTTGCCGTAAAAAATGACGACTTACAGCTAAATACCTTACAGAAAATAAATAAAACAAAATAGCTGGAGAATTGAGAGCGCATCACAAAAGATACTTGGAGGCCAGGAAAAACCTACCTAAAAACCCAAAACTTAACAGGAAAAAATTGTAAGAAACCTGGGAAGGAACCAAAGCTCAAAATCCCGGCGACCCTTCCTACGGGGCCACTGATAATTTAAATTTAATTGCAGGAAAAAACTGATGGATAAAGTTCAAACAAGTAAATTTGACTAGGGTAAATCGTCAGTGTAACGACTGAGAACTGACTCGCATACTAAAGAGCCAATAAAATTTTTTATTATGTATACACATACTTCCACAGGCAAAGTACAGTATTGTAAATGCACGTGCATGCGCATAACTTACATCAGCATAAAACATGCTTACATTCAACGTATAACAAATCGTAATTAATAGCTCTGACAATAGTGAACAGAAATCAATTATCTTCTAATGCGATGCAACCGAAGAGAATTTTCAATTTTCTGATTTGTTTTGGGACAAAGCAATCTTAGATTGCAATCTGATCGATCCATGTCTGGACTCAGGTGGATCATTCAGATTGGTTATTTGGTTTGGTCTGAGTTTGTGCAATCCATTTGGCAAACTAGTTTCAAATCAATAGCACATGGTCATTCAAAACCTGCAAGCAAATAAACAGAGGCCCTTCACAGAGGGTCCTGGAGATAATGAATGGTACAGGTTGATCTTGTTTTTGATTTTTGTTCCAGCTAACATGAAAATCCAAACTGAAACTGGAATGTCTAAAAGTCATGATCAGCAACATCTGTTACTCAAACTTGTTCAATCAAAAGCATTTACATGTACTGTAGCAGTCTAAATTTGGAATAGAGACAGCTGACAATATATTAAAGGATGCTTAAAATGGTATAAAAAATTATTAGATTGAATAGATTCGGCAACTGACACAATTGGTGTGTATTAAAGTCAAGTAGTGAAATGTGCACATTGTTGGTTTATATTTCAGTGAAGCTAAATGGCGGTCGACATGTGACGGGAGTTTTAAGAGGTTTTGATCCCTTCATGAACCTTGTGTTAGACGAAGCTGTGGAGGAAGTTTCAGCACAGGAAAAACATAACATTGGAATGGTGGTATGTAATGATCAGCCTTTTTTAAGCGGTGATTTCTTGCTTATTGGAATGGGGTTGAACATGTCCAAGGCTGTGCTCTAAAAGTTATCATTGGGAGTCCAACGCTAGTGGTGAAACAATTAGTCGAATTCTCGATTAATCGCGATTATGACTATTCGGTTTGATTCATGATTCTTTGCTTCCATGTTTTGATTTTGGTTTGATTTTTGCATACCTTTTCCAGGTTGCCCTCAATGAGTTATTATATTGTGAAATCAGAACTCTTTAGAATCTTTGTTTTTTGATTGATGAGCAAAGGCATTTGCAGTTTGTGCACCATTTTGTGTTGCCTGGTAAAAATGCTGCCCTTCTACCACCCCATAAGGCAAACCATGCACAACACGCTCATTGTCACGTTCTCAAACATGGCGACGGACGACCAATCAATCGTGAATCCACCTGCATCTTTTAGATCAGTTGTGTGGAAATATTATGGTTTTCCAGCTGAAGACGGTACAACAGGTATGTCTAAAACTATCTACAAGAAACATTTGCATAATCAAATCGAAATATTCAAAATTGAAAGGTAATAATCGAAATCGAATCGGATTGCAAGGAATATGAATCGTTACACCCCTATCCAACACTCACTATATAACTTAGGGTGCCCAGCTCAAGGAGAAAAATAAGTCACCTATGGCACATGGCCACTGCCAGAGCATAGCCTGCAGTGCGGGCGTTTTATGGCAAGTGAATGCTTTTTGAATTCATTTGTTAGTTCGGCTGCCATCTTGGATTCCCAAAACCGAGGGAGTTGGGATGAGTCATAGGGAGCCAGGAAAGGGGGGGGGGGGGGCATCTTTTTGCCTGACACCCACCCTGTTGGTCACCTTTTAAATTCTCCCTAATCTTCCTCTAATTTCATATTCCAAACGGCGCCTAGACATTACGCGAAGAACAAAGTGTTCATTCACTACAAAATATGCCTGCATTGCAGGCTAGCTAGAGCACAGCCCTGGTACCTCTTGCAAATGATAAAGTCGATGATCAAAGTGAAATACATGATCTTTACTTCAAGTTCTTTGGGTTTCTTTTAGGTTATCAGAGGAAATAGCATTGTAATAATGGAAGCATTGGACAGAATATTATGAGGATACAAGAGGATTAGTTGTCTTAGCTTTGTTTTTATATAAATACTAACCTAGCTTTTCTTACTCATTCTTTGCAAACCCTGTTTGCTTGTAAATACTTATTTGTTCAAGTTATTGAGTGATATTATTGTACATGTGTTGTTTTTTCTCGCCCTTATTGTGACATGAAACCTTCATTTTTGAAAGTACCAGTAATATAAAACAAAAATAAAAACACTTCTCAGTGTGTTTGTGAATGTATCCTTTGTTTCAATTCAAAGAACTACAATAAGCTGTTGAATCTCTTGAGTGAACATGACTTGTAATTATTATTAAGAAAGATGTAACGTTCTGCACGTCACAAGCATGATCTCTAACTACTGAGATACTGACAGACTCTTGGCAAGATAGGACATGCATGCTACATACTGCTAGGATCAGCAATGTTGAAAGTGTCCTGTGTTTTGCTAAAGAAAAAAAATGATGAAAATTTTAAGCTTGGTCATGAAATAAGAAAGATGTAATATTTTGCATGGTACAAGCATGGGACAAACAAACAAATCTGAGTCCCCAATGGGAGTTGAATCCATGATCTTCCAGTAACTGGCCACAGCTACTGAGTTTCTTGGTGAGGTCTTTTTCTCAGACAAATCACTGCGAGCCTCCTCATTCCCAGCCTATCCCACCCTCCTCACCAGATCAATTCACTTTCACAGCTAAGTCACATTGAATGATTGAGACCCTGTTTGCTGGTTACGAGAGATTTTACTGGATGTGGTTTAGCCAACAAAAATTGCTCAAAGCAACTAAGCATTCAGTCAATTTCTCTCCATGATATTTTATTGATACAGCATAAATACTGAAAATAATTTATAAAATGTTGATAAAAATGTCACAACTAATTTTTTTTTACATGATAAAAGTTTATACAAAAACAAAAAAGGTTTTAAAAATTGAAAAATAAATCCTGGAACAGTATATTACACTTAATCTCCCCATATCTGGGCCTTCTGGATTTTTTCTTGCTGTTTTTTGTCTGAAAGAAAAATATACAAATTAAAAAAAAATTGCAAACAAGCAAAAGTTATCCATGCTGTGGATACACAGGGTCCAGAGGAGCTCTAGTTGATCGTAAAAGACGTTATTTTCTTCGAATTGTTGCCGTCTTGAAAGTTAAACTGATTGCATTACACAAAATATGTACCGCAGGCCAAATGACTACGGGTGCAATTATCTTTGGAAAGCAAAGAAAAGAAAAGGGAGGAAACTTGTACCACGTGATGAGTTTGATGTGAACCGCATCATCTGGTGATGGAAGTGCGGTGAGCTGTTGCTAATTCAAAATTCAAAACATCAGCTGTGGTCAGAGGAGCCAATGGCTGCCAATCATGGCTGTACCCGCGCTGTCTAAATCAAGAGATCACGAACAGTTGGATGATTTAATAAGATAGGAAGACTTGCCAAATTTTACACTTGAGTTCGATGCTTTCAAGCCGTAAATTTCGGTCGCCACAAATGTAGGTTTACCGACTTTTTTCGATGGATTTCTTCAATATTTCATTAGAATATAGAAATTACAGATCACATACTTAAAATGAGGCCTTTTTATTGAATTTCGTTTGAGTTACAGGGATTTGAAAAAAATATGCCTTAACAGTTTCCTCCCTTTCCACCGACTTCGCAGCTTCCGAGCCCGTAGTAATTTGGCCCGTGGTGTTTTTCTGTAACGCAATCAGTTTTACTTTCAAGACGGCGTCGATTCAAAGAAAAAAGCATCTTGTACGATCAAAATAGAGCTCCTCTGGACCCTGTGCTTGATATTATCTGTTGTTTCATTCATTGGCAGTATTAACATTATACATACAATAATTATTTATGTAAAGTGTGATTTTGCATAGTCTAGTTACATTTGGTGATGAGAACCTTGTCAGTACAGTCAAACCTCTGCTAACGGACACCTCCCATAAGTGGACGCTTACTTGTGATCCCAGCCACATAGAAACACTACATTTTCTATCCTCCCATAAACGGACACCTGGCAGGTTTGACTGTACCTACTGTATAAATCTTTTACAGCCATGCCCCGTCACGCGTGACCAGTAATCTAGAGAATGAAATGAACATTTTGATATTTCTTTGTAACGTCAGAGATTTGAATAAAACCTTGAAGATCTTTGTGGAAAACACTTTGAAAGTCATGAATTAACGGAAAATAACTTCGCTGCACGCATAAAAAAACCCTAATATTGTTCGGATATGTAAAATTTGAACAAAATGATATTTTGTTGCTCTGTTTCCGAAAATGTGGTAAAATTCTCACGGGAATTCCAAATCTCAGAATGAATTTTCAAAACCGACGCATAATCTTAAAAACTCCATTCAATTTTCAAAAATACTGGTCATGCATAACGGAGCATGGCTGTAAACAACAACTTGATGAGGAATTTGTGGCTAAAGTGACAGCACTCATCAAAATTGTTTGTAAACTGGTTCCCGGGCTGCCTGAATTGGTGCCCTTGTACATGATCTTCATCCTCTGCTACCTGATTACTACTGAACAATGTGTAATCTTTGGAATGGGTGCCTAACCCTTTAACTCCCAAGAGTGTCAAACATCAAAATTCAAGAAAAATCCCAAATTTCATTTTGTAAAATATTGAAAAACAAATAGTACCATAAATGAAAGTACTGCTGAAGAGGTTTCATTTGAATGGTCACACCATAGGATTATGTCCACATACTCAAAAGTTAGAACTACACTTTCTACATGTCACAATAATACGGGTAATAATTAGTATTGACTCCGGGAGTGAAAGGGTTTAAAAGCATTCCTCCCCGCCCCCTGCCAACGAATGCCTAAGATCATTGTCAAGTACCTTTTGCTTCCTTGAGTTTTTCTCTCTCCTTGACTCTCTCTTCCCTGGTCATTTTAGATCTCACCCCAAGTGCACCTGTCACCAACCTATCAGCTAGCAGCTTACTGGTCTTGGGCCTCTCCTTGTAGGGCTGTAGGAATTCTGAAAGAGCAGTAGCTTGTTCTGTTGATAGGAGGTGTGTGTGCGGGAGGGGGGAGGGGAGCGAAGAAGGGGAGGAAGTTGTACTGGTTTATACTTGAAGAGTTATTTCAATAACCCTTATAAAAAAGTTATCAACAAAAGGATTAAAATTATATTATGGCATGAGACTACAATAATCACACAGTTTGAGTCAAACTGTTATTAGGAAAATACTGCATTTGCAAGCCTTGGAAAGAAACAGAAAAACAAAGACAAAGTAAAACAAGAATGAAGTTTTTGTGCTCATAAGTGTTTATTTTATTTTTATCAGTTTTAAAAGAGCCCTGAATCAGTGCCTTTTAACTAAGGCAATATGCTCATTACAGATGCACAGCACAGCACACAAACAGATCACGGAAATCCTGTGCCATATCACAGTAAAAAAAATACCTGGATTCCCATTTTGGGATTTTTGACGGTATTTTATAGAACACCCACAAAATTCCCAAATTTTGCAAAGTGAGACAAGTCCCAACCAGGGAATTCCCAACCAAGTTTCCTGGTCGGGACTTGTCTCACTCTACCAAATTTGGGTTTTTGGTGGGTATATTTTAAATACCCTAAAACATCCAAAAATGGGAACCTGGTATTTTTTCCTGTGTATTATCACAAATTTAGTTTTCTAGTGGTTCCAAAACTTTGATGTAAGCAGTATTATTTTGTGACAATTATGCTGTTCAACAAATGAATGCAGTCATTGTACCAAGTCAAGTACTTAACACAATCATACCAAAACAGTTGGTCGCTTTCCTTCTGGACTCTGGTGTTCCTCGACTTACAGGTCTGAGTTTCATTAACGGACTTGAGCAGAATCTTATGGCTTCTTGAGCTGTTTTAAAGATTCGGTAATATAATATAAGAATTGAGAAATTAAACTAAAGGAATTAAATAAACTGGGATTTTTATGTTTTTGGATCAAAACTGCCTTAAGTTTGTCATATTTAATCTAGACAGTATTTTTTATCATACACAAAATGCTTTATAATATAGAACACTGAGAGGAATTGTATCACACAACTTCTTGAAGGGAAAAAAAACTATGATCAATTTTAAGTGAGTTACCAAGACAAGAGGCCAAACATTTTACTCCGTATATTTTTGGTTGGGGGTGACAAGCACTTAATCATGCATATTCACTTAATAATAATGGAATTGTTTTTATTAATAAATAGCGTATACATGTATGTTTATTGTTATTTATAAAGACAAAAAAATTACTGCCAGGTTATCTAACTATCCTGGGCAAACATTTTCAACCCAAAATCTCCTTTAGCACGGTCTCCTGTCAGTTTTAAACTCCAGAACTCCCTATGGGAACACCCTACCCCTACTTGGGTCTCTTGCAGAGCAGAAGACTTAATTATTACAGTTACACATTCAACAAGTTTTGCTGGTGTGAAAAAGAAATATTTTATCAAATTGTTACCATTAATCTCACCCGTGATATGACTTGAAAAGATTCCCAGAGCATGTGTATCATCTACCCATTTGATGTCAAATCCTTTGCTCCTGAAAAAACATGATGTATAAATTGATTGCACTTATCATCTACAAACATGTTGAATAAACCTGGATATAGCAAAGCACTGAGAGAGATCAAAACAATTTTAACAACACCCCATTCTGAATATTAATGAACAAGTTCTAAATTATAATTTATAATAAAATAATGTCTAATGGGGTTAGTTTCTGAAGAGGCCCTTAAACACTATCTTTTTTATAATTATATCAAATGGGCAATCTGCCACTGTCCCACTGAAATAGCAAACTTTTGCTTAGCTAATCTCCTCGCCAAATGCCACCTTGAATATACAACTTAGTTGGATAAAAAGATTCTATAGAGCAAAACAAAAGCAGTATAGTTTGGAGAGCTAGTGCAGGATTGAAAGATAACGGATTCAAAAGCAGAGGTCTGACATTTCAACCCGGAGGTTTAAACAACACATTAAAAATTTGAGAGAATGATATAAGATGTATAATAAATTATGCACCTAAAAGAGCTCAACGCTTGCATCAAGTCTTGTGTCGTTAACTCAGAAGAAAAGTTGTAGATTTCCACAATGTGTCCAAACTCTGAAAAAGAAAGGAAATCTAAATTAACAGCCATGAATTGCAAGCACAGAAAAGATTGAAATAAGAACTTTCAGTTTTCCATTGCTTTCATGTCACACACAACTTTGGAATCATGACTGAGTTTTTTTTATCATTTCCTTTTTTTGATAGAAATTTTAGTTTGGGCTTTGTAGTAAGTTTGGTCTTTACAATTATGAGAGAAGTTCTTTTAATTATCTTTAATGATTGAAATAATTACCACTAGCAGTAAGTAATCTGGTAATGTCACTGGTCAGTGCAAACAGAACAAGTGAAGAGGATAAGATCAAGTTAGATGGGGAGAACAGAACAAGTAAAAATAAGAACAGTTTGGATTTGTTGTGAGATATTATGCAGTTAAAGGGCTTGATTGAAAACTTAAGTATGCTGAAGGTGGACTGTCTCTGGGCCCAGTTGTCCAGGAAATGTATACTAAAGAGATTTTTAATGGTATTTTTTTAGTAAAAAGCTTCTGTCAATTTGAAGAATTAACTAAGTCAATATATTTCTTTATTTTTCCCAAACAATAAAACTTAAACAATGCATCACTTTAAGTGCATAATTATGAACCAAAATTTCTTTTTATGTAGTTATAAAATTTAGCCTTTGAAATGCACGATTCCAAAATTTGAGATGTTTAGAGTAAAAATTGGCAGTGTTACAAGCGTTCAAAGTTATGCTATTTTGCCCTAAAAACGGTTTTCAAATCACGTGGCCAAAGTGTCAAAATGTCACATGATGTGATGTAATGTTGGTTGCACGATCAGTTCAATATCCAGTATGGCGGCTCTGTCGCACACATTTCGAGGAGTCTTGCTACGGGTGCAACCGAATCCCTAAATATCTTTCAGAGCGGCAAGAACTCATGGAGAAACACTGAATGTAAACAAACTTTTGCAGCCAACATTACGACAAAACTCGACTCCAGTCCCTTGAATTTTGACCATTTTTAGGGCAAAATAGCGTAACTTTGAACGCTTGTAACATCGCTAGTTTTTACCTTAAACGGCTCATTTCAAAGGCTAAATTTTATAACTACATAAAAAGAAATTTCGGTTCATATGCACTAAATAATAATAGAAAAAAAGAAATCATTTGTAATGAGCTTTAAATGAATAATTAATTTGCTTAAAGCAGATAAGTGATTCTGATAAAAAAATATTATTTAATATTTGACCCCAAAAAGGCACTTAGGACATTCTACCCAGGAGCCCTTAAAATAATAGTAATAGGATAGAGGCAGGACTCAAGATGGTGCTAGAAGCAGGACTTGCCTTGATAATAAAATTTAGGGCTAACTATATATACTGTTCCCGTGTTTATTTTGGCCATTGGCAGCTCGCAAACGGTAGTATTCTCAAATAATGGTTGAACGACTCACTCAACAGTAGAGAGTAAGTTGAACATACTGCTTTCAGAGACCTAAATTTGGCCTTTAGCAAGGAGCCCTTGTTTTTTAAGCTGATACAGCCACAATGATTACAAATGCACAGTACACCACCCAGACTGAGGATGGTAAGTTTGTGAACATACCTTCATCATCCAGTTCAACTTCCCTTGGAGTGAAAGAGTAGTAATCAAACTGAGTCTTGTGGATCTCAGGGTTTTCTATTCCTGTCAGTCTTGATAACTAAACAGACAAAACAAGTTAAACTTGCATCACTTAATTAAGGCTAGTAAGGGTTTCTTGCTTTCAATACCATGTCTGAAATGAAGAAATATTAGAAAATGACAAAACCGACACCTGATGAACAACTTCTAAATAACTATGCAAAGCTTTCTTCGGGCAATACTTTTAGGGTGCTTATGATGCCACAGCCATTACCATGGCAACAGTACATCTATCTCAAAAGAGCCTCTAAAACTCAGTTTTCACTAATTATAATTATTTACAACTATAAATTCGGTGACCTATTAGTTTTTATCTCATTTTTTAAAAGCAACCTTTTCTTTTTGGAGGTATGACAAAAATCTATCTGCCAGTGGTGGAAATCATGTTATTTCCAAAAAGGTTGTTGTCAGATTAGAAAAAAAAATTATGCTAGAAAATTTTTCTCAAACTTTTGTTTCAGATACATTGCTGGAAATACTGAACACTGCTTGAAAAATCAGGATATTAGGTCACTGAACAAACTTTTGAGATAAAGAGGAATATTTTATACACGATCTATTCCTGGTTTACATGACTTTCTGCAGTATTTTCATTTCCGGTGAGCTGCCAAGCATGACAAGTGCATGTCATGTGCAGCCGAAAACCTTAATAAGCCTACTTCACATTCTGTG
The DNA here is from genome assembly GCA_022457155.1 of Cladopsammia gracilis. Taxonomy (NCBI): domain Eukaryota; kingdom Metazoa; phylum Cnidaria; class Anthozoa; order Scleractinia; family Dendrophylliidae; genus Cladopsammia; species Cladopsammia gracilis. The sequence goes on along the minus strand of JAJGOT010000132.1, from coordinate 24,778 downwards.
AAGAAATGGAGAACAAATTAAATAATACATTGGTATGTATGAATTAATGAATATTAAATTACCCATTGAGCATTCATATAATTATAAAGAATAAAAGAGTGTAGCCGATAATTGAGAAGAGTTTTGAATCCACAGATTACAAGAATGTACTGTCTCCTTAAATTCATTATCAAAATGGGCAAGAAAATGTGTTAGTGAAAGTGAATGGGAAAAATCCTGGCTTTTCATTGCCTAATTAAGTTTATAAAATAAATTACATTTTCATTTCTCTTTGACATTTAACATTAAGCGTTTACCATTTGTATGGAAAAACCGGTTGTTCTGGTGGAAAAACAAATGGAACGGTTCATCCCAACAGAAATACGTGGCATTCAAGGTATACCTTTCAAGGTATTTCCTTTTTCTCACTTTTCACCAGGCTTCTTCGTGAAATAAGGAAGCTCGAAGATGGTGGATTACTTTGAAGAAGGAAATTTACTCTGAGTTTATTCGTATGAAAATTGCCACTTTTCATCGGCTATATTGACAGATTTCCTACAGCATGATTGTGAAGTTACAGGTTAGAAAGATGGACATTTTTGATTGCCGTTATTTGTTTTACTTTAACTTTTATGAATCGTGTTTGCCTCTCGGCATTCGGTAAAATACAAATGGTACAGTCAGGTTATTCCTGTTCCATTTCCTTCAGTAAGGAAAGTCCAGTACCATTTGTCGGAAAATTCTAACCGGAAATTCCATTCAAATGGTAAGCGCTCATTGAGTTTACTTTAAATTGCTTTTACCTCTTCTTTATGTTCTGGATTGAGACAATCCCCACTCTCATCAAAAATTGATTCCCAGTCGTCACTATCACCACCATCATCACCATCACCATTATGACTATCAGATCCGTTAACACCTGTGTTCAAATCTTTCTCATTCTGTTCCTTAGTAGAAAGCACTTTTGTCTTTGATATCCTACCTTCTTTGATCTTCCCTTCTGAATCTAACACTTGCTCTTTGTCACTTCTCTCTGTTTTGCCACTTTTCTTTTCCTTCTTTTTCTTTTTTTCGCCCTTTTCCTTGCATTTTGTTTTGTCATCCTTTTGGTCTTTACTCCTATCCTTCTTTGATTTCTTTTTCTTGGATGTCTTTTGCAGCTCTGTTTGAAGCTCATCACCATTTTGGTTTCCTTCTAAAAATGCTGAATTTGAACCTCCCTCAGTTTTATCAGATACTGCTTGGTTTTTATCTACCATTATTTCCAAAGGAGTATCTGATTTTTTAACCCTTGTATCTGAATTCACAACAAGTGCACTACAATCACTGATCTGCAATTCTAACTTTCTGTCATCATTTGAACAGGTTGAATCAAGAATATCTGAAATAACTTCATGGTCATTCACAGAATAAGCTATGTTTTTGTCAGCTGACCTTGATGCCATTTGAGGTGATTTTAACCCTGCCTCTTTAATAGCTTCCTCTTTATCTGCCTTTGACTGACCAGCAGTCAAATCAGACATTGAAGTGTTTTCTTCACAGTACTCAACAACATTTTCTATGAGACCCTGGTTATGTACATTGGCAGCTCTGTGTTGATCTGAAGAATCATCTCTACAAGTTTTTAAATCATCAAATTTTGCAAGAAGCTTGCTTGTTTGTGACAACAGTCCTTCAGGGCCTGAATTAGAATCTCTGCATTCTGAAGTCATCTCATCATGGCTAAGTGCAGTTTGCATACTATTTTCATGAGTGATTCTTTTGTTTTTGGCATGTTCTCCTTTATGATCAAAAGCATCACTACTAAGCATTGCTAATACCTCACTACCCTCACTTTTCGCACAATGAACTTGAACAAGCTTGCTTTCAGTGCAATTTTCACCATGTCCAACATTTTCTCTACGATCACAATCACTGTTATAAACTACAGAGATCTCAGGTGAACGATCAGCTTTTACCATTATATCCCCAGTCAACTTGGATTCCTCTCCATCATCTAGTTTCTTTTCATTAACCATCAAATCTTTATACATGTATTCTTCCAGTGAAGGGCCATCTTGTTTAAGGTTTAATTCCTTTATCGGATTTGTCTTGCAATTTGTTTTGCATTTTACTTCTTGATTCTGTTCTGTCACACTTTTATCCAGCTCATTCAAAGGTTTGTCATTTGAGGCCCCGCAGCTTTCATGAACAGCCGTCAATGCCTTTTCAGCTTCCCTGTTGTAACTTACAACACATGTACATACCTGTAAATTTCCTATTCTATGGTCATCAACTGTGTGTTTGATTTCATTGTTGCTGGATTCTGCCTCTAAAATCTGCTTATTACTGGCATTGCTTTCAGTTTTTACAATGGAAATGTCTCTTTCCTGTCTTTCATCTCTGATATGTGATGCATTAGGAGTCCCTTCAACAAGGACCATTGTAGAGTTTGCTTTTCTGACTACCAATTCATTTTTCAACTCTTTCAGAGCTGTTTGATCACCATCTTTTTCTATCATGTTCTCCCCGTTCACCTCCTTTTTTTCATTCACAAGTCTTTGAACTGAAGTACAATGTGATTTTACATTCACATGTTGTTCATGCGCATCATTAGAGATACTGCCTGTTCTCTCAGGAACATCAACGATTTTTTTAGAAACGGGTTTACTGTCTTGTAAAGATTCAACTGTTTGAGTTTCACAATTCTGTCCACTTCTGTTATCAATATTGTTGCAGTCAGTGCCATCATTTGCAGTGAATCTTGATATGGCACTTCCAACACCCTCAACAGCTGCTCTTGTATTGTTTGTAGAAAGATTCATGTTTCCGCTCCTGTTAATTGGACTCTCTGCGCTCAAGTTTTGTTCTTGCTGCTCACGTTTTGCCTGTCTTAGTGCCCCTGGAACATACAGTGCTTGGTCAGGTCGCCTTGTTCGTCTGTGGTAAAAAAGTAAAAAAAAAATTGTTGAATTGCTCTGGCCACCATCCCTATTTTTTCTTTGTTTTGGAATTGTGGAGGGGAAGCCAGATTTCTTTTCAATTATAAAAAAGTACAGTTTTTAAAACACTTTTATTAATGGTTACAGAGCTAACAAAAATAGGTGGCTTAATCTGTCAGTGAACCAATATCAATTAAATATTATGAAATTGATTCGCCACATTTTTTAATAAGAATAAACAGAATAGTTTCTTTAAAATGTTTGTTGTTAATTATAAATCCACTAAAACATGCTTTAATATTTAAATACAATTTAACAGGATATATTTTTATTTAACGTTTGGTTATCCAGTGACTCTAAAATCTCTATAATTTTATGAGTAATATTTTGTGACCATTTGATGTGTTTTCTTATTCTGGAATATGGCCAATTGGATGCACTATTAATAAAACCACTGTTAAAGATGAAAAAACAACATCTTGTTCTTTATAGCACTAGACTGCTAGCTGTTCCATTTCAATCAGTTGTACAGGCGAGCTATAAATCACGAAAACAACCTCAACAAGCAAATTGAAGGGGTGAGTGGAATAAACCCCTAAGTGAATTCTGATCAACTGCTAGCTTCTCCTTCCAGTTTGTCTTGTATTTGCTCATATAACAAAAGGAGAATTTGGCTATAGATCATGGGTCACTTAGGGCCTTATCCCTAAACTGGAATAAGGCCTTCAGTGACTCCTGATCTGAAACCAAATTCTCCCTTTGTTACATGAGCATATACAAGACAAACTGGAAGGAGAATCTAGCAGTTGATCATAAGTCACTTAGGGTTTTATTCCACTCACCCCTTCAATTTATCTCGCTCAGTTGATCGCCGATTTACGTGATTTGCTTGTCTGCTCCACTATCAAGAAAAGGACAGCTACTGAGCAGTCTTCTATACCCCACCTATCAGTGAGTGTTAAAACTATAATATTTTTATAATTTATAGTTGTACCTGCCCCTCCCTCTTCCAAAAAATGTCCTCTGTGTATCGAATGGGGACTGTTCCATCTCAGGTATCGCTCTGAAATAAACATACAATTATGTTATTTTATAAAATATAAACAAGGGTATAGCTAGGGGGTCATGGGGTGCTCATGACCCCCCACCCCCCTACCCCATTTGTGAGATAATTTTAGTTAAACACAGCATGGATGTTGACATGACAATCTGGTAAGTACATGTACAACTTGGGTGTGACACAGTGTTAACCCCCCCTTTGAAAAATCCTAGCTATGCCCCTGTATAAATAAGGATTGGAGACAAACCCAAAATGACTCCAAAAGACGTGAAATACCTTCCTGAAGCGAAGTACACAACAGTCCTTCTTTGTTGCCCTTGGCCTATGGACACTGTTTGCAGCCTGGGATGTAGTCCAATAAGCTGGTGAATGAAATAACGATAATGAGCACCCAGAGGGGGAAAGACAAGAACACTGTTGTGTTTACAAGTAGTTTGAAACTTTGCTAACTCGTCTTCTACTTGTTCCAAGAATTTGCATTCAGTAGCTGTTCTGTATCCTCCATCAAAATGCAAGACCATTGGATAGGAAATTAGTCACTGATTCTACAAAAGAAAGAAATCAGTTTGAGAATAGATAGTTGATTTGTCACTGACTTTCCCCCTAGGAAGTAAGGAGGGGATTTACTCAGATTTTACGTGATGGGTACACTGTTGGGATATGAGATTCCGGTATGTATGTTTTAAAACTTTGTTTTGAATTTGATTTAAAAATAGATCAAAGTTTCCTATGAGCCCCAGATCGTGAATATGAAATGATCTAAATAAAAGATTCTGCACACCTTCAGACCCTCCCATCTCCTAGGCATTTTGCTCCACCATCAGAATGCACAGAAATTATAAATTGGTTTTGCACATGATGTCATAAAAATTCAAAAATTTAAAGTATACATCCTACAAACTGTTTCTAACATGGTATGTGGATACATGTGTCATAATCTTTCACAAACATTTTTTGCTACCAATTTAAAAAGGTTTTCAATGTGTCACGCAATTCGTCAGGCTATCAGACCTGCCAACCCCAAAGGAAAATCTGGAGATTTGTGGAAAAAAATCTGGAGATTCTACAAAAAATAGTGAGATTTTATTTTTTTGCCCAGATCAAAATTAAACAACTACCTTTTTTTGCCTAAAAGCAGGAGTCTAAAACCTAGGCAAAAAATGGTAAACAAGAGTACAAATCAGACAGAACTCCTCAGTACGATAATAGTGTTCTACCAGAAACCCATAAGTGGGTTGAACCCACTTACACTGTATGCGTTTCTGGTTCTACTTTTATTTATTAGTTTATAGTGCTAGCATTCTCATTTATTTTCCATTTTTTTACTCAAAGGTAACATTTCATTTCAGAATGATTTCCCCCAAAACAACCCATGAGATTGGGAGTCTCATCGTGGGGCTGTAAGAAAAAATAAAAAATTGCGAGACTCATGGCAAAATCGTGCGGGTTGGAAGGTCTGAGCTATTCAGATAAGCCGTGAAAATAAACAAAACTGAACAAGTTGAAAGTTATTTTTCGCACTATAGATGCTTATAAGCAGATTAAATGAACCTTATAGTGAATACAATATTTTGTGATGAGATTTTCGGTGCAATTCCATACATTTCTTACTAAAAATGTTTAATGACTCTAATACTCGTTCACCTATAACTCTTGAACGAAATGCTCTTGCGCTTCAAAATTTGACCCAGATGTGTAGTTTTAAACTCTCTACATTCCATAAACATTTTGGAATCGAAATCTGTTGTTTAACGCTTCTGAATTTTGATATGATGTAAGTGCAAACCTAGAATTAAAGTGCCTAATTAATGCAGTAACAAGGGGATGCAAGTTTCCAACTTATGTCTCAATTTTCAGGCTATACATTAGCATACATAAACAATATTTATTAAATTGGGTTTTGTACTGTTGTACTCAAAATGATCACAGCTGAAGCAGATGCTATCGATGGAGCCAAAGGCTGGATATAACAATAAAAAATTTTGTCTAAAACTGGCTCATCCACCGATCAATGACAATTCGTGGCAATTGTTAAACGATTAATATTCAAACGTTCGTGATGAGGCCGAACAAAAATTATTGATGGATTATTTAGATTTTAACAGTAGCTTCACATTATGAGCTTTCTACATAGGCTAAAGGAGTGTACATGTCTCTAAAGTAAAGAAAAATGTTAAAAATAATCGACGGGCTTAAAAACCTCTGCCCTAAGGCTTCTTCATCAATCCTTCTTTGATAGCTCCGGTTCACTTACCTCAGAGAAACGACCAACACATATTTGAGCCACAGTTATAGTTCCAAGAATAGGATAAACAATAAAGGTAATCCCTCTCAAAATGGTTAAAATTTCAACGGAAAACGCCACTTCACTCTCATTTGGCCGCCATATTGTTTTCGTGTTTAGAGCCGCTGACCAAAAGATTAGAAGAAAGGAAATCAAAAGAAAAGATGGGATTTAAAATGGGAAACTGATCGCACTTCTACTCATGCTCCGAGCCTCTGTCTCGAGGTCTCTCGAGGTTACTTCTCTATATATTATCCTTCATTATCTAAAAACCTGTTTGTGCCTAAGGCATATAAGGCCAGAATGGTTTTGCTCCATTCATCTCTAGCAGCCCAATATTAAAAGGAAATAGTTCAGGGTTACTTCTGAAAATATGATGAATAGCCTTCGAATACAGTCGCCTTTGTAAATAATGGTCTGGAGGGATATGTGAAGTGGCTGTATTCGAAAGGCTAGAAGTAAAAAGGTAGAGGTGTGTACACAAGAGCCACAGGCGGCAACACGGCCAGAGCTTACACAGGTTTCTGTAGCATGAAAGTAGAACATCTTTGAGCAACTACCTCTCTTATGGGCGAATTCGGCCATTTCTGGCTCATCTTCGGTGTAGAAACCTGCCAACTCAGAGTGACGTAAAACAAAGAAAACGAAAGGTACTATGACAATAGAGTGCAAGGCAACAAAGGTAGAAAACAGAAAAAAGTCACAGGTTTTCACACCGATGTAAACCCCCATTTCTTGACGTTAGTTTCTTTTTCAGGCAAATCATCATGACCTCTCTTAGCTGGCGACCACCTTTCATATAGCTTGTGAATAGGCAATCTGCTTGAGATATGGTGAAAAGAAAAAACCGGCCGGCAAGGTCATCTCATCCCCAACCGGGAGGAGCAGTTTGAATGTTTGCTTACTGTGAAATAGATAATCAAATCACTGCCATTTTCTAGGGGAAGGAAAAGAGGTGGAAGCAGGGAAGCAGGGCCTGAGAAAGCTACTGGAAGGGACAAAGGCCAGCCGGCCAGCTACCAAGAGGGATTTCCCACACACACACACAATCTAAGAATTTAAACTGTCTGGATTTCATCACTTTATTATGATACAACACACATACAATAATTATTACTGTATGTTTGCAACTGATTAAAATTTGTACATCAGCCTCTTTGGATTCATGCACTCTAATTGGTATATGAAAGATTGTGAAGGCATTTGAATTTAAGTTGGAAATTTGATTATTTCTACCAATCGGGGGTGGTTGTTAGTCATCATCAAGAATTTCAAGAATGAGACCGAACGTCCTCTGATTGGTGGAAATATTCAACGGTCACATGACATCAAGAATAAGTCCTCACACAAAAGACATCAGACGGAGAGAGGAAGGAATGAGTGTAATCGACCATGGACAATCTGAGAATCAGGCTAGCTCACTCTGAGTCCTCCCCTCCCCTCCCCTATTAAGCCTGGTTTTTACTAGCGATGGAGTCGGAGTTGGAGTCATAATCGGAAGCGTATCTAGTGAAAATCAAACAATGGAGTCGTAAGCAGAGCTTCCGATTGTACTTACGATTCTGTTGCTTCCGATCTAGTTAAAACTACATTGTTGGAGTCGTGAAGCAAGGAATGGGGATTGTGATTGGTTTATTCGCTTCTGCTTGTGACTCCGACAATCTAGTCTTCACGGGATCATAAGTGTCGGAGCCATAAGCGAAATCAGAAGAAAATGGAACCGTTCTGATTCTCCGACTCCGATTCTGTCGCCAGTGAAAACCAGCCTTTAAGGGCTGGGGGCATAAACAGCCCATGTCAAATTGAGATTTTTTTAACCTCAAATTTTTTTTTAGCCAAAAATACATTATGTTGCCATTTTAATAATGGTTGGTTAACATTAGCTGAAGTAAAAAATATTCAATAAGACCAAAACATTTGACGTGAAGAGTCGTATAGCATGCTTTGTAGACCCAATCTATTTTGTTTTTTCTTGTGAAAATACAGGATCTTTTGGCCACTGGCTGATTGGCTGTCTTTTACTGTAACTTACATGTTCCTGTCATTACTTAAGCGAGAGAGTGCTTTCTCATCTCCAAAAACAGAATTTGTGAGTGATATATTTCAAAATTTGACATTGGTTGGTTATGCCCCCAGCCCTTCATAAATTTCGCCACCAAATGAGGTTGCTCCTTTGGAACATTAGGTTTTAAACTATCTTTAAACTGGAAATAAATATTACACATGTTTCAGTCTTTTAACAACCACGACTAAACTACTCTCTACCAAAGAATGGCTCATAAATGTCACAGACAAAATGAATACAATTTTAGCATGCCACAATCAATTAAAAATATATCACTTGACATCTAAAAACGTTTTTCATGTTTCTATAATGTATCATGTATGGCAACACAAATGGCAGTTTGAGAGTTATGAGGAAAGCTGTGGAATGATAAGACAAAGATAAGTGTTTCCTTTAGCTGTCTCAAATTCTCTTAAACTTTCAAGTGTGTTATCATAATTTATGGAAACAAGAATGGAATGTTTGCTGAAAGTCTTTTCTAAACTGACTGAACTGCTTACAAGTCGTGGTTTAAGGACGTTCGCGCCCATTGCTACTGCGCATTCTTTCGCGCATGTCACGCAAACGTTAAAAGCCCATGAAATATCAACAGGAACGTACCCAACGCAAACTTTTTTCCACTTTATAGAATGGAACGTAAAGAGCGTGTAGTTTTATGGGATAGCTGTGGAACCAGGCCTTCTCGGAAATGTCACGCAATGACGTGACAGTGCGAATAGATGGTCGCTTTGAGAACTTAGCAGCCATTTTACTCTCTTGGATGCCCGGTGACCCCCATTTTTCTTTCCGTAGTTCACTTCCTTTCCTAATTTTCTCCATTTTAACAAAAAACAGAAAAAATCTGTACGTGAGAAGTTACAAATATTTCGCCTTTTCTGCTCTCGTGCGACCAAAGTTTTCTTCGAATGTGGACGGGCAAGACTAATATGTTTTCTTTTTCAAGGCCTATTCTTCTTCAATGAACGACATCAGATGCAAAAGTTTACGTAATAGACTTAGTTGTGTTGAATTAAATACGTTTACCTGATCTAAATTTCACTAAAGTAGCTTCTTCTATTGCTAATAGTTGTTAGCTAAGATCGTCTTTAAATAACGAAAGTTTCTAAAAACGCATGGTCTTCAATGCGCCTTATCTCGAAAACGAGCCCGGTGACCCCCCACTTTTTTGGTCATTTTGGCAATAGTTGATTTTCACCTTACTGCATGGCAAGTTTTAAAAAAATCTGTACGTGGGAACATTTTGGGCGCGAACGTCCTTAATAAGGAAATAAAGTTTGATTATATTTTGTACATTTTCCCTTTTACGGTCTAATCTTTACATGATTTCTACTAAACTCTTTTAATAGTGCTACAACCCTGCATTAGAGTGTAACTACATAATTTACACTCTGTTTTCTAAGCTGAAAAGTAACTGCACAAGCCTGTACAAATGCAATTAACAGCAATAATAAAGATCATTATTATGATAG
>JAJGOT010000132.1:0-10000 GCA_022457155.1 Cladopsammia gracilis | reverse complement strand
TAGCGACGCAGTTCGAGCGATATTTCTCGATTGGACGGTTTTAAATTCACAACTAGGCCGGCAGGTTGAGTTTCCTGAGACCTGGTAAACGTTGTAAGATCACGAGAAACCATTAATGTGACGCATGGTTTTCGTTCTTGGCGAAAATTTTAAGCAATTAACCACTGAATTCTACGCACAATAGAACAAGAAGCGCGTCTTCAGAAAGATCGAACGCACGAGACAATATTTTCTCACCAACTCCGAATCTGTACTCGATTGCTATTGGACTACATCCCTACGTTGTGCCTAACAAACCATTTAATAACACTTACCATAGTTATTTGACCATTTCCATTGGAAACAGCGGTCGTTGTTATTGTTCCAGCCGTAGGATTAAATTCAACGGGGTTCGACATGAAGGACCTCTGATCGGGACTTCCGAACATTTGTAAGGCATGCTGTTGAGAGGGATCGACTATGTAAAGGCCTTTTCCTTGATCAGGTTGTATAAGATTTACGGTCGTATGCGATGCAGGGACTGTGTGAGTAACTGTCGCAGTATTTTGCGCAGCATACGTTGTTAATTGCGGGGAAGTTGGAGCAGCCTCCATCGCCATTTTTTGAGTTTCTTCGAACAACTCATAAATATTTGATTGACAAGCACTGAGATGTGAGAGGGGTCTGGCACCTAATTACCGGCATTTCGTATTCGCTCTCAAATATTGTGGAGAAATAAGCTATAAACTTGCTTGGCACGGCAGTGTAAATTTCCTTTCGTGATCAATCTTTATACATTGCAAATATTTGTGGGGATAACACAGGAGACAATTGTCGTCGTAGTTTCTGTTTATGAAGGCTGGCTGCACTGTGACCTACCACAGGATGCCCAAGTCAAATTTGCGCGAATCTGATATCTTCTCATGATCATACGCTCTCTGCTGGGTCCACCGCGGTCAAACGTCCGAGGCGTTTTTCGTTTTATTTAGTGAGATTTTATTTAATATTAAATAAAAATATGAGCAAGGACGTATAAAGAAATTGTTGCCGTTACTATCTTTTAATTTTTCTCAAAATGATGAGGTTTTTTTTCCGTTGAAACTGACCAAAACTCTTTGCGCCTGATCAAAATTATGTTGGTAAAAGGCGCCGACAATTCTGCAGTTCACAGTTTTTAAACGCTTAGAACTTTTTTGGTAAACTTTCAAAACGTTTGGTAAATTGACAGTGTATTGGCAATATATTAAACTTTAAACAATGAAAATAAATGACAACCTTAACTTTTAAGTACTTTGCTTAACTTTTGGAAATTTCTCTCGTTTCACTGCGGTGGATCTGCTGGGTACAGTATGTGCGCTGAAGTGTAAATATGGTTTTCAAGCAGCTTAGTCTGGGATATATCCGGATAGGGTAAAGAAATCAGAGAGGTTTGGCCTAGAATAGGGTATAATTTTCCGGGAAACTGATCAGGGTATGAAGAATTTAAAAGTCTACAATAGGAATTGAAACTCGGAAAGAAAGAGCATTCCCTAAACGGAAAATAAAATAAAAGTAAAATCTGCAAGGGACCGCAAACGATAATGCTGCAAACGGTATACGTAGGATCTGCGAGAGACCTAACCAGCCAAAAAATAAACAAACATACAATGAACTGCAGGGTTGATGTAGCAGTCCGACTACGTAAAAAAGGGGCAATCAACAGTTGGCATAATATGCAGAAAAGTTCCTTCTAATATATTGGTTTTCGAAGCGAACTTTACGTTCGGCTTCAGATTGTGTTTTATAAGAAGCGAAACGTCTCGCTTCGACTGCTATAGGGTGGTATGAAGCGAAACATCTCGTTTATTCAGTGCGCACAATAAGAACATCCATATATTGTGTGGAAAAGAAGCCAAACGTCTCACTTCGACTGCTATAGGGCGGCGAAACGAAACATCTCGCTTCCTTGCGCACAATAAGAACATGCATACCGTATTTATTCGATTAAACGCCGCTCTCGAATAAACGCCGCACTTCAGAGCAAAAATATTAATAAACGCCGCCCTCGAATAGACGCCGCATCCTTGATTCGGCGTTTATTCGAATAATATACTTAAAAGCGAGTACAGTAATAATTTAGTTTCAGCAAGCCTAAAAAAATATTTTCCTTGATTACAGGAGCTGCTTCCTGCTTGATTATAACAATGTTTATCAGTACATTTAAAGCTCCGAGGAATATAATTGAGTGAACTTTACTCTGACATGCATCGCAATCGTATTAAAACGCAAAGTGAGAACGATAAAGTAAATGACATTTCAGACAAACACTGAAACATGTTTCTGTTTTCAAAAATTCAAACGTTCAGTTGCTATTGTTTGTAAGAAATAAATTGGATTTTAAATAAACGCCGCCCTCTAATAAACGCCGCCCTCCAATAAACGCCGCACCAGAACTGACGAAAAATTTAATAAACGCCGCGGCGTTTAATCGAATAAATACGGTATTTTTTGTGGAAAAGAAGCCAAACGTCTCGCTTCGACTGCTATAGGGCGGTATGAAACGAAACATCTCGCATCTTTGTGCACAATAAGAACATCCATATTTATATTTATATTTATATTTAACCTTTAATGTTTCGTTGCGCTGCGCGAGCGAGGAGTGGCAGTGGGATGCAAAGGGCGAGCGTCGTGGCCGCGGCCCCCGTAGCGCGCGAAGGGACCCGACTGAAGGGAGGTTGCTTGCTATGGAAACCGACGCCAAGCGCGACCCTCTGCCCCTAGTCACACTGGGGAAAAAGGACAAATATTAATTATTCGGGGAGGGAGGGAAGGGAATATGAAAAATACGGCCAACGGAGCGAGGGAACGTGCACGTAGAACATGCATATACGAATGGAGTACGTAGGGGCAGCAGCCCCACAGCATCAGCAAAAGGAGGTGGGGCTTGGACTCCGCTTCACTAAGCCACGGACCATTATTTTTTTTGACAGGGTGGGGGGAGTGGGGGTTGAAAATTCACATGCAAAGATTTTTATATATGCGGCACCTGCTGCAAACAATTTATTTTGTGTCTCCGTCCAACTGCCATACTTCCAGCAACCATTTTTTTTTTTTGCTTGCATACAATTTACAGTGTTTATAGCCTCTGCAAACAATTTATTTTAAAATTTTCCACCCACCCCCGACCCGTCAAAAAATAATGGTCCGTTAATCGCGCCTGCCACGCGCTTCCTGTACAACGCGGAAGTACTACCTTGCACATTATTTACACCCTGACCATGGCTGCTGGGAACGAGCGTTTCAATTTGTTTTGCAATGCTGTTGTCGCTGTTGTGAATTCTCACGGGTTATCCTCTCAAGTTTACAATTACATTCGAGCGAAAATGGGAGAGTACTTGCAGAAAATCGAAAGTTTGACGGACGAAATTAAACTTCAACAATCGGGAAGCTCATACGATAATCTCCATATGACGCGGATACTCAAAACGGAATCCGGCGAACAGATCTTCGTGCCGATCACCGATTTTGACTACAACATCATCTTTAAAAAGTTACTCATCGCTTTGAATGAGGCTGATGTTGCTGCAAGTTCTGGAACAGAAAAGGTTCCTGCGTCCGATTACTTTGGTATCTTGCATGAGTCGGAGAACCCCGGTTATGCCAAGGTTCTCATTTCACAGCAAGGAAGACAATATTTAAAAGACAAACAATGCGATTACATCCTTGAAGATGTTAACTCCGATGGATTTATAGCCAATATCTCGCTCAAAAGAAGAATTCTGGAACAGCTACCCGAGTTAACAACATCAGGGCCAGCCTTTTCAAATTTTCTTCCAGTTAAGCAGGGTTATAGCTATGACTTTGTGTACGCCCTCCCTGTGGATGGATGGCCGAGTGAAGCGGCTGAGTGGATATCGAGAGACAGACCTACCGGCTGGCCGAGTGAAGAGTTAGTGTCTCGAATTGTTGAAGGTACAGAATGCCTTAATCTGTCATGATCTGTTTGATAAGTTCGCACTGTTCCCCCAACCCAAATTCATTAATTAATTCTTTATTTCTTAAAATTCATTAATAATAATAATTATTATTATTATTATTATTAATGAATTTTATAAAGTAAATTGGACCATACCATAGCTAAGTTATGCCATTAGTTTCGAAGATGTTAAGCCTAAATGTCTGGGCACTTGATTGAAACATGTCCATGTGAAGACAAAATCAGATTTGTCTAAGGGGCAAACCCTTAGATTTCTGAGGTGGTGGTGGGGGGGGGGGGGGGGGGGGGAGAAGGTTGGTTGAGTGATTTTAAAAAATATCCTACAAGCCAACTCTCTTGGAAAAAAATTATCCTGTAACTGCAAAAGCTCAACTTTACACTTTGTTTTTTAGCAAAAAATATTTCTGTAGTGACACAGTTATATTTGGTCCATAGACTAAGTATTGCACATACCCTCTGCCCCCACCACCCACCCGGACCCGGGAACAAACTCATGTGTAATTTAAGTTTTGAGCATGATATTTGTAACCGGCTTAAGTGTCTAACCACCACTTTTTTGTAAACTATTTAATAGATGGATGTATGGTAGTTCCAGTAGGACATTATACAAGTGAGCAGAGTGCTTTTGAATGGCGTATTTCATTCAACCACAGTGAACGTCTTCTCTCCACCTCTCTCAATCAGGTTCAGCGCCATTGTTACTGCCTAACAAAGTTGTTGTTGAAGACAAGTAAGAAGCTTTTTGTTTTCAAGAAAACACTTATAAAGGTCATTACACTGAAAAAGCTGTTTGGATACTTGAATGAAACACTCTTTTGCGTGTTTGATATTAATAAACAACACTGTCACGCTTGACTAATTTTCCTTTGTTCAAACTTGGTGAATTATTATTGAGTTTGAGAAGAAATTGCAAATGGTACCAATCTAAACTAAAATCTAATTAATCTAAATCTAAAGAATCAATCAATCTAAAATCTAATTAAACCCCAAAAATGACTAGACATGTCAAGTCAAAACTTTGCTATCCAAACTTTGTTGGCCAGGAGTGAAATTTCTTACTCCTCCCAAAAAATCTTTTGAACCCCCCCACCCCCCCCCCCCCCCCCCAACCCTCTGACTGTTGTAATTGACTTAATTATTTTTCAGGTCTGCCTGAAGGCTGTGTTCTGTCATCATACCATATGAAGAATATCTTTTTTTATCTGGTGGAAAGTCAACCTCAACTGATCTGGGAAAGCCACAAGTTAGGGTATCTACTTATGGAGCTCCTGAGAGAGATAGTACGAGCTCTGGCTAACCATAACATTCCAAATTATTTCATCAAAAGAAATAATATGATTCATCACAGGACAGCAGAGGAAGTATGTTTCACTCTCAAGGAAGTGTCTAAGCTCATTGAGAAGCCATTCAGTGCCATGGCAGCTTTGTGCCAGAAACTCCAATTTTACGAGAAGCGAAAAAACCCTTCTAGTTTATCATCACAGTCTCAGGAATCTGCCGAGCTGGCATCATGCCTCGAGTTGTATGCCGTTCTCAATCAAATGCTGTATCTCTTGGGATTGGACCGACTGCTTACTGAGCCAGTGATTTCTTCTTCATGTTTCACATTGATATGCAAATTGAATGCATCAATGGAAGAGTTCCCAAAGCAAGGAAAACTGTTTACATCAAAGTCGGTCCCAGATTTGCTAATTACCTCAGCTTTGCAGAATGTCCAGTCTGGCAAAGTGAATGAAGCACTTTCACTTCACAAGATTATGCACGACCATTCCTGCCAGGGAGATCTTGAGAAATACCCTCAAATTCTGACAAATTTAGGATGTCTGCACAACTGCATTGCAGGTGAAATGGCACAAGATTCTCCAGAAAGAACAAACACCTTGAAAGAAGCCCAAACCTATTTCGAGAAAGCTCTGAAGATCAATGGTCCATCTCATTCTTTGCATTTTGTATATGGAAACTTTCTGTATTCCAACAAACTGTCATACTCCAAAGCACTCTCAAATTTTGAAGCAGCCTCTCTAGGAAGTGTAGATGAGACAGAGATTTTCATAAGTGTTGAAATTCCAGGGGAGGAAGGTGTCAGAAACGTAACCATTGACTCAGCTACAGGTAGTTGTTATTTTCTTGCCCTTTGTCATCATGACATGCAAGACATTTACAGCCAGAGGAAAACTTTGTGGAAATTTGCTGAAAATGCCTACAGGCAACCAATTAACAAGAGATCAGCAGCCCTTGAATTGTGCGCATTTGCTCATGGTATTTCTGGCCTCAATGTCAAAGCAGCTTTGCTGATGGAAGATGCCAAGAAGGCAGAGAAAGCTGCAGAGTTCATACAGAAAGATTCTTCTCTTGTAGACATGTTCAAAAAAAAGCTGCAACTTTAGAAATTTAGTAACTCAGACTTCTGGAGTAAGCAAAATATTCAGATAATAGTTTAGAAACTCAGGCATGTGGACCATTAATTACCAGTGTGTAGAGTCCTGAATGAACCTTAATTTTCTCTTGACTTGACATTGATTAATACAAATCACCATCTTGTAGAACCAAAATCTTGTACTAGCTACTGACCTTTTGTGGAGGACAGAGAAGCTACACTTGAATGTGGGTTTAAAAAACATAATTATGATCAACTGCTTCTTCTTTTATTTTATTCACTTCACTTCAAAAGCATCAGAATTGAAAATATGTTTTACAAAATATGTACAGGAATAAAATAGCTATCATAAGGAGTCAACCATGAAGAGAAAACCTGTATTAGTACTGAGGTATTAAACTTACATTTAATATGAATGGTCCTTATAAGAGAAATTGCAACTGAACAGTCTTATAAATATATAGAAAGATCAGTTATCAGCAATTTCTAAAGAAAAGTTGAATGTTCTGTAAGTTAACACTCATGGAGCCTTGTTCAAGTGTCATTGAAGGAGGATGGTTAAAATAATTATCTAATGTTTCAATGCCTATGTACACAGGAAACCCAGTCACATAATAGAAATCTGAGACATAAAACTGTTGAGACAGTTCAAACTATTATTTTTCAATTAAGCCCGATAAATCACTATCCAGTGGATAACACAAAGGATTTTGTTAATACTTATCCACTTGATAGTGATTTATCTGGCGGATAGCGCTATCCACCTTTTGAACAACCGGGGCCAGAAGTGTGGGCTCCCTCACCTTTTTACAGACAAAAAGTTTGTATGTGGCTGGGAGTGTCTACTTACGAGAGGTGTCCCCATACACTGGCAGTATCCCTTAACCCTTTCACTCCCAAAAGTGCTAAAAATCAAAATTAAACAAAAATCCCAAATTTCATTTTGTAAAATATTGAAAAATAAATTATGGTACCATGCAAAAGAACTGCCGAAGAGATTTCATTTGAATGGTCACACTATAGGATTTTAACATCAGACTCAAAAGTTAGAACTACACTACATGTCTCCATAATTGACTCTGAGAGTGAAAGGGTTAAAATAGGTTTGACTATACTATGAAACTCCTGGAGCCTCTTCCACTAAGGACAATAATACAGAAAATTGAAAAGTACTAATTAACATAATCCAGTGGTCTGTTGAACCCTCCTCTCCTGTTCATGTATTGCCTAAGAAAAGAAAAAATAAATAAAAATTGAGTGTCATCAGAAATCCATAAGTGGGTTGAAACGTGTAACGCGCATTCACAGCTTCCGATTATTCATTTTTTGCTTGGGACCATATTTGGACACCCCTCAGTCCCTCAAGATTTGAAGCAAGTTGTTCTAACGTATTGATTGGTTAATATTTTTATCTTGATTTTCCAAATATGGCTGTAACAACGTCTTAGCAAATTGAATAATCGGAAGCTTGTTTTGAAGCATACAAGAGAAAGTTGCACATTTCAACCCACTTATGGTTTTCTGGTGTCATAATAAGAGCAATGTTATGTCCTATTAGGTCAAACAAAAAACACACACCTGAAAGGGAGTATAGGTTGTGACAAATTTGGTGGTCCACGCTTTGATTATTAATGAAATAACACAACATGAAAGAAATTGCTTCCAAAGGTTCCCTTTTATTTTTTCTGAGAAAACTTGCGCTATCAAAATAAACTTGTTAGTCAACAGAATGTTTTGCAAACCTCACTGCAAATAGGTCAGGGACAAAAGAAAACATAATTCAAATTAGAAACAAAACATGCATTCGTTTGTGAAAAAAAATGTAGATTTCCACCTTGATAGGTCTGAAAACAATAAACAACAGGTTCAATACAGTTGAATTCAGAATATGAGTAGTACATAACATGTACTTGTTCAAGTTGGAAATAAGTTTTAGATGTAGAGGGTTCAAGTTACTGACATTTCAATGTCCAAAGGCTGAAAAATATGTGGCCCTCAGTAGAAAATTATGGTAGCTTTTGAGAAGAGAGGAAAATTTCAGAGCCCATAGAGTAAAGTCCTGGTCAATAATGTCAATAAATTATTGTTTTTATCTGACCAATGCAGACTTGCTAACTACTGTAAATAACGAACCGTCCCAAATGAAAAAACGTCTGTGCACATTGATGCGCACACTTTTCACTTGAGATTTCTCACCTGTATTTGCTTGACTTCTTTACACTGGTGGAACTCATATTACATGCACCAGCCACATGCTTTCCCTGAAAATTATTTTTTAAAAACAAAATTATTATCCACTTACAGTGTAGCATAATTTTCGACCAAGCATGAATCAAAGTTTTGTGTAAGGTAAGTACATGTAGCTTTCCCCACTCATGCACTTGCCTGATGGACAGACAACTCGTCTGTGAATTTAGCCTAAGTAACATTTAAGTAACATAACTCGAAAAAAAAAAAAGACTGCCACAGAGACTTCCTAAGCCATTTCATTTGGCCAAAGCCAGAAAAAACTCCAGATAATTTGCTATGTCAGTTGATGAAAAAGACCCGACATACTTTGGAGAACCACTAGTAGTATAATGACATCAAACCTTGGTTGAATCGAAGTTAGAAAACCCCATCATTTTCATCATAGCTTCCTCATCTTCATCTACAACTTGATCCCCATCTGCAAGAATATTAAATTGTGTTTTTTTTTATTATTTTTTATCAAAATAAACATTGGTACGTCTGTAATCATATGAGTGATTAACAAAATTGGACAACTGCGAAGTGGGAGTCCGATTTGTTTAATCACGAGCATGATTACAGACAATTGGATGACACAAAGTCCTGATAACTATAACAAAATTTGAGGATAAAACGTTAAATGGTTACATGTTTTGGTGATTAAAAACATAACAATTGAGCGTGTTTTTGACCGAGATGCATGCACGGAAAAAGGATAGCGCGCACAAATGATGCATACTGTTCAATTACATCGTCCAATTACAAGCATGACGCGTAAACTGTCCTATTAATGCTCTAATCGGGCCTGCTGATAACCAATCAGATTCAAGAATTTTGTTATAGTTTTGGTTAACCCTTTCACTCCCAGAGTCAATTATGGAGACTTGTAGTGTAGTTATAACTTTTAAGTCTGTGGACAAAATCCTATGGTGTGACCATTCAAATGAAACCTCTTCAGCAGTACTTTTGCATGGTACCATTTGTCCTAACTTTTGAGTCTGTGGACGAAATCCTATGGTGTGACCATTCAAATGAAACCTTTTCAGCAGTACTTTTGCATGGTATCATTTGTTCTAACTTTTGAGTCTGTGGACGAAATCCTTTGGTGTGACTATTCAAATGAAACCTCTTCAGCAGTACTTTTGCATGGTACCATTTGTTCTAACTTTTAAGTCTCTGGACGAAATCCTATGGTGTGACCATTCTTCAAATCGAAGCTTTCACGGGCCGAAGACTTGCTCACGGAGCTCCTTACTCATAGTAGAACCATGCCCATCATTTTTCATGGTCATGGCTAACAGAATGTTTCGCAGGCATGAACTCACACAGGGTTAGCTCGTAGGCATGTCTGTCCATCGCGCAGGGCTAGCTCGCAGACGTGTATGACCGCGCAATATACACGTACGACACCACGCAACATTATAGTGATTTTATAGTTC